>JWPT01000057.1:0-65476 GCA_000812245.1 Onygena corvina | reverse complement strand
TTTTCTTTCTATAATATATAATAATCTATAAGTAGCTAGTTTAAATAATTAACCTTTTACCTTCTAAATACTATACTATATAGTTAGACTATAGAGTATCTTTATAATATTAGCTATTAGCTTAGAAGCTATTAAAAAGACCGATCTACTTCTATATCTTAAAGACTAGACTATTATAGTATCTACTTCTAATAATAATACTATATTTAGACTTAAGGGTATTACTAGAAGATATATTCTTAGAAATCTTTAAAATAAATAAATTTATACTTTTTTTTACTAACTTAATTACTCTATAATAATATTAATAACTAATTAACTACTAGAATAATTATACTATCTATAATATTTAAACTAGTAGTAAGAGAGAAGGAAAAAAGAGAAAAAAGTAAATAATTAAGGAGTATTAGATAGAAGTAGAGTTACTATCTAAAAGGGGTAACTTCTACGACTAGCTAAATATAGGGTAATCTAGTACTCTAAAGAGATAATTATATTTAGTTTATTTATTAATAGTATTACTCTATATATACTTTAGTATATTTACTAAGTATCTACTTATAGTATAGATTTACTATTTTTATAGAGTATTTTAAATTTAATATAGTAAATACCTTAACTAATCCCTAATTAGTCTTAGTATATAATTACTAAATAGATACTACTATACTAATCTCTAACTAGTCTTAGTATATAGTAATATAGTAGTAGTATATAATATATTACCCTTCTAATAGATTAATAATATATCTAGACTTTATCTACTAATTATTAATAGAGTATAAAGGGTTTTTAAATAAAATCTAGAACGTACTACTAATATTAAGGCTCTAGCCTCGAGATAGAATAAAAGGGAGGCTCTATAATATATAAGGTATATATATTATAGTAGAGAAGCTTGGTTGGTTTATCTATCTACTCTAGCTACCTTATAAAGTATGAGGGCCCCAGCCATGCACGTGACACTTGGCACGCTGCATTTATACTAAATAAACATCTAGATAGAAAAGTTAATATACTATACTGATTTTAAGGAAGCTACAATGTAGTTAGGACGAGAGTAACCCCTCTAGATATCTAATAGTCCTCGTTTTATGTCGTAGAGTCTACCCTTTTCGCGAGTGTGGTCGGATTCCGTGCCCAAAATACAAGCTAATTCAAAAGTCACCCATAAGCGAAAGCCACTCTATAGAAACCGGTCTCTCCCCCGCTTACAATATCTAAACGAAGGCGACTCGGTATGGATGGAGCCAATGCCATTACATATCACATCCATTACTCTAACTGCATTTGGATCTAGACCTTGCAGACTATGGCGAACTCAAGGCTTCGCTCACTCCCTTTCTTGGAGAAATGGTTCACAGCTTCGACCAACCGTATGTTGAAGCTTGTTAGAGGCAATGGTGAGCCCGGACATAGGGCCGGGCCTACCCGGTCAGCCAACAACGACCAGACTATAGGCAGCAGACTCGATGTCGGCCATATCATTGAGAAAGAGGGGAAGAAATTTCGACGTTATCACTGGCAGCTTAACAAAAATGCGAAGAATCGCCGATCCGAAAGGATGCAGAGATTAATAGCCATACGATTTGGTCTTATGCTGATGTTGAGATCAAGGAGAATGCCACAGAGGACGAAGCGAAAACCACTTGTGGCACAGTGTTTCAGGATCTAAGGGGTAACATGAAGAAAAGTAAGTAGGTCAATCGTTAAGACTCAGTCATGGAGGAGAACGTGTAAGGAAGACTATGATATCGTGTATCAATAAAACCCGCAGATTGCCTGCTTTTAACTTGACTTCAGAGTGCAGAGTAGGGCAATATTAGATTCGGCATCGTACTAATGGACATCGGAAATTGCTGCCATGATCGGAAATGTAAAATCAAATTCGAAGGTACTGTGTATATACAGTAGATATCTCGGTACACGTTGCTCGTATATATAATGGAATTAGAAACCGGTGCCATCGAAGCGCCGTTTTTGTGAATCCAAGACCAAGGAAACTTACTTCCAAGAGGATAATTCTAGACTCCTCTATCCATCCTTGTACGCGAAAACAACCATGGTTCTTGCCAGTCAGCTAACGCATAGGGCTTCCACCAAACATGTTATTCTTTCCAACGTGCCCCGAATAGCTACTGCTACTTGGAGTGAGGGCTGTGGAGCGTCGAAATGCCTGTCGGGGCGTTGTCGGTACGCTATCAACAGCCCCACCATTTGCCTGTAATATGCCACTACTAAGTGCCACGTCCGGGGTATTTCGTCCACTAGGAGGGGATGATAACGTAGCGGCGGTGATTGGGCCTGAAATCTTGTTGTTATAAACAGATAGTCCGCCAGTTGAGGTTTGGTAGGTGTGGCCGGAGGGTGGCTGTTGGGGTTGATGGCGAGGGGGGGGACGGAATCCATGTTTGATTCCTTCGCGGAAAATTTCCTCTAACATTTGGTTGATGATACCCGCGTCCTCATATTCTTGAAATTTCTTCCATAGTCTTAATGCCATGCGTGCATCTTCGATGGAATCGTGACCTTCAGCGGAGGTAGCGCCGGGTGCAGAGGTTGGGGTCGGATTCGAGGTTGGTAAATCGGGGAAAACCGTTCCAGCTTTTGGAGAAGGGGTTGTTGTTTCTTCCTGTATATATTCCTTGAAAACTGCCCAAGCCAAGTACCGAAGACTTAAGCGACGGTTTTTAGAGGGATGGAAAAAGAGGTATTGGGTATCGATGGTTTGTGATTTGGGCACTTGGATGTTGATTTTCCGAAAGTCAGACGCTAAACCATGACCCACAAAGACGCAGCCTAGATTTAGGAGCAACCAGAGCTTTTTGTAGGCCACCTTGAGGGGGACAAGATTGTGAGTACTGGACCTTGGGTCAAGATCTCCGGGTTTGATGCCGGAATATTGCGTCACGTAGTCGACAATAGGGTCTTTAATGGTGATGTAGTCATCAATGAACGGAAAGCTCTCAAGATTACCATTACCTCGGATGACGGAGACACGCGCTAAGCCACTCTTATTAGGGCGAATCATTTCGTGTGTTCCGTCAGCCTTGACTTCGATTTCTGCCTTTTCTAGGTCAACGAATTCTGTGTCAAGAGCTATAGCAGTCCCTGGAATGGGCTTTTCTTCTGGTTTCAAAACCCGACACGATTCTATCGGTCGACAATTGCTAAAGAAAATGAATCATTAGGAAGGTACGCGGTGAGAAATATTAGTGGTGTGAGACATACTTCATGGACCACTCGTAGAAGAGTAGTGTAGTGTCCAGAGAGTCCTTCCAGGAGCTGTCGACTCCATGTCTTGCAGTCGATATTTGATAAGAAAGCACGCACGGCTGTTTCCATGTCTGCTTGAAGGACAGGACTTCACTCTTGTCGACCTGTGTAACAAGGAAATCATTGAAGAGATGCCATTGGCTTTCCTCTGTCGGAGTCTGCTGGGAGATAGCCACATTTATGAACGACACAAGGTGTGGTTTCTTCTGATCCATGATATCGATCTCGGCAACGAGGCCCACGAGCTGATAAACAAGTAGATTGGGCGAATTTTCACGTTTCTGTGCCTCGAGTTCAGCACCTTCAAAACAATGCATCTGCTTGCCATCAGCGATCACCCCTATTTCTTCGGGAAGCCATCCGGGTAAAGACCAGAACTGTCTGCAAACAGGGTTGTTGATGGCGGTGTTTATCATTAAGACCATTGGCATTCGCTCTACGCTCTTTTGTATAGCAACCTGCTGATAGCGTCTGCATGTGCTGCACCAACCGCGATTCTGGGCCTCTCGCTCAATGCTTGCACGAAGGATGCTAGAAAATCGACATGCGGGGTTGCGAGCTATCTGCTTGGGATCAATGGAGGGATATATTAGTTCGCTCACAAAGGTATTTCCGGCTCGAACTATTTCGTTACGGCAATACATGCACCGTACAGACTCTACCGCCGAAGTGGCGAGAACATAGTCGAGCTGATCGGAGGAAGGGTAGAGAAGCCGAAAATCATTGGATATCTGGTTAAGGAAAAACCGATTGACGGACTGGATGGTAGTTGCGAGTGATTTGTTGCTAAGGTTTTCTTCGAGTAGACCGAGGTTTGCGGTCTCTCGGAACCCGCTGAAGGTCTTGAGAAGATTCGTTGCTTGACAGCTCTGGCCATTTGCCTTGTCTAACATGTCAAAAAGAAAGCCCATTTCACATAGAAGGCAGTGTTCGGAGATGCAGTTTGCCGCCACATGATGAAGAGCTAAGTTTTTAGCCAGTGGAATGAATTTAAATAATTGTAGAAGGGCATTGATGAAAGAGTTGGCGATGTGGGTTTCCAGGCCAGAGAAGTCCGTCTTGTTATAGTATCTGAAATTGCCTGTTACTTACTTGTCACAAAGGAAAAAAGGGTGAAGGGACGTACCTGAAATCAAAATCGTCCACGCCAAATTTGCTGTACTTGATTTCGACGTTGCTATACTTTAACAGCGGATCACTATCTGCATCGCCGTTTATCTTGAGACCAGTCAAGGCGTCCAATGAGTCCTGGTTACCAATGGACTTGGACTTGGTGTGTGCTCTGGCTTTCTCACTTAAGAATCTGGGCGCCGCCAATGTAGACTCTGCAGAAGTCTGGCAGCGTGTATTCTCGACTTGATATCGACGAGTCTTACGTGGATTTGGTGCATATTGGCCTATATCATTAGGGTGAAGGTAAGGGATGATGGCAGGATCGACTTGTTTAGGAATACTACCAACCTCGAAAACGAGGTGGCTGGGCCAGGAGGAGAGAAGAAGCTCGTGGTAATACGGCATTCCAACGAGACTCAGGGGGGTATCGGCGGACCAATCGAGCATCGGTGGGCGGTGAGCAGCAGTAGGGAATTCGGTCTCCTTGCTCATTTCATTGAAATGTATCTTGGACGGGGAACCCCAGAGATGGACGGAGCAATCGGCATCGTTGACTGCTAGGGCCTCGCCGGATGGAGAGATTTCCATTCCCAACATGAAAGTGACGCTCGCCTGGCGGAGACTGATAGAATTAGGGTTCATGAGATCGACTACTTGTAGCTGGCCGGATTGAGATGCGATGAAACTGGTGGTCTGCAATCTGGGGTGCATCCTAACATAGGCCGCTCCAGCATGAAAAGGGACAGGAGATAAGGGAGTAAGGGATTTCAGATCGTAGACATTTGCCAGCGGATCGACAATGGGGGTTCCAGAATGCCGTACGGAGAAGCCGCAAGTGACAAGGAAGTCGTTTCGTGCATCCATATCATTTATAACGGCTCCATGGGCCTTCCAGCATTTCAAAAGGCTATAGTCCGCCAAGCTTAGGACGTGAACTGATCCGGCATCCGTCGCGACGCAAAGATGCCGGGACTTCTTCATTATAGTGTAATTGGCCTCCGCAGGCACCTTCTCTACCACCGTGCCGTTGGCCAGGTCGATAACGAGCATCAGAGGCTGACACCCCGCGACGATAACGCGAGATGGATGCGTGGTGAAGCTCATGCATCGTAAGTCCATCATTTCGGGAGTTGAGAGGTGCCATTGCGTTAGGCCGCGTCGTGAGGTTAGATGAACGCTCTTTAATGTCAGCGATATCACTCCTTTGTCGTGAAATAGGAGCTGCCGCACGGGTCCTTCGACGGGCGGATGGGCTTTGACGGAGGTATATCGTTGTAATTCAGGCCCATGAAAGGACGTCACGCGGCCCTGCATAATCCATCAGCATTCATACCCATGAACACACTGCATAGAGCAATTCGCGAGATCCTAGCTTACCAGCTCGTTCCCCGCCCACAGCAGCTCCTGCGTGTCGTCGAACCCTATTGCGGTCGCAACTGTAGACAGCATATGCGGTGCCGGAGGCGGCACCGTCATGCGCGACACCTCGTCCCAATCTGCCTCCATAACGATCCAACTAACGACCAATGCAACGGGTTTGCGTGATCGATGAGGGGCGAGCCAGGCTTAATATCGCAGCGCGGCGCAGACAATATGAGGGAAGGCAAGCTTGATTCCGGAGCTCCATTCACTACCCATACGGGAACGAGACAGTCCTGACCATCCTCTCCTATCGCATCGTCTTTGTTGGGGCACGCAATTGACACTGTTCCAAGGGTGCAGTCAGCGTGGCGACGGTCAAACGCCGGTAACGAGGGTGAGCGAGTCGGCGGAACCAGCAATTGTCGCGGACTCACGGGTTGGCAAGAGCGCGGCTCGCTATCTCGAGCAGCGGCGCATGTCCCTTTGCGCTGGACAGCAGGCCTTCGCAGAGCAGAGAGGCGCAGTTCTTCCGCTCTCCCGTCTCTTCCTTTTCGCAGGGATTCGAGAAGTTCGCGGGCGCCTATCGCGGCGTCACGTGAGGATTAGCCGACGGACGCGCGGGTACTTCAGAAGAACAGGAAGAGTTATCCGAGTTACGAAACGACATCCTTCTCAGAGCCGAAATTGACACTTGAATAGGAATATATTGTGTAGATTCATATGTTTTAAAGTATATTAACCGAAATATCTATTTACAGTGCCTTGAAACCATGCTGCTGGAGGTCTTGTTTGTATTTGTGGACGTAAGTGTGCTTTTCCAATGGGACTAGTACAATCAGAGAGATAAAATTTTATATAAATCGTGATCAATAAGCAACCCGGCTATGAAATCTATCTCGTCGAGCTGGTGCGAGCGGATAGACAACTTTATGTTCACACATGCTCGTCGCAATAACACCGTGAAGTAAGGCACCGGCCGCGTCAAAGATACTGCTATAGGCAGCGAGCGGTCCGAAGCCATTGCTCAATCCCAACAAGAGACCGACGAGGAAGATTCTTGTACCTTTTCTCATCGTATGTATCTACGAGAGACTGGCGGAGACGCTTAGCTCTGATAGTTGCGATCTTCCTCGCCTGTGAAGGGTTCTCCTTTTGTAGGAACGCGTTTATTTCCTTTTCTAGCTTTTGACGTTGCTGACGCACATTCGGGCCGTCTGCCTCCTCTGCAACGCAGAGTTTGCACTTGCATTCAAAGCCCCATGTCCTTGAAAGGGCGGCAACTCTAGCTTCGTAGTCGCTAGATTCGTCATAACTGTGTGTGATCTCTTCTCCAGCAGCTATTGGGCGGGTGGCGCGAAGGATCATGAGATCGCCAACGTAATCTTTCTTAGCATTTGAGGCACAAGAGTGGTTGATATACGCGGCTCGGACCCAGAGACCGGTGCTGGCGTTGCTGATATCCTCGTTCTCTGTTTGTTGGCCGGGTCCGAAGGCGTTGCGTTGAATGATATCGTGGACCTGGAACGAGTCAACAATGGGTCTGCCATTGCTCGTGTGAAGTTTGCTGCCAAGGCCCTTATGATCGCTGAAAAGATCCATCACGGCCTCAATTTGCGAGGGGTTGTTTATCAGCTTTTGTACTACAGCCCTATGCAGGCCGGTGGGGAAGACTCTGATAGTGGCGTCGTTTTCAACATCAACTGTCAGGCACGAAAGTGCCTCTTTGTCATGACTCCAGACGACAGAAAAGGCTTTCTCGTACATTATAGCCTCGTTTGGCGCAATGTCTTGGGTTGCAAAAAGACCACGACCCGCTCCAGGGCTCTTCTTGATCTCCGTATGACCTTTGTAAGTCGCAGTATCAGCTCGGCCTTGGGTTTTGCTTAATGCATTGACAATTCTCTGTAGGTCATACAAGCCCTTCTCTGTTTCCTGGAGACGCATCTTTATTCTCCGTAGATTAATCACTGCCAGTCGATCATCAGCCTGGATTTTCTCTTGTTTCTCGAAATAGTCCCTGGCTGCCACAAAATTGCCTAGAGCATACGCTGCACTGCCAGCACGAGAGTAGGCCTTTGCGTCTAAGGCTTGCAGTTCGTCGTCAGTCCCATTTGTGAGAGATGATACAGCATCAGAGATTGCCTCATCAAAGCGCTGAAGTAAAAGATTGACGTAAGAACGGTTCCTGTGGAGATTTTTTCGGAGGGTGCTGTCATCTTCATCTGGTATTGATGCCAGTCCTTCTGTATAACGCGCGTGGGCCTTCCAGTAATCCTTCTTCTCAAGCGCTGCATTGCCTTCTTCCTTGTACGTGCTAGCAGTCTTTATTACGGAAGAAGTGTCGTCTTCATGTACTTTATTGCGCCAGGAGGAAGGGCCATCGCTGTAAACAGATATGATAATATCGGACGGATGATCAACCCGGATGACAGGGTCACCTTGGTTGTTGAGAGTATAATAAGGCTCCTTTACCAGAAAGACTGACCCTGAATCTAGAAGATCTTGGCCGTTTCTTGAATTGTGCAGAAACAGCTCTAACCGCTCTGCCTCTTCCGAGCCTTCTTCTTGCACGACAGCCCAGCTGGAGGTTTTGAGTTTGACCACTGGAGAGATACGGCGCAGGGAAAGCACTTTTCCTCGATGATGCGTCTCTATGCAGAGGTCCGATAGCCTCACGGTCTCAAGAGCCGACAAATCAATCTTGCAGGGCAAATATGGACGGCCGACCGCGTAAGCTGGCATCGTTTCCCGTTTATCCTCCTTCGGCGCAGTTCCCAAGTCGAATGCCGCGGCGGCAAAATCGTCCATCACAGACTTCCCAACGGCTTCTTGAACCAGGGACTTAGGGTCGCCGGGCTCTCGCGACTGGCCAGCCTTCGTTTGACATTGTTCTAGATGATCCTGAGCAGTCTGCTGCACACGCTTGGTCTCCTCTGGCGTCATGAACAGCGTTGTGCTCGCCGCCATGATGAACCACAACCGACAATTGTGTTCGGTAGCGGTGTAATTTGATTATGTAGCCCTTTCACTCCTACAGAACCCCTCTGGCTATGTAATGTTGATAATATCCTTACCCACCCTTGGGTAACTGAACATCTGAAGCCGATGGAGGGGAACTTTTCATTGGGACAAGAAGCTTACGTAATAGTTAACCAAGTCCACCCTTTAACGTATTCCACCACCTTGTGACCGCCACCAGGCGATGACCACCCCAACATTTCTCACCGCCCCTCCCACCTACCATCTCCAACCACTCATAAAATGACTAACGAGGCTGTAATTGCGAGCACGATTAAAGATTTAAAGTCGTAGAAGGCTATTAATTATACTATAACTATAAGAAAGTAAAAGGTTAATTATAGGACATTATAAAGAAGATATATAGGTTAAACGGTCTCAAATTAAGAGGTAGTATCTAAATACTATTATAAGTTAATAGACGCCTAAGAGGAGGTCCTTCTATAGTATATTAAGAGACTATTATAAAGAGGTCTATTACCTATACCTTAAATTATTACTAATTTAGTACTTAAGCTTAGTAAGAAGCCTATTAGAGCTAATTAGGTAGCTTATTTTTATAAAAAGTATAAAAATTATATTATCTTATAATATATTTAATCAATTAACTAATAGAGATAGGTTATAAATAACTCTTTATATTTTAAATACTTTTATAACTTTATAAGTACTTATTTTTTATAATTAAAGCCTTATAAGTAGTAATTAACTTTCTTTTTTTTAGCTAAAAAAGATAATAAATAAATATAATCTATAGCCTAGTAATATCTATAATTTTAATAAGAAGGGCTTTTTAATTAGGCTTAGATATATAATAAAACGTATAGTACCTATTTAATTACTTAAGGATAAATATATAATATTAATTTATAATAGAAATCGCGAGTTTATCTCTCTTCTTACTATAATTTCTATAGATAGTAAAAAGATCCCTTCTATACTTATTTATAAGGGTAAAGGAGATCTTTAAGATACCTAGCTAGATTCCTTTAATCTAGAGATATAAATAGTATATTTTATAGTAAGTCTAAATGGCTAAAGCTCTAATAACTACGGCCTAGAATAGTTAGAGACTATATTTAATAGATATACTAAGGCAAAGGCTAGTAGAGGAAGAAGGTTACTTATTCTTAATAGATACTTATCTTATATTAATATAAGATTTATTAACTATATTAATTAAAACTATATTCTTCTTATAATCTTACCTCCTTATTTGACTTACTATTTTTAGCTACTAGATATTAGAATATTCTTACCTTTAGCTAAGGTATACTTCTATAAAATTAATAAATTAATACGCGGAGGTTTTAGCTATCTATCTATTTATAAGCAAGACTTCTAGAGACTATTCTAATTAGTATAGTATAAGGCTCTTATATCTAATAATATTAAGGCTAGTTTTAGAGCTATTAGTATCTCTTCTCTTGCCCCTAAGTAGTAATTAAAATACTTTAATAAGCTAGAGAGGCCTTTTATACCTATTAATATTAAATCTTCTACTTCTATTACTATATAAGGCCTTTATTAGATTATTAAAAGAATATATTTCTACTAATTCTTTAACTATCTAGTTAATATTTTAAAGCTTATCCGTACTAGTAAATAACTTATCTTTAAAAATAAACTTTTATAGTATAAAAATTAGACTCTTTATAGAGTACTAATTCTCGAGAAGGTAAGAAGGAAGAGAGATAAAGGAATAAATCTATTTAATTAAGAGAAAGTAGAGTAGATTTAGTTTTTTTCTTCTACTAAGGTAGAGGTTATAAGGTAGAGGTTATTAGATAATAAGGTTAAAAAGTAAATATAATTAGCTTAGGCGGAAGATCTATATTTATAATATATAATTTAGAAGGATATTAAGGTCTAGAAGGCTATAGAATAGAAGGCTAAGAGGCTAGTAGATTAGTAATAGCGTAAGGAGAACTATAAGAAGACTATAGAGGCTTATAGAGAGGCTATAATTAAGTATAAAAGAAAAGTAGATAAATAAAAGGTAGAGAGGCTAGCTAAGAAGACTAAAAAATAGTAAGATATTACTTAATTATTAATATCTTCTACCAAATTAGATAATAAGAAGATATTACTTATAAAAATACCTCTTCTAACTCTATTACTACCCCTACTACTAAATTACCTCTCTATTAGTAAAGAAATACGATTAGAGTATATTATTAAGGCAAACACTCGTTTATTTCCTTTATCTAACTAATTTATATATAAACTAGAACACTACTATCGTTATTTTAATACTAATTTACTTTGTTACTTGTATGGTTATAGAGATATTATTAGTTGTAGGGGGGGGTAGTAGGAGGAAGGTGCATTTTGTTGGGTGGTCATCGCCTGGTGGCGGTCACAAGGTGGTGGAATACGTTAAAGCACGTGCCTAGGCTTGGCGCGGTTTATAGATCTAAGGAGGGATCCCCTCTATGTAAACATGCCTGGAGTGTTTTAACTGAATGTATACCGCAGACTTCCAGCCCGAGCTCTTCTTAATAGCTCAACGCAATTTTGCTCCTCTTCGGTTAAGTTTGAAACTTTGACTAGAGCTTTATACATACTTATCTCATAAGCACGGCTTTTGTCATTCATACATGAGGCAGAGGCAGCCTCGAAAAATCGGGGAAAAAATCCAGAAAATCCCCAATCAAGCAAGCAAATGGAGTTATCTTTCGTTAAGATAATATTCCGACGGCAGAGGTCAAGGTGGCAAAGGACAAGAGGGTATGGGCGTAGATCTATTTCTTTATTAATAGGCTTAAGTCGTATATTTAGCCAGTGATTCATATCGTTAATAGATTGAAACACGGTATTTGTGCCGTCGTCTCCCCATAGGTAGCCTTGAAGTATTCCGCCGTTGATTTGCCCTAGTGTATCTTTGCTTTCAACCTTCGCGAACTCGTGAGTAATTCCCGCTATGCGCTCCGTGAGCTCATCAATGGGTATGTCGACTTCTTCCAAAGTCTTTCCGGGAATGTATTCCATGAAAAGATAACCCTTACTCCATTCACTGTCATCAGTCGGCACTTGAAAGAATCGGTAGACCCGTGGAACTAGGGCGACACGTCGAGAAATATGCTGGCTGGCATAGTGTTGAGTGGCAGCCTCGCCCGGGGTGACTCCGTAACCAGCTTTCACTACAACTCCACTCGAGATCTTGATGACTCGATTCCCATAGACATTGCCGCCCACCATTAAGTTTCGTGCTTTAGCCTTGTTGTAAATTTTGATTAGGGTGTGCTTGGGAAAGACACGAACGAGCCACTCCATGGGGAAGACATGAGTGAGCCACTCCATACGTAAGATGCGACGAAGCCACTCCATGGCACGGATGATCTATCAGTGACTCGGCGCACCCGGTATGTCGAGGTTGAACTGAGCTAGAACAACTGCGCAACTTTAACTTTGCGGTTGTCTGAGATAAACTCCAGTCTCGGAGCGGCAAAACTAAACACCGGCAGATGTTAGTCCGCGACTCAACCATCGTCCAAGTGGACCGAACATGTTGATATTACTGATATTCTCATCAACCTAGTCTGAGATTAAAAAAACTTTTTGTCACAATCCAACAGGAACCCTACTGTTCAAACTGTGACAAGGATAGAAGCGCCCGTACTACTATATCTCTTTCAATTCTGCCTGGATTGGCCTTGATGCTCACCTTTGCCGAGACTCCAGCCAACGGCATTGTATCGCAGCCACATCCTGACGGACACAATGTTTCCGCGGAGCCGATCATGGGGGAAAACCCCGGGTTTCCTCCGTATCGTACGAGCATTTTTTGTACGTCTACTATGAAAATTTGCAAGGCTCTTGCGTAATCGCACAGTTTTCATCATGGGACACCCCCAAACAATTAGTGCCTAGCAACAGGCTTGGTTTTTTTATTGGACAAAAGTCTTTTGAATTTCCACGTCGGGACTCGCAGCTTAGGTGACGTGGAGGAGGGGCTGTGAAGTGCAGCCTATTTTCCCAAGAAGAAAAGAATAGTTCAATCGTCTATAAGAAGGACGGCCTTCCCTCAGTCTCCCACCAGGTCGTTGTGATTTCATCAGCATTTTGGGTTTCCTTTTCAAGCTTGTGGATCCAACTTAACTTCCCGCTGTAACCCATAGCTATACAACTATACGCAATACCTTCAAAATGCCTGACCTGTACATACCTCCAGAGAACCTGAAATTTCGTCTGAAAAATACGGTCACCAACTACGTTCTATACTCTCGAAAGTCAAACGAGCCTTTATTCTATCACTACGGTGGTGGTGTTGCCGATGACCAGTATTGGCAACTCGTTCCTGGTACTGGCACATATGATGGCTATTATCTGATTAAGAGTAAATGTACCGGCAAGGTGATTTTTTCAAGGAAGGCAGATCCTAAGGTCAGCCACGTCGAAGGGAACGGAAAATGGGCCGACAATTACTTCAAGGTTGAAGCCGGCTCCGGGAAGCACAAAGGTCACTTTCGCCTCCGAAACTATGACTCCGCCACTGTTATATTTTCACGCACCACACAGAGCCCGTACCTGGGCAATCTCAGCGTGAATGATGGCGTATACGACGACCAATACTGGGTTTTCGAACTTGAGAAAATGACCCTCCATCGGATCGAATACAAGACTGACCAAGCACAAATCATCGCGAACAATACCGAAACAATCGGGACTCAGACGGTTAGGAACGATTCGGACACTAACCAGAGCGTTGATTTCAACTTCTCCGAAACGAAGTCCACCTCCACTAACTTCGAGCATATCCACGGATTTTCTGTTGGCTTTGAGGTTTCTGGAGAAGTAGGGATTCCATTCGTCGCGAATGGCGAGGTCAAAGTAACTGGATCTACCACCCACAGTTGGACGTTTGGTGAGACGAAGACCGAAAGCAAGACCATCTCTACCACGTTCTCTGCCACTGCTCCTCCTCATAAAAAGGTCGTTGCGACGGCGACTGTCAGCAGAGCGACTATTGAAGTCCCATACACCATGTACTTCAGGTCCGCCGATACTGGGGCAGAGGTTGCTAGCTACGGGACATTCCATGGCATCAGCTATTGGAATATAAGCAGCGGTGTAAAACAATCTGACCTCTAAAGTGGTAGTCTTTCTCAGCTGGAAAGCGGTGTAGTTCTTTATATTGATGGCCAGGATTAATCCGACACTCCAAATACATAACTTGTAGCTTAACACTATGTCCATCCCCGCCACTACATATGAAGAATAGCAACAACATGTTCAGACGTGATATTTTGCTTCCTCCATTAAGTAACGCATCAGGACCTACGGGAATATCCACTAAGAGAGGAGATAGACCAAGTCTACTGACTCTAAATGGCTGGTTGCTATAATAATAGAAAGGTGCGAAGTAGTCAGTTCATGTGGAGAAGGCTTGGAGAGCGATTTTAATTTCTTGATCAGTAAGTAAACGAAGCAAACTCGGAATCATCTCCCGTTCCTACAAGGAACAGCCTAGTATGAAAGGTAATGAGGCTTATTGATAGTCAAAACTTTTACTACGTGATGTAAATTGTATATCCAATCTCTCAACCCTAACTGCCTAGTATGATATGATATCGAATCATTAAACAAAATCTATAATGAAATGATAGAACGAGTATTCCAACGCCTCGAGTCCAATTCCTGAAACAATCCATGCATCACGGCGTTCAAAAACCACGGGTCCAGATGCAACGGCATTATCCAGGAAACCATTATCAACAGAAAGCGGCGAATGAATCCAAGATGATGTATAGAGGTAGTGAGAGGGTAACGAGCATTAGCGCTGATAAGGAGACGACTGTGAGCGCGAGGTGGGCAGGCATAGGTATGTATATGTATATAGGTAAGAGCATGGGGATGTGCGTAGGGATGGATATGGCATGGAGGCTACAAGCCGACCACATGTACCACCTCGAACCTGGCCAAGAAGATAAAAAGCTTTGTCAGAACAATGCTCAAATCACACTGCTTACCACACACTAGAAGCTGAACATGAACCAATTTCACAAGATGAATCAGTAGGAAATGAAGAGAGATATGAAAAAAATCACTTAATCCCATGGGTGAAATGAGCAGGGATTCCCACCGCCTGAACCAGAGCCACCACCGTCGCTTTCACGATCTCGGTCTGCTCGACGTCTGTTCCTAGACTCTACGGCATTTCCGCCTAAGGTGGTGCGTTGGCTAGCTCCAGCTCCGAAATCGGACATGGTGAAAAGGAGGGGTTCGTCTTCATCCATGTTGCCGCTACCGTGGGGGTGGGGGTTTGAGTGGTTTGAGCCCCATGGTGATCTGGTGGTGCTGAATCGTCTCATGCTTGAGCGTCGAGCATGGGCGGAAATAGCTGTATGTGTTGGTATATTCTGATCGAGAGGTTGCGCGAAGCGAGGCTGGTAGGAGGTATATCGACCTTTGACGCCATCAACGCCGCCATCAAGGTCCGGCTGGGTGCGGACCTCATCCTCACGCCTATCGATAGAAGGCGGTAGAGGCTGGTTCTCTGGATCTGGGCTGGCGGCTTGCAAGAGCTCGCTGATGGAGGGTGGTGATCTGTCCTGTGCACCTAAACTAATACTTCTAGTCGTAGTGGGAATCGGAAGGAAGTCAGGAATATCTTCGTCTCCTGTTGCGGTATTGTGAGAATTCGCTGTAGTGCTAGTCCGGCGTTGGGCGGCAGAGCTAGACCGGCGAAAGCTAGGAATGAACCCTCCACTTCTGTGATGATGGTGAAGTGGGGAAGCGGGGAGAGGTATGTCGATTGCAATTGCTGTTGTAGTGAGCGATTCTGTGTCAACCCTAGGTTCTGGCTTGGGTTCCGGTGTCTCATCCAGCGTGGAGTCGCGCCGGAGTGCTCGTCGGGAGCGAGTAGTAGTTGTGATGATATGTCCGGGCTCGTCAGGGCTGGGGTATTCAATAACGCTGTTCGAGCTCAGCCGTGATGGAATGGCGGGCGTGTGCGGTGTATGCGGAGATATAGCTTTGCCTGGAGAGGAGGATATGGATCCCGACACACCACTGGGTATAGCACTCGGTATCGAGGATGTGGTAACATTGTGGCCACCCGTAGTAGGAAGAGAAAGTTGTTTGTTGGATGATAGTGAGGCGTTAGAGGACCGATGGAGTAAGAGGGAAGAAGTCATCGAGTCTGACAAAGCGGTGTTTGCATCTTTCATTTTTTGAAATCTCGATAAGGCGGTGGTTGTAGTTCGATTGTGAGTTGGATCGAGTGTGGAGCTTCCGGGAGCATTGAAAATTAGGTCTTTCCTCTGATCTAGCAGTTTTAGGAAGTCCGAGATATTGTCTTCGTCGGCATCTATGACAGGGAACACCCCTGATGTGGAGTTTCGTTGTCCACCCGCAGCAGCGGAAGATGAGCTTATACTTGCCTTGCCGCTTGAGTTGTTATCCTCCTCGGTTTTGCTTCCGCCACCGATGGAGAGGCGGCCGCGTCGGTGGCTGAAGGAGCTGCTGTATCGTGAGATAGGAGCTTGCTTGGGTGATGCAGACATAGATGAGAAGACAGCCTGCTCAGGTAAGATGTGTGCAGAGTGAGGGCGGGTGGACGAGTTTGAAAACTTTCTCGGAGAAGGATTTGGACGTGCAGTTTGATTTGAGGGGATTTTCATGTTGACCGGCTTACTTGACGGGCTTCGTGCGGCACCTAGTGCTGGTGAGGCAGAGAGAGGCGGTGCTTTAAATGGCTGGTATGACACGGAAGGCCTCCTTTGCGGCGTGTGGGTATCTTCGTTTGAAAGTGAGGCTAGTCTGGCGTGACCGAGCTTCGGAGATGGCATAAATGCTGGGGGCGGAGAAGGTGGGCCACCAACGATCTCTCTTGCAGCACGTAGAGCAGAGATGGGACTACCCTTGACGGCTGGGTCAGCCCGGTGGAAGGTAGACATGCTGCCGTAGGCCTGGCTGTAATCTGGGTTTTTGGACGGGCGATGCCTAGCAGGCAAAGATCCAGCATCAACATTTTGACTCTGAATCCGAGAGATGTTCGGAATATCGCTGTCTTCGTCCACTGGCAAAGATGGACGGAAAAGTTCATCATCTGCGCCCATAAATCGGGAACTGAGCAAGGTCTCCGAGTCATCGACACGGAATTCGCAATTCACACGATAAGTCACCCGGATCGAGAGCGGGCCGGCAGGAGAGTCGGTTACTCCGAATGAGTAGTTTTCAACCACGTCACCGCTACCACCTTCGTAAAGGGGAACGGTCAAGGTGTCGGTTCGGCTACCGTGTAGGCATTTGCTTGCTGGTAATATGCGATATTGAAGGCGCAGTACTGGACTAGCGGCGACTTTTGACTGACGTTTGGTGAATCTCCACGCAGGTAGAAATTTGGCATACGCCACTAGAGACCGGAAAGTGACAATGCATTTCTTGTATAAGGTAGGCAGTATGTGAGTCATGTCTCGTGGTAGACCTGAAGCAGAAGAGCCCATTTCGACAAACCACCTTTCCAGCACGACGTCGTTTTTCGCTCCTTTGCGTTTCTCGGAGCTTCCAGGGATGTTAGAGAGAGCCTCAAGCACGTCCCACCGTTTATTGTAATCGTCCAAAATGACCAGATCCTGGCAGTTTGTGAGCTGGGAGGTATCAAGAAATGTTTCGATGACGAGTGGTTCGGGCCGTCTGTCTGTAGCAGTGCAGTTTCTCCATGGGACGAGGTCATCACGCAAGGCGTCTGTTTCGTCTACCTCGACATTGAACTAAGATCACGTTAATACCAACATCGACGAGGATGGCAACGAGGAACGTACCCATTTGTTTACTCTCTTATTGCCGTCTTTGTACACCGGGCGCAAGGCGGTTCTCGAGTGCAGTATTATCAGGGCTGCTTTTGTATGGTAGTTCTAGCTCAGTCAGTCTACTGCTCGAATCAATCACAACTCATTTATGGAATCGTCCGTACCTGCACGATCTGGTTAAGCTTGATGATCTGGTCTAAGACCTGTTTGTCGGTGGGAGGCTTCTCCTCGGGGGGCAACGAGGGACTCGAGGCCTCCGAGGCGGGCCTGGACGCAGGCCGCGGTCGCTGATGCATTATTTCCTGCGGTGTGGATGTGACGTTGAGGTCAACAGTGGTGTGGGTGATGGGGCTAGTGGTCTACTGTCCAGCAGAGAAGGCAAAAAAGGCGTGGGAAGGGGAATGATTCACAGGCCATGATAACATGGCCGAGCAGCAGAGTAATCTCCCACGAGAGGATAGGAAGAAAGACGAAGAGGTGGGAGATAATATATGAGGGAGACAACGCCTTCAAGGTCGATCAGGGATGCTGCAGAGAACAGGCAGATGCGGTGGTGCCTCTCGCGCCCATGCCTGGGGGTTGCGAGGGAACGATAAGAAAGAGGAGAGAGTCTAGAACGGACAGGCGGGCAAGCTGGCTAGGCAGAAGCCAGTCGAAAGCCGCCAGAGGGGAAACAAGATGGGGAAAGACAAGACGCAAGAGGCCGCAGACGTGGACGTCGAGTCGTTGGGCGCAGGCAGACTGGCTGTGCGGTGTGTGGTCGGTGGTTGATGACGGAGGGCGAGCTTAATTAAGCTGGCCGGGGAGCTCTCTCCACAGGGATGGGCCGCTAGACCAGGCGCTGCACTCGGCAGGCTATGCAGGCAGCAGCATACACCAACTTACTATTCAATAGTATGGAAATGAGGAGAAGAAGAGGCCAAAGCGACAGCACAGGAGAGAAGACGAAGAGAAGAAGAAGAGAGGACGTCGAGATAGAAAGTCGCTGGCGGTTTGGGGACTGACCCGATGCGGCGAGCACCTGACCGTGGCTGACTCAGCGCGTCCTGACGGCCGGCCGTTTTTCTTTCGACGTCCTTACCCGCATACTGTACGCACGTAGACGTCGCAGCTGTTTCGCTTGGTCGCCTCGCTCCTCTCGCCGTGGGTGCTTTGGTCTCTTCCCTGTCTTTGTCGCTGTCGTCTGCCGTCTTCTTTGTTCGGTCGGCCGTGTTGAGCCTCACTCTTGTATCATACCGTACCATACAGACAGTACCACACATACACGCTGACTAACAAGCTTATCCTGCGCAGCTAGTGGGGCGGGTCTTCCTACTGGCGCGGACTTGTCCCCTGCGTCGGCATTCTGCACCGTCCCGCATCCCTGTTCTGTCCCGTACCGTACGGTACCTGAACTCTCATCGCAGCAGCAGACCAGAACGCGCTGCAGGTGAACTATCAGATGAGTCGAAGAGCGAACAGGATACGAGGAGGAGAAAGGAAAAGACGGCGCGCCCCTGAGTCACTCGCCGATCAACCAGTCATCGGCCTTTTGCTGCATGATGTCCGTATCACGTCTCCTTATCTCGCCATGTCGCCATCTTGATCACTAGCCTCGCTAGCCCCTCGGCATGCTCTACCTTGATAGTCACATATCTCCATACGATAACATCATTTCGCGAGTGCTGAGCTCAGAGGGCATGGAAGGTGCCCGTACTTCGAACCCACTTTCAGGACTATGAGTCAGTGAGACTTTAGCTGTGGGCATTTAGCTCTCGGGGCTCTTCAGCCTGTGAGACGTGCGTAGCGCTTCGCAAGATGTGGGGGGCTGCAGGCAGTCAGAGTATAAAACTAGTCTCATTCCATCCTTCTAGCACCTGATCTAGGCAGCTATATACAACAGAAGAAGCCTGGTTTCGCGCAAAAAATACAATCTCAGACCAGAAATCTCCTGCCTATCGTACACTCTCCTGCAACCTCGATACTGACGAATTAGGGCACGATCATTCAAATTAGCGACATAAGTGTTTGTTTCAATTGCTGGGACAGCGGCCGTCGTGAAGTGTATGTCGTTGATGAAAGAGTTCGCATCTCGTGCCTTATATTGATGAGCTCACAGCTCTTTCAACATCTCCTCGACAAAGGTATTGCAGTTGTTGTCGACCACACTATATTTTTTGTTGTCCTTCACGTATTGCTTGCCTATTCAAGATGATCAGTCCCCAATCAAGCCAATGTCATTAATGAAGTGTACTCACCTTTATTAATAAGAGCGTCGAATTTTTTCTTGGTCGTAGGTTTCAAAAATGTGATGGTTCTCTTCTTCCCAATCTCCCATGCCTCGTTGCTGTACATGATATCTCCATTTTTCTCTTTGACGGTATGATGCTCCTTGGCGTCGAAGCTCTTTGTCGTAACTGTTTTACCCTTGTTGGGCCCAACCCCTGGTTTGGTAGTAATGGTCACTTTACCAATGATAAGTCCGATATGGTAGAAGCCAAGTTCTTTTTGCAAAGTTTGGATCTCAGCAGGAGTCGTCTTGTCGGCTTCTTCTCTCAATGGCCAGACAGACCTGAAAACATAATACCTGTCGTGTTCAAGGTTGTCGTGGTATTTGGCTATTTCGGTAAAAGCCGCGGTAGGGAGGGAACCTCTCTTAGCAAGATCAAAAGAGACATGCTGGGAGGTGGAGTTTCCATCGTCTCTCACGGCAATACCATGGTCGGCTTCGTAGTTGGCGATAGGGCTCGCGGTGACCCCAAGGGAGACTGCCGCGAGAAAGACCGAAAAGAGTGCAGAGACCTTCATGGTGAATGGTGATCGAGGCTATTGAGTGATGATTGAATGATTGAATGATTGGAATTGCTGATGACTCGAGGTCCGGGAGACATCTTATATATTGATCATTTGGCCAGGGGCCAGTCAACCATCTCCTAGCCATTGCTTACATTGCTGATTATTCAAAGTGTAGCAGTCCTTCTCAAATTGCGTCCTCAAGGATACATATGCGTGATAAATCTGCCAAAGTGGTATAATTGCAACATGCTGAGTGAGCCATCAACATGGCGAGGCTTGGTTTAAAAACCCGGAACAGTGTAGGGTAGAAGTACAACACACTTTCAAAAAGGGTATATATTTCCTGGCTGAGCAATCATAGTTTGCACATATGTAGCTATACATCCTGGTGAAGAGTCAGCAATTTCGCTGGAACGCTCTGATTGAAAGGGGTATCTGGTCATTGAGAATGATAAGTCCCTATATTAGTTAGCTATATACGTAGACTTAGGTGAGATCAGTGCTTTGAATTTGAGGGTTATTGTTCGAGTATTATAATAAGGACAAATGTATGAGCCAGCTGGAACATTGGTCACGAATGCATTACCTCTACCTGTATCACGCGTGACTGATTAGCTGCCGAGGACTTTCTTTGTCATGACATGTCTAGACATGTCTCGGCCGGTCCTGGTTTCATCTCACCCAACAATCCAAAGTAGAGGAGTCTCTGTCTCTGATGTTCCCTAATAAGATATACTTTGAGGCTATGGGTATCTTCGTACGCTCATGATCATAGGCCTGTTAGTCAGATATAGTGCTGAAGTCGAGATTGAATTTGCGAGCGAGGACGCTACAAAATGGATGTTGCGTAACTGGTTACCACTATAAGACTTTAATCTGCAAAAACCATGGTTAACGTTCCATACGGCCATCAGCCAGCCGGTTCCTAGCAAGCCCATATAAAGCTCCTTATCAGCGAACATAATTTCAAGCCGATAGGGTATAGTCAACGAGGATATGGAGTAGAATTATCCTCATTTCTAAGCTAAACCTCGTTAATCTATGCACGTTAGTTACTAACCATTCACCCATGCAATATTAAGGTAGATGTGCACTGTACCATGGCAGAGCTCTAACGATTAGGGGTTTCAAAAGGAGGCGCAGTCACCACCAATCGAGCACAGTCGCATTTCGGCAAATGGCTCAAGCAACAACGAACACGCGTATGTGAGTGGTTACCAGTGCAAGCGTTAGTAGGTAGGATCATAGACACGTGGCATGCATCAAGGAGATCAAGGATTGACAAGTTGGCAAAATTGACTAAATATAAGTAACCAAGTTGTTACATAGTCGGCAACATTGGTCAACAGCTCGACGTTAGAAAAAGGCTGACCCACTCAACTTAATACTGGGGCCCCCCCCTTTCGTCAAAGAACCTTCATCGTCTAAACTACTACGTTGAGTATATGTTAGCTACTGTCTTTAGTATAAAATATAAGGTCTATTAAAAGCAGGGAAAAAGAAGCCTTAAAGCGAAGCGAACGTCCATATGCTCAGAAGATCTGTGTGAGAATACCGCTTTGATTTATATCCTGCCACTCAACTTACAGTGAATTTCTGTCCTTTTGGCTGTTTACGAGCGATTTACGACGACCGGTTCTACAGCAATTCCAACCAAGCAGACATGCCGAAAGTAAACATGTGGTACAAGACTGACGATGAGAAACTGGATATCTGGACTGCCGAAGGATCTATGACCCCCGAGAGAATTCTGGAAAGGCTCCTCGAGGACAGAATCAATCTTGGTTTGAGTGATAAAGAGCATGAGGGACTCAAGAGATTCTTCGACGCTTATAGTACCCGGGAAGCTGGCACAGCACACCTCAGTGAAGAGGCTGTTATCTCGTACCTGAAGAGCCGTGCCCCCATTCCGTCGCTGCTCGAAGAAGGCGGGTACATCCTCTACCATAGCTTACTATATCTCTCCAGGTTTCCTTTTCAGCTGGGTTCCTTGCAAACCATGTCATTCGAAGAACTTGCAAGGGCGCTCCTTTGGGCCCTTGCGGATATCGACTTCGACTTCATGAGGGGTAACTTTATTGTACAGGGAAGCGAATGTCGTGGACGGACCTGGGCTGATCATAGAAGAGGCATCTTCCAAAGCCTAGCGACGTCTCGGGACGGAACCAAGCTTCCGTACGACAGCCAGGAGTGGAAGAAGCAAGCTGACATTAGGGCATTTCAGTTCTTGAAAAGAGATATTTTCGGACCTCAAGACGCAACTGTCAACCGCGACGAAGATGGGGATGAGATGTACCACGATGTTTTGGATGTACTCTTCTCTTCCCAAATTGAGATCAGCCCTTGTCTTGCCTCAGTCCCTCGCAATAAGTTTCGCCCCTTAGCAAAGAAGCTGCATGGAACGGACCCCTATCTTCACCAGCTTACGATTCCGCAAAAGGCCTTTCATATTTTTGTCAAACTTCTCGTCATTTACCATTTCGAGCCCCACTCCTGGCCTAAGGTGACAGAAATATCAGACTTGGAAAGGGTTTCGAGCTGCATTGCGAAGGCGTTTATTCGAAACCCAGATACTGGAATCTCATGGCCAATGTTTGACGAGGCCTTCAAAGTAGCGGTGGGTGTCAATCTCAAAGCCTAAAGCATTTGTTCGATACTAGCTAATTCGTGATTTAGCCCTGGTTCCTAGGCGGGTACTATCATCTCCTAAGCAACCTCTTCGGCCCAGTAGAGCCTGGTCAAGGCCTTGGTTCGAATGTAGATGAATGGGTCGAGCTGCCCAATACTACAGATATCCTCACTTTCCCGGTCATGGGGCAACTCGGCATCATGTTTTCCGCGACTGGTTTATTCTTCTATGAATTCCATCGTCTCCAGTACTATACACCAGGCAGCCACGAAACCAATAAATCGGCCCTCATGAAAGAAATTTGTGCTGCCCCAAGTGCCCTTTGTCTCCTGGTATCTGGCAAGAACAAAAGGAATGGTGAATATTCTCTGTTTGGGTCATTCATCGGCGTCCCGTCCAAAGATGGAGAAGAGATCCAGTCAACCGAAAAAGAGGATATCAATCACTGGCAAAATTGCTGTCTTTTTGAACTAAGCCCTGTACACGATAAGTTCCAGGGAAATGTCGGGTTGCCTGGTTGGACGTCCGACGGCAGCACCCTATGTTTCGGCAATAAGGAAAATGGCGTAGCTCTAGAGTTGAGCAGTGATCTTCGATATGCGAACATCTTCCACAAGGTCGGCGGGAGCGGGCAGCCGGTCTTCAACGCATCGGCATGGAGAGGAGATTGGCATTGTGAGATCGAGGTGGAAGGGATAGAGTTGTGGTGTGATGGATATATTGAGTGCAGCGAATAAAGTCGACATACTATCAGAAACAGCCGCGATCATCCGTTCATCCACGTCCTGCGCTCTGATATACGTAGTTTGTTAGCCATCCCAGTACTTAAAAGGCCCCCATGTATAATTAGGGCCCACGTTGTGCGCATCGCGGGGTCTGCGGCCGCTGATTGGCCTGCGAGCTCTTCCTGCGAGCTTCGCATCCCACTCCGTCTTCTCCCGCCGTCATCGCATCCCCTTGAACTGTTCTCCTACTCCATCGGCCTCGCTCTATGCTATTCTCTTCCGTCTACACCTGACTCTAACGCTGCAGACTTAGCGAGAACCTATGTTGTTTTGGACAGACTCCCCTTACTCGAGACATCCGAAGCTCCGGTGCCGTTGAGCGAAGCCACATATACGTCACCACGCCATACAGTGAAACGACAGTGACAGTGACTGCGACAAAGCATCAGGAAGAAGAAGCGGATAAAAGCCCACAATAGCAGCCCTCACGCTGCAGCACATGAGCTGGCAACTGTTTCACCTCTTCCTCCAGGACGATGTCGACGCCTTCTCCCGTCTGCTGGCGGGGGCCACCTTGACCTCTTCAGCAGCAGCTACAGCACATCCGCCAAAGAACAGCTCCGCCATCGTGACAGGCTCCTCTCTCTCCTATGGCTCGCCTAACGCTTTTTCGAAGCACAGGAAAGGCTCTTCTTCTTCTGGACCTCCGCCGGCCTTCTCTCTCGCCGAAAGGTCTGTGTTTGGTGGCACGACGCTCACTCGCAGCGAAATCAACGCGAAGGACAGGTATGGCCGTACCCTGATGCATCTCATCGCCTCCTCCGAGAAGAAAACCGCGTATGCCTTTGCCAGTGCCTTGCTGGCTGTCCCCGCAACGTTTTTGGACACGTACGTGCAGGATGTTGAGAGCGGATGGACCTGCTTGCATCGCGCACTGTATGCGGGGAATATTTCGATTGCTCAAGCTATAATGGACAGAGATTCCAATCTCGGTATCACTGGAGGCCTGATCAAGGTCAAGGATCGCGAGGGAAACAGTCCGTTTGAAGTCTACAGCTCAAGTGTCATGCATGAGAACACTCGCGACACCGAGAGGGGACAGGATCCTGGAGAGGACGATGAGAGCGCTGTTAGTGAGGAAGATCTCGATGAACACCACTACGGAGTCGTTAAGCCTGCCGTCGCTCGGTTTAGCCTTGACGGCGACGAGCTCTACACTTTTGGAAGCAACAAGAACCTTTCTCTTGGTGTCGGGGATAGTGATGACCGCCAGTTTCCCGAAAGGATCCTTTTGCCACGGCCTAATGCCTTGCTACGGCGTTTTTATGAGGAAAAGTACGAGAGTGAAGATCAGGGACAGATCTCCGAGGCGGCTGCAGCTGCAGTCGAGGAACTTCCCTTTCTCATCCGGTCCACTCCTACTATTGTCCAGGATGTAGTAATGTCCAAACTACACACAGCATTCATTACAACTGACCCATGCAGTAACCTTTACATGTGCGGCTTCGGGCCAGGCGGACGACTCGGCACTGGCTTGGAGGCCACATCCTTTAGCCCCGTTTGCATTGACTCGGGTGCGATTGCGGGGAAACGCATCACCGCCGTCGCCCTTGGACTGGACCATACCATAGCTATCTCAGACCAGGGCGAGGTCTTTTCCTGGGGGAGCAATAAGCACAATCAACTGGGCTACGCGCTTCCAAAACCAAAACATTCCACGGGGAATTCGGTCATTGATGTGCCCACCCAGCTTACTCCTCGTCAGATATTTAACCCGTTCAAGCGTGATCGCATACTTGGGGCAGCGGCCTCTCCTATCCACTCTGTCGTCTTCACGTCTTCCGCTCTGTACACTTTTGGCCGAAATGATGGCCAACTGGGTCTCATGGACGCAGATGCACGTTCCCTTACGTCTCAGCCCATCCCGCGCAAAGTAGGGGCTTCTCTTTTCAACGTGTCTATATCTTCTGTTGCTGCCATTGAACGCGCCACCGTTGTACTACTTGAGAATCATGAAGTCTGGGTCTTCACTCACTACGGCTACTCGAAGCTTGTTTTCCCCCCTTCTGGATCTGTGTCAAGCTTCATCCAAAACAGTTTCATGGCCAAGCGCCACGGAGACGGAATGACTCGCATTACCAAAATTCGTGCAGGTGGGAAAACCATTTGTGCGCTCTCCAGTGGAGGCGAAGTCTTCACTGTCTCTGTTCCAGGCCAGACAGAAGAAGATCTAGACCGAGAATCCAGAGCAATTTCTATGTCGACAACCAATCCGGCTAAGATTCGCAATTCGCTGCCCCAGCCCACTCGTGTGTGGGCAGTGAAGAAGAGCCGCATGGCCGTCTGCGACGTTGATGTCGGTCAGGACGGATCGATTATTTTATGCACTCAGGCAGGATCCGCCTGGGTCAAGGAACGTCGTGTAGGTATCAAGCCCACCCCAGCAGGCGTTGCTGCTGGGAAAGAATTCAAGTTCGTTCGAGTGCCTAGCATTTCTCGAGCAGTGGGAGTAAGGAGTAATGCTTTTGGAGCATATTCCGTTATTCAGCGAAGCAGCGACGCTGCTAAACAAGGGGTAATAATTGACAAGCAAAGGCTGTGGGATGACATTAGACCCTTACTGCCCTTCGGCGGGCTGGTGGAAGTTACAGGTGATGGCCTAGGGAGGGTTGATATCGTCGGGTCCAAACCACATTTAGCCAAAGACCGGCATAGTGAGGCAAAAGTTGATGTTGATGTGGAAAAGGAATGGGATGCTCTTATTGATGCGAAAATGGTGTCGTTGTCACTATCGGGGCCGTCTATTGCCTGGCTCTCCACCACACTCAGTGACAAACGCATCCCGGTCCATGAGTTCATGCTCGCAGCTCGCAGCCCCATTCTCCGCAATGCTCTTTCTACCTTCCGGAGACAATATTACTTCAGTCTCCCGGGCATCATGTCCATCGAGTACGACAAGGAGGGTCAGGTTCATCTCTCATTTACCGGAGTTACCTTTCTGTCTCTCTTCAACTTAGCCATTTATCTCTATACAGACAGGCTATACGACGTGTGGATTAGATACCGGCATGATAAGAAACAGGCAAATGCAGCTTTGTATCGCCAGGTACGAGCCGACGTTATAAAATTGGCGACGACACTAGAGATGTCAGCCCTTGAGCGGGCAACCAGGAACATGATCCTGCCATCCCCGAGTCTACATACGGACATGGCTAGCGCTATTCAGGATACACCTGAATCATCGATATTTGATACCGCTGACGTTGTCATTGAGCTTGATGAAGATGTCGAAGTAAAAGCGCATAGTCACATCTTATATAACCGATGTCCATTCTTTGATGGTCTATTCCGAGGCCGTGCTGGCGGCCGATGGCTCAGTCCCAGGCTTGCTGGCCAGGAACGAGAAGCGCCCGAGCTCATTCGTGTTGATCTGACACACATCGAACCCAAAGTGTGGACCTTTGTCATGCGATTCATCTATGCAGATGTCGATAAAGAGCTGTTTGAAGACGTGCGAGTACCTGATGGTGATGCATTTATGGATCTAGTGATTGACGTGCTTAGTGTCGCTAATGAGCTGATGATTGATCGTTTGGCACAGGTCTGTCAGCAGCGATTGAGCATGTTCGTCACGACGCATAACGTCTGCCAACTTCTCAATGCAGTGATGCCTTGCTCGGTGACCGATTTCAAACATGCAGCTTTGGAGTTCATCTGTCTCAATCTTGAAGTCATGCTCGAGAATCGACTGCTCGACGGCCTTGATCCAGATTTACTTCTAGAACTTGACAAAGTCTGCCAGGAGAACCAGATGAATTCGCACCCTGTCTCGCGTGGTCGCAATGCGGGGTCTTTCCTAGCAGAGCGATACCCTGACGTCCTCCCGCTTGTCGAGCAGGATAAACGACGCCGTATTGATGCCATGAGACTTCGTTCACATCTTCACGAAGATGAAGTGCGCGATACATTGCTACGACCAGGGAGCCTTGAAAAAGAGAGATCCCCTTTGACCCGGAGAGGAAAGCAAGCCGGCGCTGCTTCTCAGTCATCCGATAAACCCGGCAGCGAAGCCAGTCCGACACTTGTCCCAAAGAGGTCAGTTGGTGACTTTATTTTTCAAATGGACGATGAGTTTTCTCTCCGCCCCGAAAGTCGAAGACCGGAAAGCTCAAGGCAAACTCCATCAGGAGGCAGCTCTCGCGGTTCACCACGAACTCAGCCTCAACCTTCAACCCCTAGTTACGGCCCTACTTTAGGTCTAGATCTAGGACCAGCTACCTTTCCCCAATTATCTGCGAAGTCGTCGTATACTGGACTTCGGACTTCCGCTCCCCCATCTACGCCTAAGACGATACCTTATCGTCCGTCAACTTCCTCTCGCGACTTCAACAGTAGCATTACTCCAAATTCCCCGCCACCCAAGGCGCCATGGTGCTCAATAACCCCGACTACAACACGCTCAGGTCTAAAAGACATCATGGCTGAGACGAGTAATCCTCATTCCCCGCCCGCCCGTGTTGATGGTATTTCCCGCACAGATATAGAAGCCACGCGGAATTTCACACCAAAGCTATCACAGAAAGAGCGTAAAAAACTCAAGCAACAACAGCTAGCCGCTGAACAAGAACCAGCCAAACCCGGCACCAGCTCTTCGTCTATATGGCAGATTGCTCAATCCCCAAAGCTCACCCCTACCAAAATAGAGCCTAACCTCGCCCCGCCCACAACAATGCGCTCTACTCCTAAGTCCTCGCTCACTCTCCGGCAAACAGTGGCTGGATCTGGCATCGCGGGCTCACTGTCCCCGCATCTTAAGCCGACTGTTCCAAAGACACCCCCTCGCGCAGTATCCAGGCCAGTGGACTTCAGCACTGCGGTCGCCAAAACCCCAGCTGCTTTCTCCAGTTCCGGCACTGGTACTTCTCAAATATCCCTCGCCACAATACTTCTCCAACAGCAGATTGAGAAGGACGAAATACATGAAGCAGCCACAGCAAAACATAATCTGCATGATATCCAGGTTGAGCAGGAATTTCAACAATGGTGGGATCAAGAGACTCAGCGCGTTATGCAGGAGGAGCAAGCCGCAGAGGCTAAAGCAAAAGTAGAAGGAGAAAAAGTAAGATCCAAGAAGACCGCGGCGACCAGAGGAGCTAGTAGGGGCAGAGGTAGAGGGGGTATTCAGCAGCGTTCACAGGCGTCGCGGAACGACGGAGGACAACATCCTCAACAAATCAGTGCAGGGACTTCGGCTACGGTAAACTCAATCGAGACTGCACCGGCGAGGCGAAGCGTTTCCGACAGTCACACTGACGATAGAAAGCGACAGACTGATCGCGCCCGCGGTCGACTTCGCGGTGGCTTAACGCGACGCGGTGGAGCTGCAAGCACACCTAACGTTTCCTGATTCCCTTAGTTGCTTAGAAGTATTTTCGGAAGCCTTTAATATCTCGGCTGGGCTGAAAAATCTGGCTGGCGGATTCTATATTGCTACTATATTTTTGTATTATTTTATATGTTTGTGCATTTTATTGAATGCTTGGGCAGGTGCGGCTATATCTTGAAATTTAGTTATATTTTAGACGCAGGTGTTTAGATCGCCATTAAGGCATTAATAAGTGGAACAGGGGCATTCATCTAATTGATAATGAATCACACTAGCTGACGTGAAAAGCATTGCCTATAGTCACGTTAAATAGTGCTATGCCGATTAAAATGCTGCAATAAGCCACAGAAAAAGGCATCAACCCTCACCAAAACTCGACTATGAAGAAGCTTTGAGCTATTATTTATACAGGAGGAAACTGTGTATCTCCCAAGCTCAAGTCATATAAACGTGATGGGTAAAAAAGTGCTAAGGCCTGGTCGGCTGTTCATAAGACCACGGACTTAAAAACCTATATACGGGTACATCCAAAGGAAAAGATAGAAGTAGCAAAGCGGCATATGAAAACCGAATTGTTAGAGGCACCCTGAAGAATAAATAAATAGGAAAAAAGGCAGCATGGATATCCCAAGTATGAAAGAGAACAACGCTTGAATAAGAAATAGACTAGCGGCTTCGATTAGTCGCCCGGGACTGCGACCTCACGGCTATTCCACATACGGCGCACGAGGAGTTCTTCTTCGGTGAGATGATAGCCATTGTTTACGGAACTGGAGAAGCGGTCGCTGGTTTCTTGAGTGGGTGTCTCATCTTCCACGTCATCTGAGTCCTCGTTGTAGTCGCCAGTGTCAGCATGCTCACGCCCGTCCTGCTGGTGTCGATGTGGGCCGGCCATGACGACCATGTTGTCATCGTCTTGAAAACGAACCGAGCCATGTTTAGCCTGTTTAGAGGGACTGCTGGGGTGGTGAGTTCCATTAGTTGTTTGAAGGACCTCGTGGTGGCTTTCACCTATGTCAGGAGATTCCGCTAGGGGTGAGCTTGGCTGTAATGAACCCTCTTGCCCCTGTGGTGGTTTGGTAATGGCGTAGACCCGATTCAGGCTGTCTACAACTGGGTTTTGGAAACGGTGCACCACCGAAAATTCAACAGTGAAACGTTCATATGCCTTCTTTGTCTTCTTGGACTCGCTTTCCGTTAGAGGGCCACTTACGAACCCGCCTGGACCAGAGTCATGGCTTGGTATAGCGTAAACCGTACTGGGATCATTGGCGGGAGGGGTGACAGCAGGTGCCATGGGCCCAAGTGACGTTTCAGATGGTGAGGTTGAGAGGGTTGCTGTTCTTTGGAGCCAGAGCTTCTGTTGGGTTCGAGAATGTGGTTCTGCGGGTCGACGACGGGAGGTTGGGGATTTGTGCACTTTAGAGATTGCTGCTTCGGGGGACGGGGGTGTACGCGGTTGATAGTGGGGAAGAAAGGAGGAGGGAGTAGAGAAGTCTGATTCGGAACGGCCGCCTGGTTGGCTTCCGTTTGTATGGCTGATAAGAAAGCGGGACACGCCCGCCTCGTTCGATGAGGATGTCGCATTGGGAGGACTGGATCTTTGTGGTTCGTCTTTGTCGGCAGGACGTGCTTCGGGCTGAGCTATCCCGCCTAAACTCGATAGATTGGCGAAAGATGACACCCTGGAGCTTCGTTCTGGCGGGGCCTGGGTGGCCGTGGCTGACACAGATGAAACGGCAGGAGGCACCATTCCGGAGTGCTGTCGATAGAGGAGCCGCTGAGTTGGGTCGTTCTGTTGTTGCTGCTCGGTTGATTGGGCGGGCCCTTCATCTGATGAAGCAGGACCATTGTGCTCCTCAGATGTTGGCGCTTCGTCTTCCCTTGCCTCGAGCTTCATATCTGCCGCGTTATTTTGCTGGATCAATGGAGACTTAGTAAATGTTAGAGCACTTTGAGAGTTCATGTCGCCGGTCTTGCCCCCGGCTACGAGTGAATTGCGTCGAGTACTAGCTGTTGATGGCGAGCTATGATCTTCCCACTCGTCCTCTTCGTCCTCGTCCTCGTCAGAGTCGGCAAGCTCAAAGCCGACCGTTTTCTTGTCCTCGGGTTTTTCAACTTTGCCGAGTTCACCCAAGAGATGTCCTTTTCTCATAATATTTCCGATCGACCCGTCGCGTTTTAGAACAGGCGTGGAGAGATTCTTTCTCATGGAAGGATTGGAAGAAACGCCGCCCAAGGCAACAGCAGATCCGTTCCACCGAACGTGGTGACCAGTCTTTGGACTGGTTGCAGGAGAAGAAGGCGCGGATTTCTTACGCATATGGTGCCGACGGCCTGCCCCTGGCGCTTCTTGTCCTCCGTGGAGGTCGCCTGTGACGTTATGTGCAACAGCCAGACGTTGTAGTTTGTTCAGGTTCAACTGCGACATGTTACGGCCATGCGCGCGTTGCGCACCGACCACATGCGGCCTGTGAGGCTTGTGAGCGACTGCGGGTTTATGCGCCTGAGCGACCAAGTTGGGTGACGTTGGGATGTGTTCGTTGTGAGAGGACGGGGTCGTCTGGGGTGAAGACACGGAGCGCTTAGCCTGCGGAGCGTTGGCTCGACCTGACGGCATCATCAAACCTGTTCGCTGGCAGAGCAGATCGCCCTGCTGCACCGATCCTGCGCGTTATGTGAGGCCACCCGGGACAGGGCAGGTTGCAGGAGGCCCGTTCTGGATAGACGTACACGGGTCGATCGTGCAGGGCGAAAAGGATAGAGTTGGCAAATTTCGGGTGCAGAGAGGCCAGAGCTGCAATTGGATCAGATCTCAGTGGCAGGTTGGCGCGGGAACGGCCAATTGGACAGAAATGTGAGCAGGGACACGAAGTGGCCTTGTCGTTGGGCAGCAAAGCCGGCTGGAGATTTGGCGGCGTTCGAGTGACATGAAGCACGACCAGGACGGACGAGTCACCAGCAGACAGGGATACGGGGCGTCCTCGGTGCGCGATGTGAGTGTCTTCGCCGCGGCTCGCCGGTGTTTCCCGATCGGGAAGTCGGTTATGTAATGGGCCGGGTTGTCACGTGGACAATGTTTAAGTGATTACGTAAGATACTAGATTACCTAAGGATGGTTGTTGCTATTTCTATGGATGTACAGAGAGTGTGAGGCCTGGCTACGGCCTAGAAATGACGGTTATATCAACATAGGTTACTGTCTCCTCCAGGAAAGAATACATTTTGGGAGGGTCTTTAGATGCGAATGCTAGATCGATGGAGCCCTTGTGTTATAACGCTGTTCATAGATCAATCAGGCTCTCCTCAATAAGAGGCTTTGGCGGTGCTTGCTGCTGCGGAGGTGGTGGCTGCAGGGCAGGGGAGATCGTGTTATGATTGTGGTGTTGGCCGTTTACTTGACTAGGTGCTTGATAAGGGTGTTGCTGGTGGGCGGTCGGCGGCGGGTATTGAGTCGGGGGAGGAGACTTATAGCCGGGTTGCTGTGTAGCCGGAGGTGTGAACTGTTGATAGTATTGCTGATCATACTCGGTGGCAGCAGCCTGGGCGGGTGGGCTAACCGGAGCCTGGAAGGATTGGTGTGGATGCGCAGGCTGGGACGGGGTGTGTGATGATGGGAAATAGGTGGTCGGGTAAGGCAGTGTCGTGGAATGTGGCGGGGATACCTGGTCTGTTTTGGGATAGGAAGGGTACGAGGGCTCATGAGAAGCATATGAAACTGGAGGTGGAGGTTGAGAATGGGAGTAGCCTGAGGAATATGATTCGGGAGCTCCGGTGCCGTAGTAATAGTTTTCTGTCCCTTCGTGGCGGCCGGTGTTTTGCTGGGGCATCGAAGGGTACATGTTTGACGTTGATTGAGGTCGTACACTATCGTATGCGTTCAATGTTTGATGTGAATAGGTATTAGAAAGCCGCTCTTCTAGCATTCGGTCATAATACCTTACGACCGTCGATAGCTTGGCGTGAAGATCGAGGAGAGTATCTATAGCAGCTTGTTAAATTTTTGATATATGAATAATATTCAGAGTTGATCTTACCATATTTACTCATGGTCTCGCCGTAGGTTCGAGCGAGCTTTGGCCGTAGCGTGCCGATACTTTCGTACAGTTCTTGGATCTGCGGTTCTCGAAGGATAGTTCCCGGAGGCTGGTGTTGTAACCGGTCAACTAGAGTTGCCAGCAGATTTATATTTTCAGCTTCTACAGGAGTCAACTCGTAGTCCTTCTTTGGTAGAAGCACGGCAGACTTTGCAGTTGCCGTCTTGTTACTGTTTGATGCAGAATTCTTCAGAGCCGCAGTGTGCTTTCGCTTCTGCTCCTCCATGTCTCGTAGCGATGCTTCGATAGCTGCCTTAAGATCCGTGTCCTCCTCTTCATCGATTTTCGGGGCGCTGACTTGCACCTTCGGGGCAGAATATATCGATTTAGGTTGAGGGACGTAACCGGTAGGGCCTCGTCCCTTCGTTTCCTCGAGACTCATTTGCAAAGCTCGCTTCAAGTCTTCGTCGAAGTCGTTTTCGGCGTAAGCACTCCGAGGTTCCATGCGAGGTTTGTTGGCAGATATTGGGGGTGGGTTGGTGGAGGAGGTATGGGATAGCCGCGTAGACGCGCTCGTGGATCTTGAAGTAAGTTTTGCGTAGCAGCCGTCGTCGACACGCACAGGTTGAATTATTCCCAGGTGCGGTAGTGGTATGGTTTTGCTTGAGCACTGTGCGTCAAACACGTTTCCACAGTTGCGACAATGATGTTTGCGGTTGGTGAATGTGAACGCCGTGCGACATCGCATGCACACGTCGGAGTCGATCCACTCAGGGGGCTATTCGGCGACTGTCAGTTTTCAAATAACCATCATACTACCCCAGCTGCTATATGGACTTACAGCATCGCTGTCAAGCATCGTACTTGCTATCTCGGTCTTTGGCGGAAAGTTGAAGCCTTCGTTCTGCAATTTTCGGTATGTTTCTGCGATATAAGACAGGTCATTCCGCGACTGAGCGGCCATCGCCCAGTTCTGTATAAGCTCTAGCATCTTGGTGTTGACATCGGGATTCAAGGCATTTGGGCCTTCGGTCTTTAACAACGAGACTAGGTTATCCATAAACTCTCGCGATGCGATTTCGACCAGGAAATGACGGCCGCCATTCTTTACGCAAGTGTCCGTCAACTAGAGATGGATGAGTTATGGTTAGCTTCATCGACAAGCAATAGCGGCATGCAGAGAACAGACCTTGAGTGTAGCCAGCTGCACATTAGGATTCTTGACCTCCAGTCTTCGCTTCAGAGCTTTCATAGCATCCTTTGGCTGCACGGTCTTAGACCGAATGAGATCGGTTATCTCGAGGTTCAACGAGATATCTTCCCTGCCAGCGCTTGTATCAGTAGACGTTTCGAGGCTTGTCGGACGGAGGCGGACACTCACAGGCTAGAGGCAGTAGCCTTCTCGACCTGGTCGTCTATCGGCGACGAAGACGTGAACCAGCTCGCCATGGTGACGATGCTGCGAGACTCCGACGGGAGCTTTGATGTGGCCGTATAGCTCGGAGCGGGTGGTCCAGGCAGCAGCAGTCAAACAAGCTGAACGTTGTTTACAGAACAGACAGCAAAACAGTAATGGCACAGTCCTTCGCCCGACGCTTTCTCATCTGCTTCTTCTCTCGCAGACCCTCGTCCTGTCGTTGTCTGACCGTCGACCGTCGACCGTCGATTGCCTGGAGGAAGCCCAAAAATAACGTCATGTGATGGCGGAGGATAAGGCGATCACGTGCGCGGCAATGATGACATCGCGGGCTTTTGCGTCCGCGCGCATGTTGGAATCAGGAACACACACGATCCTCGACGAGCAGCGCTCCCTTGCGACCTGCGGATGGCCTAGGACACCGGTCTACTAGTCCGATGGGCGGACGACACGATTAGATACACTCTTTCACAGCGTCTCGGCTATCTGACCGCGGGCCGTTGGATATACGGAGGGTTGCTTCATGACGCTCATTTCTCGAAAGCCCCGTTCAGCCCTCAGCCATATCTAGCGGCTGAGAGGAGTGGTGCAAACTCGACATAAAACGCATACTCACTGCCGTCATACTTGATCTGAGATGGTAGAACCCGCAGAGCCACCATGGGGCAATGGAAGCCCTGCTTCGAACCCGACCCTGGGAAAGCTCCCTTACCCTTCGATGAAGGAGTTGCAGAATATGGCAGCCTGTCTAAACCTAGGTGAAGACCCTTCGGTATGTTTACCACCATTTCTGCGGAGACCGTGTATCTGTTGCTAAGTGGTACAGTTGAACGAACTACTGCATATCTCCGAAGATGCTATCGAGAAGGCCAAATCCCTCGCTCAGCGCGGTAAAAACGACTCCGCCCTCGTTAACTACCTCCGCGCATCGGATATTACAGTCAACCTAATCCCTCGTCACCCGGATTTTACATACATGAAGCAAAATCACCCAAGATGGGCAGATCAATTCTCCCGGCTGATGATGGTGTGCATACCCAACACTATCATGTTATCTCAACTAGGTAGTCTGCATAACTAACAATTGGATAGGTTGTCGATTCTCAGCATAAGACCATGGAAGACATCAAACGGAAAATCACAGCGAGTAATATCGCTGCCGAACGGTCTCGTCCGACCTCGAACCTGCCAGCAGCGTCACTACGAATGCCAAGCCCCAGCAGCTTTCAAAGACAACCGCTGAATCCTAGACCGGGTCATCAAGCCTCACAAAGCTTAGTAGGCGTCAGACCTATCATTGAACCAGCGCCGTCTGATCCCCTTGCTGAACGGCTTGCGAAGCTGAAGAACCAACGACAGAATTCCCTACTAGTGACTTCCTCGAGCGATTCCGCCAATGAGCCGACATCCGTGAGTGCGCGAAATGGAAATTATACAGCCTATCAGCCACCCTCGCAGTCGCAGCCGCAGCAATATCAAGCTTTTATTCAGCCTCATACGGCACCTTTGAAGCCACTTGGACCGAGGGACATGCATCCGCCATCCAGCATTGCGCCAACCGTACCCCCAAAGGTCCCCATACCACCAGCGGATACGTCACTTCCTAGGTACCCAAGTCCGGCTTATAGCCCGATATGGAGCGTCCCTTCAGCGCCCGTTCCAAACCCACCTAGAAAATCCGTGGAGAGTATACGTAATACCGTCTACAAGCAAACAACCACAGGGGCCACCAACTCTCAGGTTAGCATCGTCAATAATGGAGACAATCCTTATCGCTCGCAGACCCCAAATGGAATACGTACGGAGACCGAGTCCGGATATAAGGCCCCAGAGCTTTATGTCGGACCAACAATCACTGCTTACACGTTAGTAGAATATCTACGCAAGTACGATATTCTACTTATCGACGTTCGCTCACGAGACCAGTTCGATGCTGGCCACATATACTCAAAGTCTATCATTTGCCTCGAGCCTGTAGTGCTGAAAGAGAATATATCCGCGGAAGAGCTTGAGGATCGACTTATTATTTCACCTGAGACCGAACAGTCTCTATTTTCCAGACGGAACGAGTTTGATCTAGTTGTTTATTATGACCAAAAGACAGTCGAACCAACCTATCTCATTGGATCACCGGCAGGAAGTGCTGTGCCGCATCTGCGGGCTCTTTACGATACCCTGTATGAATTCAATCTTTATAAACCGCTGAAAGATGGCCGCCCACCCGCCCTCCTAGCGGGTGGGTTAGATGCATGGGTCGATTTGGTTGGCCCACAGTCCTTGGCAACGTCTCAAACCAATGCTATATTAAGCTCCGTTCGTGCTAGAAAACCAATGTCTGCCACGGCGCAGCATTTGAGGAGAAATCCAACTATTAGCGCTAATTCAAGTTGGGAAATTAAAAAGCGACGTCTGCGTGACTACAAACCCTTAAATTCTGAGGAGGAGCGAGCTTGGCTTGAAAAGGCTAGGAACGAGGAAATAGAAACAAGTTATGTTGAAGATGAAGAAGCTATCACCGAAGAACCGGATTCTATCGATGGCTCTACTACTCAGTCGACTGTATCGTTTGTTCATACCTATGAGGATTTCCTCAAAAGATTTCCTGAACCGCATGACATTCGTGAATCGATGGTGAACGCCGGAAGTGCGGTACAATTCCCGTTGTATGATGCCGCGGCTGTTGCGGCCCCTTCGAAACCACCACCTGCTATTCCTAGGCCAAGTTATAGCGGCGTAGCGGATCGTGGTCAGACCCAGTTACCGCTTGCTCGACAGTCATCTGCCACCAAGCAGGCATTATACTCATCTCCTATCGACCGACTGAGACTTCCTCGAACCGGACTCATAAATTTGGGTTCAACTTGTTATATGAACTCAATCATACAAAGTCTCAGCGCCACGGTTCAACTCACCAAGTTTTTTGCTGACAACCGTTTTCATTCACAAGTTCAAAAGAACTGGAAGGGCTCTCAAGGTGTTCTCCCGGGATTATTTGCGAACTTAATTCGCTCGTTATGGAAAAACGACGTTGAGGTCATTAGACCTACGTCATTCCGCAAATTCGTGGGCCGGTTGAATAGCGAATGGGCCGGAAGCCAGCAACAAGATGCGAAGGAGTTTTTTGACGTTCTAGTTGACTGTCTGCACGAAGACCTGAATCTAAATTGGCAAAGAACACCTCTGCGTCCATTAACGTTCCCAGAGGAGATGCGCCGAGAACAAATGCCTATACACAAGGTGTCAGACATTGAGTGGAGTCGATACTGTCACCGTGAGCTATCGTATGTATCGTCACTGTTTGCCGGACAGCACGCTAGTCGACTCCGTTGCACTACGTGCCGGAAAACATCAACGACCTACGAAGCATTCTATAGTATAAGCGTGGAAATCCCAACCACCGGGACAGGTGACATCTACCACTGCCTCAACAGTTACTGCCAAGAAGAAATGCTTAGCGGTGACGAAGTATGGAAATGCCCATACTGCAAGCGTGAGCGAGAAGCGGCGAAACAAATCATCCTCACTCGAGCTCCTCGGTTTTTGGTCTTCCATTTCAAGAGATTTTCTGCCTCGAAACGACAGCAAGCCCGAAAAATCCACACTCCGGTCACTTTCCCTCTTCGCGGTCTAGACATGACCCCTTTCATGATTCAGCAATCCAAACCTTCCCAATCCTCTCGCTCGTCATCGCCTCAACCATATAATAGCAGCGGAGAACCTAAACCACCACCTGTTCCCCCCAAATCACAAACCGCTCTTACGCCTTATGAGCTTGCCACATCTTCGCCTTATATCTATAATGCATACGCCGTTGTACGGCATCTGGGCTCGACAATGAACGAGGGACATTATATCTCCTTGGTCAGGGATGAGCCTCGCAACTGCTGGCGAAAATTCGATGACCAACGAGTAACGGATTTTCAGCCAAGCTCTTCACGGTCTTCCCCTGATAACTTGCATAATGAACAGGCATATTTGGTCTTTTATGAGCGTACTCCAGCGAATTGACGTTGTTAAACATCGTCTCTCAGTTTTCTATATTTTCATCTAGTTGCTTGAGTTATTGTGAAATTATGTCCTATATCATGTAGGAAAGATGCTTACGACTCGCTGGTTCTCAATTTCGTGCCGTAAATGGCCTTTTTTTGATATTTGTATTCCAGAGCCCTGACATAGATCTACTTTATATACCCAAATAAAGGATTCAATAGCGCTGTTTTTCAAACCCTACCCTTCCGAATATGAACCAAAGTAATTCATTTCGAGTATTCCAATATGGTGTACGGCATACACGATTAGAACAACATACGCAACATACACGATCACAGGTCCATGAGTTTGAACAAGCATCGGAGAAAAACGAGAAACTCCACTCCTATATATTAAATACCGCATCACCCTTTTTCTTAAACACATCTTGATAATACATGATAGAAAAGGTAAAGCGGTAAAGAAAATCAGAACGCAAAAGCATCAAGGCAGTGCCGACTGGCGGTTCCATCCCTTTCATGTCTTGTATGTATGAATTTCTATGTGTATGAGTGTGAAGGTTGGTTGCTGAGAGGTCAGATTAGATCCGACTGGGAACAGATGTGACACCAACGGCGTCAACAGTAGTAGCCAGACGGCGACAGATCAGGCCATTAACTCTTCAATGCGTCCTTTCTTTTTTCATTTGAAACTGGGTATTGTAAAAGAATTCATTTAAAGTTCCTCGTGGGATGGGGTGTCATCATCGTCGGCTGGGGCCTCACCACCTGCCTCACCGTACAATTTGCTGGTGATTGGGTAGGCGACATTGGAGAGCTTCTCTCTCTGCTCTTCGAAGTCTTCAGCGGTGGCGGTAGCGGAGTTCTCCTCGAGCCAGTCGGTGACTTCCTTGATGGCTTCAGTGAGCTGTGAGATGCGAGTTAGCGCTGCTGAATTTTAACAAGCGTCAGAGACAAAAATGCTTACAGTTTCCTTATCATCATCGTCAAGTTTTCCACCAAGACCTTCCTTGTCGCTGATCTGGTTCTTGAGGGTGAAAGAGTAGTTCTCGAGGCTGTTACGGGCCTCAATCTTGTCCTTCATGGCCTTGTCTTCTTCGGCGAATTCGGCAGCCTCGGCAACCATACGGTCAATCTCCTCTTGGGAGAGACGGCCCTTGTCATTCTGGATAGTGATAGATTCGGCCTTGCCAGTTCCCTTGTCGCCAGCAGTAACCTTGAGGATACCGTTGGGGTCAAGCTCGAAGGAAACCTCAATCTGTGGGACGCCGCGAGGAGCTGGTGGGATTCCGGTAAGTTCGAATTTACCCAGCAAGTTGTTGTCCTTGGTCATGGTACGCTCTCCCTCGACTAGTCGCGTGATATTAGTATTTGTTACTCTTTGTGCGGTTAGCCAGACGTGAAAAACTTACAAACTTGGATGAGGACCACGGGCTGGTTATCAGCGGCGGTGGAGAAGATCTGGGACTTGCGAGTTGGGATCACGGTGTTGCGAGGAATGAGCTTGGTCATAACTCCGCCGGTGGTTTCGATACCAAGGGTCAATGGGTTGACATCAAGAAGCACAACACCGTCGGTACCCTTCTGTCCAGAAAGAACACCGGCCTGGACGGCAGCACCGTAAGCAACAGCTTCATCGGGGTTGATCTGCTTGCTGGCCTTCTTGCCGTCGAAGTACTCCTCGAGGAGCTCCTGTACCTTGGGGATACGGGTGGAGCCACCGACAAGGACGATATCGTGGATTTCGGACTTCTTGACCTTAGCATCCTTGAGGACCTGCTCAACTGGGCGGAGAGTCTTCTTGAAAAGATCCATGTTCAACTCTTCGAACTTGGCACGGGTAAGGGTCTCCGAGAAGTCCTTGCCATCGTGGAAAGATTCGATTTCGATACGGGTAGACTTTTGGGAAGAAAGGGTACGCTTGGCCTTCTCGACTTCACGCTTGAGTTTACCCATGGTCTTGGGGTTCTTGGTGATGTCAACGTCGTTCTTCTTGTTGTAGATCTTGACGAAGTGGTTGATAACACGCTGATCGAAATCTTCACCACCCAAGTGAGTGTCACCAGCGGTAGCCAAAACCTCGAAGGCACCGTTGTCGATAGACAGGAGAGAGACATCAAAAGTACCACCACCGAGATCGTAGACGATGATCTGGCGCTCGTCACCGGTCATGTCAAGGCCGTAAGCGATAGCTGCGGCGGTAGGCTCGTTGACGACACGAATGACATTGAGGCCGGCAATGATACCGGCGTCCTTGGTGGCCTGTCTCTGGTTGTCATTGAAGTAGGCTGGGACGGTGACGACGGCGTGGGTAACAGGCTCTCCGAGGTACTTCTCGGCGATGTCCTTCATCTTACCCAGGATCATGGCGGAAACCTCCTCAGGGGTGAAGTTTCGAGGCTTTCCGTTGACATCAACCTTGACAACTGGCTTTCCACCGACATCGGCGACTTTGAAGGGGAAGTGCTTGATATCCTTCTGAATGTCCTTATCGGCAAACTTGCGACCAATGAGACGCCTAAATAACAATTAGCATCGGCCCAAATCGGTATAAATCGCGGAATCGTGGGCAACTTACTTGATGTCAAAGATAGTTCGCTGAGGGTTAGCGGCGTACTGGTTCTTTGCGGCATCTCCGACAAGTCGCTCCTCGTCGGTGAAAGCGACATAAGAGGGGGTAATTCGGTTTCCTTGGTCATTAACGAGAATTTCGGTCTTTCCGTCTTTCATAACAGCGACACAGCTGAAACAGTGTTAGTAAGAGCTCACATAGTGTGCGAGAATGGAAAAAGGAGCTTCGAAGCGGGGTCATACGAGTAAGTAGTTCCCAGATCGATACCGATGACTATACCGCAATTAGCTTCAATGTAATTCTAGGATGAGACGACTAATTAAACCTACCATTCTTGAGCTTTTCAGCCTCAATGGGCGCCTGATCCTCGGCATTTGCGGTTCCCAGCAACGCCAATGGGGCGATGAAGACAAAGAGGAGGTAGAGGATGGTGGTCCACGCAAGAGGCGAGGACGATCCCCGCCTTGATTGTCTGGACATCCTGGATGTGACTGTAGAAGACTGAATGGTGAAGGGTCGCAGAAGAACTGGCTCCTGATCGAGCTACGAGCTAGAGGCAGGGAAGCTCGCTATCAACTCCTGAGCTGAGCTGAGCTTCAAGCAGCCACACGGGTGCAAGGAACAGAGGAGAGAGAATATAAGAGCACACCCAGTGTCGAGACTCCTGGCGAGGTGGCGGGGGAGAAGAAGAAACGGAGAATGAAGCCGGCGAGAGAAGCAGACGGAGGTTGCTTTATGGACGACGCAAAGGAACAAGTTGGCCTCTTCCAGCGATCACGTCAGGCTAGTCCCGATGAAGCCTAGCGCGCACTGGACCCGCGGGCGCCGATATTCCACGCGTTCTCATTGGCCGCAGTGCGTAGGTAAGCACGGTGACTCAGCAAGCGGCCGATTTGACGACTTGACGGCTTCTGATTGGTCGCTGCGACTTCGATAGAGCATGGGAAGACGTTGAATATTGCTATGGAGTGGCTATGTACGTCCATGATGAAGGTTGTCCTCACTCCAGCAGCCCGGCGGCAACGGTCTCGCCGGAAGACCGCAGCACGACCCGCGCAGGAGCCTCCAGCGGTATCGACTGGTCCAGCTCGACCACCACTCTGGCCACGCTGCCTGGGGCCACAATCTTTGGTTTCCGCTTCGTTGGCTTACCTGACCCTTTATCCAGCGTCGCCACCAGTTGTGTGATCCGGCCTGGAACATGCAGCCGTCCTCGGTGCACATCGATATGCATAGGCGTGAGGTGGCTGAAAGCGAGCAGCTTGGCCGTGAAGCAGGTGATGTTCTGCGCCGGTGAGCTGGGGCTGCAGACGACATCTCCGATTTTGAGATGGATGGGGTCGATGTCTGCCAGGTTGAGCACGACATTCTGACCTGCCACAGCCCAGTCTACCGGCTCAGCGTCGACCTCCAGGCTCTTGACCACCGCTTTCTCCCCGCTTGGCATGATCACAATCTGGTCTCCCATCTGCAGGTGACCCGCATCGACCCTCCCGGAGATAGAGAGCGGGTTCTGGATGCCTCCCCTGAATATGTCTCCTACCGTCATCCGCAGAGGTTTGTCGAGGGCGTATGAGAATGGCTCTGAAGTCTCAAGCTCCTCTATAAGTGTTTTGCCTGTGTACCACTTTGCCTTCTCGTCCTCGCATCTCCGCGCGATGTTCTCCCCTTGGAGTCCAGAGCAAGGCACGAACGAAATGTTCTTCCCCTGAAAGCCTGCCGTTGTGAGAAACGAGGAGATCTGCTGCTCGATCTCGTCGAATCGCTCCTTACTCCATTCCATCAAGTCCATCTTGTTCACTGCAATGACGATCTTCTGCACACCCATGCTCCGAACTAATAGGGCATGCTCCTTGGTTTGCCCCTTTAACCCTGACTCGAAATTCCCGGTGCTTGCGTCCACCACCAAGACTGCAAAATCGGCCTGACTCGCGCCGGCAATCATATTTGGCACAAAGTCTCGGTGTCCAGGTGCATCTAAAATCGTGAACTTAGTGTCTTTTGTCTCGAAATGATTTAACGCAATGTCAATCGTCACTCCTCGGGCCCGCTCCTCTGCGCCCTGATCTAGTACCCAAGCGAACGCAAAGGATCCTTTGCCGATTTTCTCCGCTTCCCGCTGATATTTATCGACTGTCCGCTGATCAACAGCTTTTAAATCATATAACAGCCTTCCCATAAGCGTACTTTTACCCGCGTCCACATGGCCTATGCGCTCAGTTAGTCTATAACCCCATAGCCATTTGACCGAAAAGTACAAACCGATAACAACGAAATTCGCAGCTTTTTTTCTTTTCGACTTCCGATGTTCCTCTAATACGTCCAGATTCTTGCTCTTCACCTTAACAGTTTCAACCGAGAGCTGCTGTACACTGTTCGTCAGGTCTCCCTGGGCCTTCCCAGACGCCTGTTGGCTGCGCTTTGTCTTTTTCTCTGCACTACGTTAGGACATGCCATAGCAAGAAACAACGAACTAACCTTTGGCAGCATTCTGTGCTCCTATGACTATATCATCGGGACTAGGTTCTGCAAAATTGTAAACTTCAGTAAGATCCTGAACAACAAAACTAAACAGGTTGTAATTATCAGGCGAGACGCTGGCTGGTGAAGTTGCTTTAGCCACGCGCTTTCCCCCAATTATTGTTGCTGCAAAGTCCGATGGGTCGGCGGCCACTTTCGTTGTGAAATTAAGAAATCCTCGCTTTTCTTGCTGTTCTGGGGCCTTCCCCTCTAAATTCAGGTGTGCTGGTCGTCTATCGTTGGCTTTCTCTGGGGATCCAGCTCTTCGTGGTACTTTATTGATTGATGCTTGGCTCTCGTCCCTCGTTAGACTTGCGGTCCTTGGTGTAGAGGAGACTCTGCTCCTTCCAACTCCGGCCAGTCTATCTCGTAGTGAGAGGGGCTTATTCTCTGGTTCCCGGTCTGCTTCCTTCGAGGCGCTCTTAGATGACCCGCTCGTTGACAGGTCACTCTGAAACTTCTGCTTCTCGCTTTCCTTCTTCTTCCGCGCCGCAGCTAAGGCGGCCAGTTTTGACATCTTTCCCGGTTTCTCGGTAGACGATCCTCCTAGAAGCCCGAGTCTCGGGTACAGCGGCTCAATCAGGATGTTTGCCTTTCGATGAGGTGGAATATTCAACCAGGGAGAGTCTCGAAAGAAATCTCGGGCGCAAAAGTGTGTAGACTTGGGTAGCGGGAAGCCTGACATCGTTGGTTCTATATTCGTTTATAATGAGTAATTAGTTAGTTATCTTAGTTTCTAGTGAGTCTGACTCGTGCAGATGTACGGCAGGTGCCTCATTCTCCACATGTGACTCTTTAAGGCAGCAAGCAGAGCGTAATTGACGCACCGTAAGATGGATATGGATCCCCGGCTTCGAAGTGGCATGGATCTCCAGAACAGCGACCAAGCACATTGCCTCCAGCACCCAACGACATGGTAGGACAATCAAAGGACGAAGAGAAAGAAGAAAGAAACTCACCAGCTGTACTGTTCTTTTTCGTAGTGGTTGGAGGTTTCTTTGCTTTTGTATCTTTCTTCTCTTTTGGTTGATATTTCTCTGTGGATAGCTTATATATTAGCAACTGTTTACTGAATGGTTAAGTAGAGAGACAGCCTACTGCTCAGATAGTCGACGGTCTTGTCCACATCGTAATAGTAATGCCAAAGAGATTCCCAGATATCATTCTCCGAAGCTTCTATAGGTGGTATCTGAGAACGTAATAGCTGTTGAACCTCGATGGTCCCTAGTCTCATCTGCTCGCGGTCCTCCGGGGAAAGCTCATCTTGCGCCTCGTCATCTTCGGCAAAATCGTCATCTTCATAGTCGATATTTTTCACTCTGTGACGAGACATCTTGTCTATGGGAATACCGAAGACTGGGCTCTATGCGAGTTGTCTGAGGTATGTGCTCATCGGTCGAGGTTTGGTGGGGTCAAAGGTAACCTTGCCTACTAGCTGTGCAAACATGCCGGCCAGAATCGTGGGGTACAAACATGCCGCATGGTACGGTCTCGTACACCAACAGCCAGATATAATGCGGGTTGTTTCTAAACATGATCATCAGGGGGATGTTGGATTCTCATTGGGCTATGGTTGAAACGGTGTGGCGGTTTTTGATCTACAAAGGTGGTCGACACAGACAGTCAACAGGAGACAATGAACTCGACAAGCTTGTTGCCTCTGTAGATAAGGCCAATATTCCCAATATAAAGTGATTTATGGTCTCGATTTCTCTAGACAAAAGTGATTCGCAAAGTGCCAAATCCCCCGCATCATACGGTCCACTCACGAAAGATCTCGGCCAAGATATAAAACGAAACAGAGGGGCAGAACGAGGAGAAAAAGAAAAAAACGGTGCAATCCCATGAACTAAATGAATTCTAAGTGAGTTCTTGACAAAATTCCATGCCTCAAAAAAGAAGAGAGAGAAAAGCGTTGAAGCGATTAAGGTCAAGAGAGAATGGTCGTAGATCCGGCAAAGTCTGTAATCATGACTGTCTTTAAATGATATTTGTTTTGTGTGAATGGTAGCAAGAGACAGAAAGGCACATGCTCTACGCCTGCTGCTGTGTTTGCTGAGTGGCCATGTACTGGTAGACACCGTAGGCGATGGCGGCACCGACGAGGACAATGGCGTAGAGACCAACTCCAAGGCCGGTAGAGTCGCTGGAGCTAGATTTGGTCGCGGTGGTTGTGGGAGCGACGGATGGGGCTGGATCACCAGGCTGTACAGGGTGTAAGCAAACAGCATACCCCACGGGGAAAAGGGGAAGAGAGAGAACATACCTGGCGCTTGAGGACGCCAACTTGCATGCCGCTTAGGATCTCACGGGCCTCGTCACTGTGACCGACGTCCTCGAAAGCTTCTGTGGAATCTTGACCGGCAACATCGAGCATGACTTCCTCACCGCCACTAGAAACAGACCGATGGACAGTTAGCTCATTGAATCAATCATGAATCCCTCCGGCGCATAGTAAACAGTCGGTGGTGTATCGTTTGAGGTTCAGGGAGGGACTCGAGGCCCAATTCCCAGCGGAGCAGCTGGCACGTATATGAAGAGACAGTAGGGGACCTACGGGTGCTCGTCGACGAAAGCGGAGCAATCGTAGACCTTCTCGTGGATCACGACGTAGAGGTCCTTCTTGGTGCCGTGGGTAGCGACCTCCTTGAGAGTGAATTCCTTGTCGGCAGCCATGGTATCGACGATTGGTTGTATGTATCGTTCTGGGCGTCTCGTGCTTCTTGAGTCTGCGGCGGCTTCGTGTTCGGCGTTGGGGGGTGAGAGAGGGAGAGATAGTTCCAGCGTTCGGGGACATTAAATTATTTTCCAAGTGACAGCGCCAAGCCTTCACCACTTTCAGGAGATGGCCCACAGCTTAACTCCGGGCCCTGCTACACTGGATAAATCTGCCCAAATTACGCATCTACAAGTTAGGCAGGCCGCTTCATGTACGTAAATAGCACCGGGATCCTGACAGAATCTCACGGAATTGCACTTCAGGCTGCAAGTTGCGGCGCTAACATAAGCCGAGGTGAGCTGAGCCCCGTGGACCAATCAGAGGCCGCTGATTTACTGGTGGAAGAATGTTAACCCGAGGGCCGAGTAGCTTAGTCATTAATAGCTTAGTCATACTACTGTTTTGCATGTGATCCAGGCTTTGGCCTCAGTATGAACAGTTGTATTAACGATATATGTAAGTAAGTAAATATGTATATGAATGAAAACAGACAGTCACGGTGGACCTATATTCCCTTCGAGAATTTGATCTCCAGCAGTCTGTCGACTGGGACATTCAAGTGATCCAACTTCGTCTTCTCGCGGTTCTTCAAATGTACAAATGCCCAAAGGAACACCCGTCGGACTATATTAGATGTCGGGAGGAGGTATAGCTTGTCCTTTCCGACTATATAAGTGATGGATTTCGAGGCGGAGAAGCTTCTGGTAAGCGGCAGCCTTGAAGATGCCTCGGCGTCGGGCGATGAGTGCATTGCGGAGGGCTCGGCCTCATCATGATCGTCGCCGGGGGAAGGACTAACAGACCCTAACTCGGCAAGGATGTCTTTTTCGAAGGAGCTCCAAGAAACGATATCCCCGTAACCATATTGGAGCATTACATGGAACAGCCCTTGGATGCCCGTCTCCCTCAGTGTGAAGCGGCGATCATCTGCCACCTAACGTAGCGCGCGGTTAGTCACGAGATATTCAATGTGTTTTTCTTCGCGAACACTCACTGTGTATCTGAGAACTCTTTTCACGTGAAGAAGGATAGATATTTCATTTATTGACTCAAACTTATGTGCAAAGTGCTTGAACACCGATGGAGACCCAGCATCATGCTCGATAAGGAATACTCCGATTCCTATCTCAAGTTAGTTTCTGCAGTGACAAGACTAGTAAATGTCCACTGACCTTTGATTTTCTTCACAGGCTGGTCTACGGTATCATCTCGTAGCATTAATTGACTATCCGTATTTGGATATAAGATCGTTTGGGAGACCCTCTCATCTTGCCGTGCTGCCCATTTGCAACCCTCCCCGTAACTCCACACTAGCAGAGTAGTCGCCAGCACGGCAGCTAGTACCAGGGTGAACCATCCTCCCGACGGAACTTTTGCCAGGGCGGCAGAAAGAAATAGTGTATCTGCCAGTCCAATGAGCAGCGATATTGGAATCACAATGAGGTAATGAACGTTCCAAACAACGATAGCAACCAAAGTGACTAGCCAGGTGGTAATGAAGCTTACTCCTACCACACAGACTCCGTAAGCATTGCCAAGTTTTGTTGTCTAATGAAATCGTTAGCTTGGGCGAATCACGAGAAAAGGTTGAGGGGCTGCTTACATTTTGATAGATCATGGTAACAATAAGCGCGCATGCCATCATTAGCCAGTTTGCAAGTGGTATATATATTTGGCTTGCAATCCTCTTTGACGTGTGCACGCGGGTAAGTTTGGGCAAATAACCCAGCCGAACGGCTTGTGATATCAATTGAAAACTGCCCGTGAGCATTGCCTGCGATGCAATGATAGATGTGATTATAGAAAGTACTAAAGTAGGCCAGTATAGACCCAGAGGAACTGACTTGAACAAGGGGTTTTCAAAAGCATCGAGATGATGGCTGATATATGCAGCTTGGCCGCTATATATTATAAGCAAACATGGCAATGCAAAACCGAGCCACGAAACACGGATCGCTCTGTAATGAGGCAGAAGTTAGCGTAATTTCTTCCTTGGGACAAAAGTGACATTACTAACTTAGCAGAAAATGCGCCTAGGTCGGCAAACAATGCTTCAACGCCTATAAATTATTTGATGTTAGCAGAAACTTCCATTTAGGATGAGGAAACTTACCAGTAAAGGAAAGAAGAACTCCGCCAAGTGACTTCCAGCCCGAGAAGCCATTTCGGAGTAGAAAAGATACAGCATATGTCGGAGAAAATGCTTTTAGGACAGTGTAGTCATATAACACTAGGTTCTTTATTTTGTCAGTTAGCATTTGCGAGTCAGGCAGAATAAAAATGGATACGAACAAAAAGACCAAACGACATATTAGCCAACAGCCATATCATGACAATTGGAGCAAAATAGTTGCTGAGTTTAGATGTCCCTATAGGCTGGAGCGCAAATAGGACAACTATTAGGCCACATGTAATACCCACAATTGTCTGTGGTGAGATGTCCGGGGCAGCAATCTTGATGCCTAGTAAAGTAATAATATTAATATAGGAGTATTAGTTTATATCTTGTTGGGGATTACCTTGAACCGCGCCAAGAATCGACTGTGCTGGCGTTAACACGCTATCTATGGGATCATTAGTCTCATCGTACTTTGGGTATAGTCTCGGGCATGAGAAAGATACCTGACATAACCATGCAGACACCTAGTACGGTAAGAACAGTAATCAAACGTTTGGCAATGGGACTATTGGCTAGCCATCTCTTCACGAAAGCGTTGAAGCCCTTTTCAGACTCCAAATTCCCATCCTTCCACTCAGCGTTAGCCTTGTCTCTAGCATCACGCCAATCGAGGTGTACCTAATTACATTTTATCAGCTCGTGAAAATTGTTATCTCAAACGGCTCGTTGAATAACTCGACTTACGTGTCTCCGAATAATCGAAAGAAGTGCAAAGGATCCTCCTTCGCCATTGTCGTTAGCACAGAGCACGATCCCAACATATTTGACAGTTGCAATCAGCAATAAAGCCCAGATAATAAGTGACAGAACTCCGATTAAATCAATTAATACTGGCTGACTTGAAAAGGTCGCAGAGAAAACGTAAAGTGGACTGGTGCCGATGTCTCCATAGATAGCGCCGATCGACTGGTAGGCCAGCCTGGATGCAAACAACGAATAAGAAATTTGACACGGTTACGCTGAATGATTCAATTTCAGGTCACTAACCATAAAGATGCCCAGCCGTGTTGCTGCTATAATAGGATGTTAGAATCTATCTGATAAGCTGCTAGGGACAAGGCTGACATCAGGCTAGCTAATTATATGGGAATGGTTCTCTATCAGATCGCATGAATGGTCTTACCGGGAGTGGTAAATGATGCTCTAACAAGCTATCGCTATCTCCAGAGTAAGGGAGATTGTTGTTCCCTCTATTCAACGACAATCCGCTATCATGGTCGGGATGGAGGGAGATCCCAGAGCCACTTAGTACGGATGACTTGAGAGGAGTATTTTCGGGGCCTTGCTCGGCGATATCTTCCCCGTCTCCAGCTACGTGTTGTATATTATCACTTTCGTCATCGTCTTCATCGACAGGAACGTAGCCTTCCGCCATTTTTGTAACCGCATAGCCTCTCTGACCAGCTTCAAGATGTTTGAGGTGAAGTTATATTTAACCTCGCTAAATTCTTTGCTTAAAAATCCATTTATTCAGGGGTACTTAGAACTTAGCCAATTAAACAGCTTTAATTTGAGAGTAAGAAGTCTAGCTAGATTACTAAGCGAACAATTTATCGCGCCTTCCAGAGAGCCTTATCGATGGCTAACGACATCCAGAGTGTATGACGAATTTATAGGTGAAAAATAGTCCAAACATGAATCCAGGTTGTTGTGATTATGACTAAGGCGCCATGAGAGAGGAGCGGATCTTCTCCATACAGAAAAGCTAAGGATGAGGAAAGGAAATCAGGCGCGAGAAGCTCGCAGAAGCAGTGGAGATAGTGCATCTTGCCCTCCAGCAGTGGAAGAGGCTCGTCCTGGTGAACACGGTCAGAATGCGCAGGTCAAGAAGTGGTTCGAAACATATTTACGTCTACGAAAGCTCATAGATGAACAAGACCGTAACTCCATTTCCCAGGCTAACGATTCTTTGCTTCCCTAATTGCGGTACCCTACAATTTCATGACACATAATGGACAAATGAACCAGATTCCAATATCCGATTTATCAACTAGCAAAGGAAAAGAATTTAGATTATATCACCCAACAGATATAAGATATTTTAACCTCAACAACTATAGAAATTATCACTGGTAATACCTCGCCGGGTTTGAGTTAGGGTTCGGCGGCCCGCTCGGCTGCTGACCCCCCTGGTAAGCCGTGTAGGGCCCGGTTCCAGGCGCAGAAGGCGCTGGAGCTTGATAGCTCGGATAAGGGGGCTGTGGCTGGGGAGACATAGACTGTGGAACGGAAGGCGGCTGATGCGTAGGGGGTGGCATGTGCTGTTGCTGCTGATGATTCGGGTCTGGTTTAGAGAGATATGAAGGGTTCGGGACTGGTTGCGGGGTGGTGCCTTGTGGGGGATAGCCAGGTGTGAAGTGGGGAGCTTGTGGTTGGGGTGCTTGGGACTCGGGCATGGGAGGGTGATACGAGTGTCTCTGGTTAGGGTTAGCTGTGGCCTGTGGGGAGTCGTATGCCGATGTGCTTAGTTCTTGGGGCTGGTCAAATTTAGTCTGGATAGTGAACTGGGTCTGGGAGTAAGGGTCAGGTTGTTGTCCTGGCGTTGGGGTGTGTTTTCTGTTCTCTGGGGATGATGTTGATGGGTACGGTGGTTCTGCACCATAGTATGCTGCTGGGTCGGCGGGTGGTGCACTCGTGCCTGTTGCAAGTCAGTCTATGCATGAAAACAGTCATGATGATGGTTTCGCGTACCGTGAGGTGGTCGGGGAGTGTAGAAGCGCGCAGGTTCCTGCTGGTGAGGGGCTTGAGGACCAGGGGGGTACTGTTGAGCGTTCTGGGGTGGGTACCCAAAGGCAGCTTGCGGTGGCAACCGTCCAAACTGCGGCTGTGCCATTGAACTTTCCAGCAGAGCCTCATAGTCTCGGCGCGCCTTGATGAATTTCTCATTCAACTGCGTAAAGTCATCTACACAAACAAATTAGTAATTCATCTCATGAAAAAGTACAGATTGATGTGACATACCCTTCTTCTTCGAATACTTCCCAATCAGCTCGATCAGCTTCGGCCGGATGGCAAGCGTGGAATGATACAGCGTCGTAATCTCTTCATTCTCCTGGACGTTGAGCTCTGAATTACTCGTGCTCAGCAGAGCAAGCAGCTTCTCAACGTTCTTGATCTCAGCAAACACCTCAGCTTCCATGATTGCTTCGCGCTGGAGTTCTTCCTGCGTGGGATCCGAGAGCTTCTCGACGTAGTTTAGTGGGAAGATGCCAGTTTGGCCTCGCAGAGAGCCTTTCCACCAGTCTTTGTAGACAGATTCGAGAACAGCAATCACGTCGCCCTTTCGGAACTGGAGTTCACCTGGTTCTGAGGGTTGGAAGTCGAAGAGTGCTCGGACGCGGGAGACCGTTGCGGCTGTTGTGCCGGAGGATATGGGGGTGGGCTGGCTTGTGGTTGATGGTCCTGAGGCTGTGGGATCTTGAGATGAGTCGTCTTTTTGCTGTTGCTGTTGCTGCTGCTGTTGGGTACTTGGCTTGTCCTTGACTGAGAGGGCGAGGGCCATTTGGAGCTCTTCTTCCTCCTTTTGTCGGTCTAACTCGGTTATTTCGCGCTTTACAGGCTTCGACGGGGGCTGGAGGTTGGGATCTATTATCGCATTAGTGCTTAGATCGTTATATTGGTAGAAGACAGACATACTTTGAGATTTTAGCTTCATGTATGCTTGTTCCATGATACCTAGGTCGGGATTGCTTGAGAACATTTCGGTCCATTGCTCGATGTGTTCTAGTATCTTGCCCTTGACCTGCTGGTGGGTATTCTATAGGCTGTTAGGAATAGTGATCCCTGAGGAAAAGGATTGGAACGAACTCTGTCATTAGCGAGACGCAAGAGAGCGTCTGTGAAGCTCTTAGAGGCCAGCTCCTGATATACCTTCTGCCCGCAATTCTGTGACAGGGCGTTCGCAAGCTATCCAAATTAGCCATCCTACCCGTCAATCTATACACCGTAAACTATCTTATAGACTCACCTCGAGTGTATATAGCTGTACGTTGGCGTTTCGGTGCGCAAGCCTTCGTATCAGCGCGGCAACCGCATCTTTCGCCCTGTCGAGGATGTTAGCCACCCCGTACCTCTCTGCCTATTTCACAAAGACGTGCACTGACCCCGCGCTATCAGAGGACACTTTATCGCAGACATCCTATACACCGTCGTCGTCAGCGTCAGCTAGCCGCCTGCCTGTCCTTCAACCCGGACGTACCAGGATATATTCCCAATTCTCTGACGTCAGGTTCTCGTCCGTCGCTTTGGCTGTAGCGGAAAGTCACAGTTAGCCCCGTCCGAATCCGACAAGAGGAAGAATACCCACCGACAGCGTCGTCGAATGCATTCTGCTGCACTCGGAACATAGTAGGCACCTCCAGGTTGTGTTCGGTACTTTATGAACCCCGCACGCGCGTCTGAAATTAACGGTCTTTCCGTTGAGAGGTGGCGAGTCGTAGCTTGATAGAGGTCTAGCGATGGCTGTAGTTTGTCTATCGGGGGGACGGCGGGGTGTTTGCTTCTTGTAGTCGACGATGACGACGGCGCTGGTGACGGCAGCCTGAATGGCTTAGTCGACGGTCGGCGGGACCTGAAAGCTGTTAGAACGCTAGGCTATCGTATTCAGGACCAGGGTAACGCGTAATAGTGTCTTATTAGTATAGAGACTAATCGTTACTTTAGATATATGGGGGCCTAGGGGCTAATTATAATATAAGATATTTATAGAGTATATAATAGGTATATGCCTCTAGCTAAGGTTCTTTTATTCTATTGCTATCTATTAAATCCTCTTAATAGATTAGCCTATAGAGAAGTAACTAAGAAACTATACTAGGGTAAGATACTACTAGCTATATACATTACTATTAACTATATTAGAGTATTATTATTATCTATTATATTCTTTTCTCTACTACTATTACTCTCTCTAGAGTTAAAGTAAAACTATATAGAAGATTATAATATATATAAGAAATTTATAGTAATAAAATTATAAAATTTATAAAAGATATAGTCTATAAAATATATAGTTAGTAGAGCTATTAGATAGCTAGATAGTAGATATAGTAGATAGTCTAGTAATAATAGATTAGTTTATTAGTAATAGATAAAAAAAGTAATATATATAGTATTAGTTAATAAGGCGGTTAGTATTAGATATTTAATTAGAGATATACTAGTTATTTATATAGAAGGAGGAGTTTTTTTAATAGATTTAGTATTAAAGATACTTATTTTAGTATTACCTTAAGTCTAGAACCTTATATATCTTTCTATTAAGTAGATTATTTATTATTATAGTTTTAAAGACTAGATAATAGATTATTTTATATAGTTAAAGAAGTAATATATAAAATATATTATATATTTAGAATAATAATAGTAAATCTAGATAATATATTTATATACTAACTTTTTTATAGATTTTAAATAGTTCTAAAAATTTATAGTTAAGTTTTCTATTTAATCTTTAAATTTTAATATTTTTAATACTTAACTATATAGTATTACCTTTAGTAAATTTATAAAATCTAGTTAAGCCTTATTTCTATATTATATTTTAGAAGTAGAGTAAACTCTTTTTAATAAAGTCCCTTACTTCTTTAATATACTTTACTAGGGAGTTAGCTTTAAGGTTCTATTTATTCTATTTAGTATAGAGAAGGTCGACTAAGTTAGGGATTATAGAATAAATAGTAGTATTAATAAAGAATAGAGTATTTCTAGTAGTAGAGTAGATAGTATTATTAAATATAAATTTAATTAAAGGTAGTAAGTTAATCTAATTATTCTATAGATAATTAGAAAAGGTATATAGATATATCTCTATTATTTAGTTTTAATATTTGATTTAACTATCTATTTATAGATATACTACTATACTTATATAATAGTTATATTAGAGTATTATTAAGAGATAATACTAGAAGTAGCTTATAAAAAAGTAGTTATAGTCTAATATTAGAATAGATAGTATTCTATAAAGCCTTACTATATTATATATTAATATATAGATAAGCTAGATAATAGATATCCCCTTCTTAACTAGAGTATAGTAGATTATCTTTAAAAACTTATTAATAAATACTAAAATCAAATTATATATAGAGATATTAAATAATTTATTAGAAATATAGTTTATTAAAAAGTAGAAGAATAATAAATTAGTTATAAAGTCTAAAGTAATATATTTCTAAGAGTAGTTTAGTATTAATATTAATATAAATTACTCTAATAAAATATAGATATAGAGTTTATATTATATATATATTTTATAGAACTAAATATAGATAGTAACGTCCTTTTAAATAGAATTCTAGTAGAACTAATAGAGTATTAGTTTCTATATATAGTATATACTAAAGTAATCTATAGTTAGAGAGTTATATAGTAATTATATAATATAGTTATAGAGATTAGTATTATTAGAAATAACTAGTTACTCCTTATAGAATAAAAAACTATTATTAATAATCTAATTCTTTAGAATATTAGTATTTATAAGAAATTATAAATTATCGAGTATAATAAATTATATCTAATTAACTAAAAATAATTTAAAATAGTTTAATATTTTAAAGTCTATAGCTATAAGGTTTAGCCTATTTATAAAGAGGAGATTATAGTAGAATTAATAGAAGAATATATAGGCGATTATTATAATATATTTAGTCTAAATAGTAATATATCTCTAGAAAATTATAATATATAGAATATTTTTAAGTTCTATTATCTCTATAGAATATAAATAGTAGTTAAGGTATTAGAATAGTCTATTAGCTAGATTTAATAAATTAGATTTATAAATAATATAAAGGTTAAACTTATCTAGATATTAGGCCTATTAGGTCTATTACTAAGTAAGAACTTTTATATTAAGAAATAGTCTAAAATTACTATAGTTAATAAAGATAATTAATTTCTAGAGAGTACTTTATAGAAAATAGTACTAGTACTTTACTATAGTAATAATTACTAAAAACTCCTAATTATAGATTATATAATTCTATTTAGTATTAGCTAACTTCTAGCTATAGAAAGCTATAGAGTATAGATAGTTATTATTTTATTATTAGATTAGTATAGCTATAATAGTAAATCTACTAGTATTATAGTATATATTATTTTAATAAAATAGATTATAGAATACTAATAGAGGAGTATTTCTAAAGAAGTTATATAGAGACTTAAAACTCTTCTATATTTTATTATTCTAGATAAAGATTAGTAGTATTTTAAGAAAATTAGTAAAGAGTAGAGCGGTTTAACTATATATATAGATAAAGTATCTATAGAAGTTATAAAACTCTAAAAATTCCCTTATATTATAGATTAACCTTAGATAGAGCTACTAGAGAATTACTTTAATATACTATATATTTATTTTAATACTATTATTTTCTAATATATATTCTATAAAGTCGACCTTAGATATATAGAATTTATATTTTAGAAGGTTATAGATTAATCTACTATTTTATAGAAGTATTAATACCTTATAGATATAGAATTAGTAGTATTTCTTACTAGGGTTCTTAGTATAAATAATAATATTATTAAAATAAATAACTATATACTTATCTACTATAGAGAGTAGTACTATATTAATATACTTTTAAAAATTAGTAGAGGTATTAATTAGACTAAATAGAACTACTAAGAATTCAAAGTTACTATATTTTATTATAAAAGTAGTAAAGTACTTATATTTTTTAGTAATATAAATTAAGTAGTATATATTTATAAGGTCTAACTTAGTAAACTAGTAGATACTTTTAAAATACTCTAGTATTTAGTTTACTAGTAGTATTATATAATAATTTTAAATAATAATAGTATTTAACTTTTAGTAGTTAATATAGAAGTACTTAGTACTATTCTTTTTAGCTATAAATATAATAGATAAGTATATATATAACTTAGAGAATTATATATAGTTTTAGATAATTTTCTTCTAGAGATATAATTTAAAGTAATTAAGCTCGAATTCTAATATATTATAAGATTTAAATTAGAAGAGCTTAGTATTAGGTTTAAGGTTTATTTTAAGATCTATAGAAGGATTATATAAGAGGGGCAACTAGTAGATAATATCTTTATTAAATATATTTTAGAAACTATTTAATTTAGAAAGTAGTTCTATTAGAGTATTACTATTGATAGCTCCTTTTTATAGCTAGATAATTATAGATAGAGGGGTAGTATTATTATTAAAGTTATTATTAGGGTTATACGAATTATTAATTAAAAAAGTATTAATAATTAAAGGGGATTTAAAAGTAGTTATAGATTAATTAATAATTAGAGAATTTTTATATTTTAACTATAATATATTTAAAATAATTAGAAAGAATATATTAATAGATTAGAAAAGGTAATTTTAAGGCTAACTATTATATTCTACTATAATAAGGCGAAAGATATAGTTAAAAATATAATAAATCTTAATATAGAAAATATTAATAGTAGCTTTAAGTTTAATAATAATATATTATATATTAAAAATAAATATAGTAGAAGGGCTAATAAGGTTATATATTAATCTAGAATTAATAATAAATAGTATAAAGTAGTAAATAAATTTATATTAAAAAGCTATTAATAAATAATATATAATAGATTTTATAAATAAATCTTTAAATATTAAAAATAGAATAATATATTTATTAGTTATATATAAATCTATTCTAATATATATAGTAATTAGTTTTTTAAGTAGATCTTAGACGACTTTAGAGAGACTATATAGAATCTAGAAGTAGTATTATAATAGAGTAGAGGTAATATTTAGTAGTTTATTAGATAGCTCTTTAAAATAGATTCTTAACTAGATATAGCTAGGCGAGTATAGTATACTATAATAAAGTAACTAATCTTATTATACTAGATATAAGTACTATTATAATATTATACCTAGTAATCTAAGTTAGAAATATCTAGATTTTTAAATCTAAAGATAGAGGAAGAAATACTAGGGGAGAGTTAATAAAACTAAATATATATTCTAGAGTATAAAGTAGAATATAATAGTTATTCTATTATAGTTAGATACTACTTAGTTTTAAAAGCTATACCCTTCTAGAGAATAAAGATTTTTAACTAATTATTAAAGTAGATCTATATAATATAGTTAATAATATAAATTATAAATTTAGAGTAGAAGATTATATAAATAGTAGTATTATTCTACTTAAGGTTAATAAATAAAATTTTAAAATAGATAAAGAAAAATAAAACTAATTCTTTAAAATATATATATAGAGTTACTATTTAGAGTTTAGTATCTAGAGTAGTATTAGAGATTATATAATTATTTTAAAGCTAAGTCTTAAGTATAGATTAGATAGTTATATAGATATTCTTTTTAAGCTATATATATTAGATATATTAGTATAAGGAGGGGGATTGTAGTATACTATATCTCTTATTATATATTACGCTATATACTTTCGAATAAAGGTCTTATTAGTTAGTTAAAAAACTATTATTAAACTCGCTATAGATATATACTAGTTTAGTATATTATAGAATAAAGGTCCTAATATTAATAGTATATCGAGGCTCTAGCTAAAAGTCTAACTTATAGAATTTAATTTATAATTTACTACTAGCAAAGAATAAATCTCCTTATCGACTTTATACTATACTACTAATATAGATTAGAATAATACTAGAGAATAGAAGTTAATATCTCTCTAGAGTAGAATAGTATAGCTAGTACTACTACTATTACCTTAATAGGGAGAGCTTTCTAGCGGCTAGCTAGTTAAACTAGCTCTCTACCTATATACCTTTATATCTATTTTAAGTAACTAGGGGCTTTATTAATATTTAGTAAGCTAATAGTAGTACTTTTGGATTAGGAAGTTTACTACTCCGCCTTTTATAGAATATTAAGTCTTCCCCTTTAGAAATAAAGGGAACTAGAGCTATTTCTCTAATACTTAGCAACCTCCTACTTTTTTTAATCTCCTTTTCTTCCTTTTAATAATACTTTTATACCCCCCTAGGTATACCTAATTACTAGTTTATTTATTAGCTAGTAGTTTAAAAACTAGAGGAATTAGAGAAGAGCTATATTTAATAGAATAATAGAAGGCTTTAATCTATATTATAAACTAAGACTATAGTACCTACTACTAAAAGGAGCTAGTTAGTTACTTTAACTTTAGTCTTATATTTAGATATAGTAGATACCTCTAATAATATTTATATCTATAAGTAGTTTATAATTTATATTATAAAGCTCTAGATATATTAGAATAAGTCCCTTTAGCTAGAGCTAACTAATTAGCTATAGCTAAATAATTATCTAATAGTATATAGTATATACTCTATTATCCCAAATAAATATTTCTAGATAGAAGTAGCTAATTTTATTAGTATTTCTAAGGATAAGAAATAAAGAGATACCCTTACTATCTAGTAGCTAGACTATCTAGTATATTTCTATATAAAATCTACTAATCGCTTGTCCCTTACTACTACTACTATTAGACTAGTTAATATTATATATCTAGTAGATCTTCTAGAGGATATAAACCTCTATCTAAATAACTTAGCTAAGTAGAAACGATAGCTCTAGGATCGAACTAATACTACCACCTATCTATAGTAGATAATAAAGGATCTCTATATTTATCTAGATACTAAGAAAAAGAAATATTATAAAATAACTACTATTAAGGAACGTAAGATCGTAGACTATAAATAGAAAGTAGCTAATAAAGAAAGGCAACTCTAGATCTATATAGATAAGGCTAAGTAGGACTTTAAAATCTATAAAGTAGCTATTATTAGAAAGGAAAAGGCTATATACTAAACTACTAGATAAATAGCTATTATAGCTAATATTCTACTACTACCCCGTACTCCTTCTATAGAACTACTAGCTATAGCCTCTTCTTCTACTATATCGTCTCTACTAATTAATAATATTCCCCCTCTCGTTAATACTAATTAAACTCTACTATTAATAGTTCTACTCTAGATCTAGATAGCTTATAGTATATAATAGAATTCTTTCTATATCTAATCAATAGTAGAGGACGAAGTCGAGAAGATATATCGCTAGCCCTATATTCTATATATAGAGTATTTAAAGACTACTAAGGCCTAAATCAATACTATTTATTAGCCGCAGCCGCCTATAGATTTTACTAAAGTATAAATCGTATAAGATCGATAGTATAAGGTATATAATATAGAATAGTAAATAGTATAATAGTAATAATATACGTTGAATTAGAACTATTTATTAAAGAAGAGAAGAGAAAAAGAGGAGTATACTATATCCTTATAGTCTATATATAAGGCTAGCCTTAGCCCTTATATATTTAGCTCTAGATTTAATAGTTACCCCTCTCTCTAGAGGATTTATCTCTAAGCTCTAATATATCTATAGTCTATACTATATAGTATATTATCTCTATATATATAATACTAATATAATACTCTATAATTCTTTCTCTATACTATAGATTTTCTATATAGCTCTATAGTATAGCTTCTTAGGGTATATATAATACTTTATTAAATTTACTATATATTATATAACTAATATATATAGTAGAATAGTACTAATATAATACTCTATTAAATTTCTATATAGTATAGTATTATATTATAGTATATTATATATTCTATATTAGTTTTTAATTTAGTACTACTATAATTTATAACTAGTAAAGTAACTATTAATTTTACTAGTATATACCCCCTTATATCTTTATTAAATATACTATAAAATATAGTTTAAGCTATATATACTATTAATACCCTCTATACTCTTTAGAATATCGTTTTTCTTACTTATTTTATATTCTATTTAGCTATTTTATAAGTAGTTATAGTATACTATAATTTAGTAGTATTAGCTATAAAATCTATAGACTATTTTACTAAATTATAATTTATAACTATAAGAATATTAGATATATTTATTAATAAAACTCTCTATTTACTAGAAAATACTAGTTATACTCTATAGACTAGTAATAAATACTATAGCCTATTAGATATATTCTTATAATAATTTCTAGTTATAGAGTATTACTATATTATTTTATACTATAATATTCTTCTTATAACTAAGCCTTTATATATTTATAGTTTATAGAGATTAATTATAAATTTATAATATCTCTAGAGAGTATATTTTATATACTACTTAGTCTATTTATATATTTTATTTAAATACTTTTTATTTTTTATAGTATTTTTCTAGAATATCTCTATACTACCTTATTATATATTTATACTATATACTTATAGCTATTATTTAGTATTATTATATATTTATAACTAATACTATATATTTATAGTTATTACTAGTCTATCTACCTCCCTCTTTTAATATTATATATTATATTATATAACTATTTAATTTTAGTTATATAGCTATAAATACTAATAGTATATATCTATAGTATTTAATATAATATTTTTTTTACTTTTTAGTCTATTATTACCTTTTTACTACTATACCTCTATACTACTACTACTACTACCTTTATTACTACTACTATTATCTATATTCGCGGACTCTTTACTACTACTACTATAGCCCCTTTATACTATTTATACTAATCTATTCTATTAGTACTATCTTCTTTATATAGAGGATCTAGACTACTACTATATAGTTATCTCTAGCTATTACTACTAATATTACTAGTAGATATACTATTATTATATAATTATAAGTATTTTCTAATAGTATAGTATACTATAATATACTAATATATTTTATAGAGTAAAGAGTACTCTAATATCCTTAAAATATATTGATTATTAGCTATTACCCTTATAAATCTATATAGAGACTCTACTCTATATAGAGTATAGTTTAATACTACTATATATACTACTATTATTACTAGTATTTTAAAGTATATTTAATATAGTACTAGTATTTATACTAACTACTATTTTATTACTACTACTACTACTACTTTTACTATTTAGCTAGAGTCTATATTTAGCTATAAGGTTATAGCTATTATTATTATTATACTCCCTCTATTTATTAATATAGTAGATTATATATTACTAATTCTACTAGCTTAGTATATAATAGCTATCTATATTATTTATATTTATACTAGCCGCGCTATTTATACTATTTACTATACTAATAAATATAAATAGATAGTTTTAAAAAAAAAAAAAAAATTTTAGAAATAAAAATATAGTCTATATAGTCTATATTTTAGGTACCCTTTTCTACTATATTTATTTTTTTCTTTTTCTTTTCTTTATAGATTTTAGTATAATAGATTTTTTAGTCTACTTCTTATTAAATATCTCTAGGGCCTCTACCGTGTGCTTAAAATTCTTAAATAGCTTTTATAAATTCTCTCTAGAGTACCCTTTTTATAAAACTAGATAGTAAGGCCTTCTCCTTATAGTATATTTATTAAGTACTTTATTAACTTTCTACTCTTGCTTACTTTTTACTAGATTAGGGGCTAGTTTAGTCTACTTCTCCTCCCTTTAGTAGTAGAGTTCTAATAAAGAGATATAGAAAATAGGGTATATTTTTCTATAGCTTACTAATAGTACTAGCTTATAGCTTAGTTTACTCTAGATATCTATTATTTTAAAAAGGCTATACTAATAGTAGTCTAATTTTTTACTAGGGTAGAGTAGGGCTAGATTTATTATCTAAAGTATAATAAGGTCCCCTATTTAGAATATTTTATTAATATAGTATTAGTTATAGTATTTTCTTTAACTCTTATATATTTTATCTAGATTTTTTAAGAGTTTCTTCTATATCTTCTCTAGTTTAATAGTATATACCTCTATATTTAGTAAGAAGTTCTCTATTAGTAGTATTAGATTAATATTAAGGTATAAGTTAATATAGATCCTAAATAGAGTATTACTTAGTACTTTTTCTATTAAATAATAGATACTATTATTATATATAAGCTATACTAGGGGGAGTTAATAGCTCTAGTTATCCTAATAGTAATTTATATAATAGTATAGATAGTATTTAATTATCTAGTTCTACCTTTCTATTTAATTATCTATTTAAGGATAATAGATAGTTATAAGGCGCCTCTTAGCCCCTAGATAGTAATATAGTATTAACTAAAATTTAGATATAAATAGGGTACTTTTATTACTTACTATATTTTTAAATAAGCCGAAGTCCTTTATATAGTATAGAAAGAGTAATTCTACTAGCTCTAGTACCTCTATTACCTTAGAGTAGAGTAGATAGTAGGCAAACTTAGTAAAGATATCTACTAAAACTAGAATTATATTATATACTTACCTTTTTAACTTAGAGAGGGATAAGCCTATAATAAAATCTATAGTAACTATTTTAAAAGGTATACTTAGCTATAGTAATAATTCTAGCTTTCTATATAGTTAATATTTATAGATATATACCCTTTAGTATAGATTATATATCTAAATATATCTTTTAATTTAAGGAATTATTTTATTCTAATAATAGCGCCTTTTAATTATCTCTAGAGTACGCTTTTTACTAAAATACTTACCTTAAAGGTTATTATAATTTAGCTTTATTATCTTAGCCTTAACTACTATATTATTAGGGATATAAGCTTATTCCTAGTACCTTACTAAGTCTATATTATTCTATATCTATTTTTCTTTTTCTTTTTACTCTACTAGAGAAGGGTCCTCTAGTTAGAGTTTAAGAATAAGTATATAGAGAGATTCTAGTATATTATTATAGATAGTAGCCCCGTCTACTATATCTAAAGCTACTATACGAGGTACTAGAAACTTAGGCCCTCTTAGGTTCTACTCTTTATCTAATTATAAGGTACTTTTAAAGGTATCGACTAGTATCTTACTATCTACTATTTTTAGTAGTCTATATCTTATAGAGTTAAAAAGTATTTTACCTTCTACTAATTCTAGTAGTCTACGTCTTATAGATTTAAAAGGTATCTCGCCTTTTACTAATTTAGATAGCTTATATCTTATAGAGTTATAGAGTATCTTACCTATAAAGAAGGAAGAAGAGGTTAATATCTTACTAGCTATTTAGAGGGATAAGCTATATCTTATAGTACTATATAGTATCTTATAAGGAATAGAAATATCTTCTAATATAGTAATCTATATCTAAATCGAAGCTATAAATAGTAAGACTATAACTACTATTATAAATAAGTAATTCTATATAAGGCCTCTTTAGAGTTTTTTTTAGAGTATAGAGAGTATAGTATAATTTAGTATCTAATTAATATAGTTAGCCCTTCTACTAGATATATTTATAGAATTTAGCTTTTCTATTTAATATTTAATTATAAAATTATAGATACTTAGTAGTTTTATCTAGCAAGTCTACCTTTTAGTAAGTACTTTAGTAGTTATAAATTAGTATAGGTTAGTATAGTTTAATAGTACTATAATTAGTTCTCTACTCCTCTTAAAGTAGTACCTCTATTATTTAAAATAAACTATAATAGCTAAAAGTTTACTATTATATATTTTATAGTTTCTTTCTATATCTATTAGTTTATATAAAGTAAAGATTATAGAGTACTAATATCTATCTTTTTATAACTATAAGAGAATATCTACTAGAGTATAATTTAAAGTATTATATTCTATATAAATTTTCTTTACTAAATTAAAATAGATTAAAATTAGTACCTCTATAAAATATTTCTTTAGGAGTTTAAATTTTTTAAATACTTCTTTTTCTAGTATAATTAGTATTATTCTATACTTTAATTAGTCTACTTCTTTTAGAAGATTAGTAAGTAGCGCTATTATTTTTAAGTAGTCTATAATAAATCTTCTATAGAAGTTAGTAAAATCTAAAAATACTTATAGTTCTTTAATAGTTTTTAATATAAACTAGTCCCTAATAGTTTCTATTCTACTTAGTTCTATAGATATTCCCTTAGAACTAATAATATAGTCTAGAAAGTTAATATAGATTATACTAAAGGTATACTTACTTAGTTTAATATATAGTTTATATTTCTAGAATTATTCTAGAATTTTCTTAATATACTTTTAGTACTCTTTAAGGTTCTAAGAGTATATAAGAATATTATTTAAATAGACAATATAGTATATATCTAATATACTACTTAGAGCTTTATTAATATATATTTAGAAAGTAGTAGATATATTTATTAATCTAAATAGTATAATATAGTATTTAAAATAGCTATATCTTATATAGAAGGCTAACTTCTAGTAGTCTTTCTCTATAATTAGTATATAGTAGTATATATCTTTTAAATTAAGCTAGATATAGATTTTTATATAAGCTAGTCGATTAAGAATATTACTAATAAATAGTAGAAGATAGTAGTTTTTAATAGTAATTTAATTAAGCCCTCTATAATCTATATAGAGGCGTAAACTATTATTCTTTTTAAATATAAATATAATAGATATATCTATTAGGCTTTTTAATAGCCAAATCTATTCCTTCTTAAGGTTTAATTCTATATATTCTTAAAGTACTTTAAGCTCTTTCTCTAATAGAGAGTATATAGGGAGATAAAGTACTTTCTTCCCTTCTATAGTATTAATAATATACTCTATATTAGCTATATCTAAAAAAGAAGCGGAGCCTAGTTTAGTAAAAATAGCTTTATAACTCTATAGATAGTCTAAAATCTCTAGTACCTTCTTTTCCTTAATCTATACTAATAGTAAAGGTATTAGTTTATTATTTTATAGAGTCTAGGGGATAATTAGGTAGACTATTATACTAAATATAAGTTCTTTAGCTATTATCTATACTAAAATAGTTTTAATATATAGTTTTTTAATATAGAGATTAAATCTATAGCTCTAGCCTTTTTTCTACTAGTCTATATTAGGGTTTATCTAGTATAACTAGGGGAAACCGAGAATTAGATTATAGCTATTTATATCTATCCCTTTAATAGTATTACTAGAGATCTATACTTTTTCTAACTTATCTATAGTCTATATATTAAGTATTATATTACTATATAAATAGATTTTCCTTCTATTAATTATATTAACTTATCTATTTAATA
>JWPT01000056.1:0-393494 GCA_000812245.1 Onygena corvina | reverse complement strand
TTCTAAAGCTCTAGATATAATTTCTTAAGATACTAATAATATTCTATAAGAGTATTTATCTAGATACTAGCGGCTCCTAAACAAAATAAATAGTAGTAACTAATACTCTAGACTAGAATATTATACTATTAAAGGTAGTAAAGGTAGAAAGCTAGCTACGGATTAAAATAAAGATATACTACTATATATAGTAAGTAAGGGCTCGCTATTTAGTATATATATATAGATATATATAGTAATATAGATAATATTGTCTAATTATTATCTAGAAGTTTCTAGAGCCGTTAATATATAGTATAGTTATATACTATATAGTATATAATATACTATATCTAGAGTCTACTACTTTTATTACTATATAGAGTCTCTATCGAATTATTAAAAGACTATACCTCTATTAGTCTTTTAAATCTTTAAATAATATTTCTAAGATTATTTATATAAATAAGTAACTAGCCTTTAAAAATAATATATTAAGGTATAAAAATTAATTACTTAATAGAGTATTAATTCTTAAGAAGTAAAAAAGGAAGTAAAGTAAAGAGTTAAACCTCTATAATTAAGAGAAAGTAGAATAAGTACAATTTTTCTCTTCTTCTAAGGTTATAATTATAAAGTAGAGGGTATTAGATAATAAGGTTAAAAAGTAAATATAATTAGCTTAGGCGGAAGATCTATACTTATAGTATATAATTTAGAAGAATATTAAGGCCTAGAAGGCTATAGAATAGAAGGCTAAGAGGCTAATAGAGTAATAGTAATATAAGAAGGACTACAAGTAGACTACTAAGGCTTATAGAGAGGCTATAATTAAGTATAAGAGGAAGATAAATAAGTAAGAGGCAGAGAGGCTTACTAAGAAGGCTAAAAAGGTATAAGATATTACTTAATTAGTAATATCTCCTACTAAATTAGATAATAAGAAGGTATTATCTATAAAAATACCTCTTCTAACTCTATTACTACCTCTATTACTAAATTACCTCTTTATTAGTAAAGAAACGCGATTAGAGCGTATTATTAAGGCAAATACTTATTTATTTCCTTAATCTAACTAATTTATATATAAACTAGAATACTATTATTATTATTTTAATACTAATTTACTTTGTTATTTATATGGTTATAGAGATATTACTAATTATAGAGGGGGGTGGTAGGAGGAAGGCGCATTTTGTTGGGTGGTCATCGAGTGATGGCGGTCATCGAGTGGTGACCCACGTTAAGCACGCCTCCGATCTATGGACGAGCGACAGTTACACATGGACAGATCTATATTTACGACGCGATGGAGGATGAGGATGAGATGGAGTAGAGGAGGTCAGCCGATGGTTAATGGCTACATCTTGGAGGCGGGTTTGCCCCAGGCGCCCGACCGCACCAGCGCCAGCAGGCCGTTGTCGACCGCGCTCGTGTCGCCGACGGAGTTGCCAGGCCGGCCCAGCGGCCCAGCGTCGTTGAAGATGGCGACCTTGCGCACCGTCCGGGACACCTCGACGATCGTGCCGCCCTTGACCCTGATCGCGGCGTCCTTGTCGGTCGCGATGCCCAGGGTCGACGCGCTGAGGGTGTCCTGCTGCACCAGCGCAAGCATCACGGCGGCAACCTGCTCGGGCGTCACCCACTCGCTGCTCTTCTCGTCCACGATCCGCAGCTTCTCGGGGTCGTCGGTCCAGAGCGGTGTTTTGATCAGGCCGGGGGCCACGGCGGTCACTCGTATGCCGACCTTGTCGAGTTTCGACAGTGATCGAACGAAGCCGTTGATCGCGTGTTTCGAGGCCCCGTACATCGGCCCGCTGAAGGTGGCTACCTGGCCTGCGATGCTGGATATGTGCACTATCGATTTCGGCGTTTTGGAGTTTGCGAAGCGGGCAATGGCTATCTGAGTGGTGCGGATGGGATGCACGATGTTGATGTCGACCAGCGCATATCGCGACTCGGAGACCGCATCGCGACTCTCGGCTGAGCCTGGCGGCTTCCAGAAGTTGGAGAAGGCCTGTTCTGTCAGGTTGGCTGTCATTGACGATTCGACATCTATAGAATGCGTACCGGTTCAAAGACACCAGCCCCAGGGCAGACCACGTCCACGCTGCCGAACTCCTTCTCCGCGACGTCGAACATCCTCTCCAGCTGCGCCCAGTCTCTCACGTCCGTCTTCTGGAATATGGCCCGGGGGGTCGACGAGGAGTAGTTCTCTACCACTGCCTGTGCCTCTGGCCGCAATGCGAGATCGGCAAACAAGCAATTGCAGCCATTCTCCAGTAGCAGCTTTGCGAAACAGAGGTTGATCCCTTGACAGCAGATCAGCATTGTACGTGTACCGAGTCGCTGTCCCGACTTACCAGAGCCTGCGCCCGTCACAATCGCGGTCTTGCCCTTGACCGATCTATCCATGCTGGTTGTCGAAGTTCTTGCTACCCTGGTTGTCAGTACAGGCTGTCCTATTTAGCCCCGTAAATCCATCGTGATACAGCCGAGGGAGAGTTCCGGCACATGTTGACTTGATCTCATTCTCGCTCTGTGCTATAACTAGAGTAGGCCTCGCACCAACTCCCTAACGCTGATGGTAGACTAAGAAATTCTTTGTTTGTCCGGATCCCAGAGACCTACGGTACAGCTCTACATGGCAAAGGTTACGCGATCTCAACTGCGAGCTGTTACTGTCTGTCGCAGCACCGTAAAAGAGTACAAATTACGAGACGAACTAGAATAAAGTAGACTACAGAGAACCGAAAGAACTTCTATCTAGCCTATAAAACTATTAATTAAGCAATATATACTATTATACTTATCTATTAGATGTAAAAAGAACTAGATTTGATTACCAAACTAGATATAGCTCAAATAAAATATTAAGCATAGTTATAAAAAAATTCCAGGGTATAAGAGATCTAAATACTTATATATAATACCTTGAGCAAGGCCTAACAACACTGGGTATCTAAAAAAACAGGTAAGTAAACACAAAACAAACATAGTCTATTCTCTCCCTTTGATACTATCAATAGCCTTGTCAAAAGCTTTGATGATCGGCCCATATAGAATCTCTGGATCCTTTGGCGTACCTGTGAAAATGGAATTTCCCCGTATTGGAAACAAGATTCCGCGTAGCTCTCTGCAAAGTGGTTTGACACAATCAAACTCTGGAGGAAACTCCTTTGCCAAAATTTGCTCAAACCCACCACCATCAACACAACCTCGTTTAGCAATGGCGATCTCATCGTAACCCCCGGTATACCACTTTGCAAGTAGATTGCTCCTCGGCTGACTGTTTATATTACGCACAAAGTTCCAGCCGCGACGACCACATTGCCAGACAAGAACATAGAAGAATGACTCAAGATCATGCCGGTATGTATGATCGATATTGAGCAGCACCTCAATAGCCATGAACTCCATGGTGCCAGTGCGACAGCGCGCGCCGCTTCGCCCGGTCCCAAGCTCCTTAGCAAGGTCCATGTCGATCAACATCCCCGCGAAGCCAGTCTTCTTGGAATCGGTTATGATGATGTTGTTCTCAGAGATATCCCGGTGAAGAATGTTGCCTTCAAGATATAGGGATCTGTGCCCCTTGACTGCATCACGAAGCGCTTCCAAGAGTTCCAGAGGGTATGTGTATTTATGGATCGGGCGGCCAGCCGGGAAGATGACGAGACAGCGAAAAATGCGGTTATCATACAGACTGTTGCTGGGAGTAAGCAGACTGGCCCCTTGAGCTTCTTCGACATCGTATGAAACCTCATCCTGAGGGGCGCTCGATTGCCGGCTGTTAGACTTGGAGCGCTTTGATGTCGGGCCAGTATGGATGGACTTGCGCTTCTTTGGACACCCTGCGGAACTATTTGCGGTGGCTAGGCTATGACGGTCGCTAAATGATTGGGGGATGACACCGGGTGGCTGAGAAAAGGGCTGTGAGCCGGACAACGGGGTACTGGCTGTGCCACGGAAAGTGTACGGCTTCATGAAAGTCATTCCTGAGCGTATTTCCTTAACACTGGTGATAGGTTGATGACCAACCAGCCTGGCGACTCCTTTGACTCCTCTTTGGTTGGCCAATGTGAGAAGATCTGCTTCAGGCTTCCGTTTGTCAGAAACCCAAGAGAACTTGGTGACATAGCTCCAGTCGTCAGACTCCGGAGCATCTGGCAGCTTGGTGAGATAGCAAGACGTTCCACGACATACAATTGCTCGTTGACAGACAAGAGGCTCTGGTCGCAGCTGCACCCTGTTTATTTCAGCGCCTGCTTGCTTGATTTTTATGAAGCAAGAGTCGCCATCTCGCTCTATAAACGTGTCGAGACCCAGTTCGTCCTCATTCATCATCAGATAGCCAGTCATCACCTGTACAAATCGTTCTGGCTCATTGTGAATATCGAACGGGCCTGGGCAATAGCATCCAGAGCGGTCAAAGACCCACACCTCCATCACACGCCCACATATGGTAAACGCATGAAGGTAGCGGCGCGTTGGCTGACATAAAAACACCTCTCGTGCGTAACAGGCAAGCTGAACTAATGGCTTCTTGATGCCATCGCTGTTGGATGCCTTGAGCTCGCCGACCACCTCAATGTCTCTCCAGTCATGCTTTGAGTCTGATGTCTCTCCGCTCTTTCGTTTAACAATCAAATCGACCTGCCTTTGGGCCTCACTGCCAGTAAGCTCATTTGGCATGTTTATTGTATAGTAGCGACGACGTTCCCTTGGAAGGAAATCTTCCTGCAGTCGAAACAGCCAGTCCTGCATTTGGCTTTGGGTGGGTGAGTCAGGCAGAGCAGACCATCTGCCATTGACATATTGATCTTCAATCAGCTTGTAAGTGTCCCGTGCACGATTCGTCCAGTCCTTCCCCTCAAAGTATTTCTCAAAAAATCCTTGTACGTCTCGAAATGTGCAGTTCCGGATCTCCTCAAAGACCCTTGCCTCGACCAGCCGCCGAGTCTGTTCACTGCCTTGCTGCGATGCAGAGGTATGCGTGATCGGAGTGCTGTCAAAGGCGGCGGGAGGGACAGTTGCCGGTGTAGGGGTCACTCTTGAGAGCGTGATAATGAGATCGAGAACAGCGCTCCAGATGTCATAGTCAGATGCTTTTTGGATGATGAGCTTCACCAATGGGCGGTAGTGGGCGTAGCTGAAGTCGCCGTCTCGAACACGCTCGAATAGTCGTGCCAGTTCCGACGCGACATCACGACTGCTGATCCTCGACCGAAGGTTGAAGGCCACTTCTTCTCCTTGCAAAGCAGTGAGCAGTCGCGATACTGCCTTCTGACAAAGGTGTTCAGGTCTATCATGGGCGCCGTCAAGAGAACTAGCCAAGGAATACGAACGTTCCACATCCAGGAGTGACCCTAGTAAGTGGTCGAAAGAATTATTCAAGGGATGGTCTTTGATAGTCTTGCGATCATCTTCCGAGAAGGAAGTCATTTCTTAAGAGATGAAACTCGGAGGAGCAGGGTTTCTGAAGTTGAGGGCTCGACAAAAGGCCTAGTGCCCTCAGCTCCCCCTGAGGTAAGGTGGTTGTTCTTCATTTGCAGATGTTGACCAGATGTTGACGATGTTGACCTGGAACATAGTTATTCCATTCCTTTTACGTTTAGCTTCAGCTTTGCCCTTGCTATTTTGCCTACGTGTTGGTTGTATTGAGCATGAGATGGATCGATATATAGGTACATAGACTAGGTCTATTTCATCGAGAGGGCAGACCACGACCATCCTCTCCACCAGACGTTGAAGCCCTAGGCACGCCGACATGCCTGGATAGCAGCCTGGTTGTCGGTGAAGATGGCGCGCTTACTGGCCAAGTAAACTTCCGGCAGTATCTATAGTGCTAGCTCCATGCCCTCTAAGCTCCCCTACATAGATAGTAGAGGTATTGGATTACCCATATACTAGGTCCTCTCTGCGCTGATGTTAGTATTCCGTACTCGTTCCCGCCCCCATACGTGGGGGCGGGCAATCTTAGCAAGGCGTCGAAACTCTACGTACGGAGTACTGTAGGTACATAGCAAGGATGATTGTCACCTATATTTAGCAAACAACCCTTGTTGCCCAAACAATACGGAGTAATATTCTGCCTTTATGCAGGACCAGCGTTGACCAACAATAAAGTCGGGTCTTTACATGAGTCATAGTTTTGGCGAATTTCCTTATATACTCCAAGTCTCTCGTGTGTACGGAGTAGTTGTTACCTCTCTACCGAAAGAATAAAGAATTTGGATATTTCTACTTCAACCTTTGGAGGAAGCCTATTAGTTATCGAATAAGCAAACCGGCAGTTTATAGACTGGATAAATAATAATGGTACGCGTTTGCTTCAAACGTGGAAGAGTCGAACTAAATCCTGATCTCCAATAGCTCTCTTATTCATCTGGCCGTAAAGGCTCCTGTCCAGATAAGAGAGAGTGAGGCAAATCATCATTGATGGCTATATAACCTGGTTTATCAATATTTCGCTTCGTTGGTAAAGAAGCTAGGTCATTATTTTCTGGCGTGGAGGCTACAACTATAACTTAAGAGAAGAAGATTTGGACGAATTGGAAGCCAAGGACCGATGTCTTTCGGGCCATAAATTCTCCGTACTTAGGCTTGGCAATTATTTGAATCCAAACATCGTATTTCATGCGGTATCTACAAAGGAGCTGCCCATGTTATATTTCTTTGAGTCACAATGTGCTACGACAGCGACTCGCTTCGTCCAAGTGCTCTAGAATCTGCTCAGACTTTAGCTCGCTCACGGAAGACCTGGCATTCTCTACTATCGTCGGCGAGGCTCACTTCGCAATTCCCCGGCTCCTGTTGTAATATCGGCGCGCTATTGAATAAAGCGCCTGCCGTGCCGGATACTTTTGCTGCTACAGAGTCTCTTGACAAGAACCATATATTTCTGGAGGGATACTCGCAGTGGAGTATTCGATCGACAAATGACTGTGGCCTGACTTCTGAGATCACGCGCCCTCACACAGATTGGATTACTCCGGCCGACATTCTGCCGTCTCTCAGACAAGTTCTTTTCAACTTGGGCTGGGTTTGATACACTACCAGACGCCCCTTCAACCGGAAACTACCTTTGTATATTCGTTTTGGGCTGGTCATACGTACTGTCCGTACGACTTTTTGAATTACGGAAAGATAGCGAGAAAGATACAATATATTACACAGACAACAAAGCCTTCTTGAGCAGTGCCGACCGAATTACATCAAATCACTCCTATACGATATCGATTGGCAATGCGGACAAACAGGAGTCACGATGGTGGGCTGCGATACTTGCCAGCGGGTGTGGATGGCGAGCAACGTTTGCTCGTCTCGATAAAGAGTACTATCCTCCGTGGGCTTGTCACTTGGGCGACGATGAATCATTTGCACTTCTCCACGATAGACCAACGTCTAAGTCTGCTTGCTTCGCGGATCCGCCGTCCTCGGCGCAAGCTCAGAGGTATCTGCTCAGAGTCGCCCGAATGCACAATGCCTTCGACCAGTTACTTGCCGCGTTTGTAGGCGCTCTCACCATACCAAGCCATGTTAGGTTTGGGGCTCCTGTCGTCCTACCTAAGCCACGGCCTGGTAAAGCAAATAAATGCACCGAGCTGATCTATGGTAATATGATCCCATCCTTCGGTGCATTGCCGCATTATATGTCACTGTCCTGCATACCAAATGTGATATCTTCATCACTTTTCAGTTCTTTCTGGGAGCCAGATATACGCTGCAACACAGTCAGCGAATGGCTACATGAGCCATTGCGAGAGGTCATACCCGTTCTGGTCCTTCAGGGAGAATGGCGTGTCTTCGTACAGATTCTAGCCGCTCGGCAACCAAATATCGCGCCGTTATGGCTAGGATCAGCGATCACTGGGCTACTACCTAGGATTCCAGAAATATATAAGACCTTCATGCCGCCGATTTCCCTCGAAGCAGCCGTGTGGACATCGTCACAGCAGTCGTTTATGGATCCAATTTTCCATCGCATGCCGAAAATCCACAGAAATCTTAAATTTGAACACGTTATTACTAGGGAAGACGAGTTTCGTCTTCTCTATGTAACGGACTTCGAGTCCCGGGACTACGCAGCGTTGCCGCTAAGTCCGTACCCCCCATTCGGGACTGTGAAGCTTCATAACACCGCCCTCGAGTTACAGCTGCATGTCTCTTGCGGACATTCTCTGGAGTATAGCCACTGGGTTTGGCCGGGGCAACGAGGGGCGGAATGTACAAATGATAGTGGTTTTGCGCCAGCAGGAGCTCCACCGCCTAGTGGGTTTCGACATGGCAGTGAAGTGCCCTACGAGAACCTTCGAGACTTATTCCTTCTCTCTGCTACACTTCTGGGGAACTCGAAGACCGCGCTGAACGCTGACTTTAGTGAAGGACTTTCTGAATGTGCTACTCGGAACCTGTTCACCTGGGTACTCTTCTCTGACGGGGTGAAGGTGGAAGATAAGGCGGTCTGGAACCATGAGTGGCTAAGTTTTCTACTTGACATCAGTGAAGATGGGTCAGCAGCCAGTTCCTTGACGCTTCCATCAAGCCAAATGACATCAAGATCCAAGGTACTTCGTTGGCTACAGTAATTACCACCTACTAACGAGTTAACTATTCACTTACCTTCTAGCTATAGAGTAACACAATTTTAAGCTTAATTAATTAAATTATTATTTAACACTAATACATAATATATAATTGATTTATTAAACTATTAACCCTCATGTTATAATTATATAGAGCCAGCCTTTGGTCTCATCCTGTTGATTGAATCCCGGCGCTTCTCGAAGTCGTGACTAAAGAAGCTCAGCGCCAAGACCTCGACTCCTAAGCCCAAATAATTGCAATACATGATGCCATCAAGCAACGCCAGCACAACACTCGGCCAGCTTCCACTGCGCCACTGCCAATGCTAGTGTGAAAGGGTCGATACAATGCGGCTTGAAGCAGCGTACCTGCTGTGGGCATCAATTGTTCCCGCGGCGACGGCCATATTCGCAGACGAGGCTTATCACATCGACTATCACCATGCGCTCCTAGGAGTCCCCCACGAGCACACCACCTTTTTCCATCGGCCGAATCCCTCCTCAATAGCCTCGCTACTCTATACGCACTCAGCAAAAAACATTCTCGGGGCAGTCAATCCCAGAGACGGCTCGGTGGTGTGGAGACATAACATTTCAGACTACGTTCCGCAGGCCTCTTCTAGCAATGCCTTCTTGCGAGCAGCGGAGGGAGACGAAGCTATTGTTAGCGCCTTTGGGAATGCTGTTTCCTCGTGGGGTGCAGCAGACGGGAAGTTTCGGTGGATTTATCGGTTTGCTGATGGTGAGATCAAGAACCTGGAGCTTGTTCAGGCCTCTAGTGGAGTAGAGGGAGCAGTTCAGGATGCCTTGGTGCTTGCTGGAGACAAGAAAGCCATTGTAAAGCGTCTTGACGGTAGCTTTGGCCAGGGAATGTGGGAATACCGAGATGAGAGGTGCGCGTTTCCTTCCTACGCTTGGGACTACACACGTCTATGTTCACGTTGACCGGTATAAAGCCCGTAAGCGCTAATTCCACTCATCTCCAGTGGTGACATTCCATTCCAGCTATCTATAGCATCTAAAACTACCGCCTACTACCTCTCATTACATCCGGTTTCTCGATCCGGCTATAGGATCAAAGTCACCACTCTGGACCTGAACAGCGGTCAGGCTGGCAAGCAATATACCTTGGGTTCTGAGAATGAAGTATCCGGCCCCGAGTCCATTATCTTCGTTGGAGGGAACCAGGCGGCACCATTTATTGTCTGGGCGGACAAGGGAATCAACGTCCTCAAGCTCAACGTACTGGGTTCCAGCAACATTGAATCTCTAAATGCGGGTGGCGCAAACGTTCGCGAGGTCCGCGTACACGCCCCTCGAAACCCGGATAGTCCCGCTCATTTCCTCGTGGAGTATCGCACAGAACTATCGTCACGGGCTGAAATCTATCACGTTGACCTCGCCTCTAAGAGCATCTTTAGAATGCATACCCTTCCATTGATTGAGGGAAAATCGACAATAACTGCTAGCTCCAGTGCTAGTGACGGTAAATTGTACTTTACCCAAATCACTCCCTCCGAAGTCAGCATCTACGCCTCTGTTTCTGATGTCGCTCTAAAGAAATGGAAGTCAGACGATGTGGCATCATGGAATGTTCAGCACGCAAGTTCGGAGGTTGTCTCGGTAGGCTCAGACGTGTCTGTTCGATTTGCTCAAGTTGACGAGTCGGGCGACTGGTCCTTGTTCCTGAATGGTCAATATCAATGGAGCAGGCCCGAATTTCTCACCGACGCCATTGCCTCCGCATGGGCTGATGCGAACGGTGGTGTGACGTTAGCTCGCGAGCTTGAGGTGGAAGGCCATCAGAGCATCCCAATGGCATACACACACAGGTTAATACGGCATCTCAGGGGCTTACAACAACATCTCCCAGACTGGCTCATGGAAATTCCCAAGCGTCTCCTCACTAGCTTCATGCCCAATGACATTGATGATCTTTCCCAGTTTGGTTTTGCACAAAAAGTGATTCTCGCGACTCGAACCGGACGTATTGCAGCACTTGACTCTGGAAATCAGGGTAAAGTTTTATGGAATACCAGGGCAGTGGAAGGTGGGCTTGACTGGGGAGTGAAAGCTATCACTACTGAACAAGGCGTAGCAACTGTCCACATAGATGATGGCAGCACGCTTCAAGTCAACATCACTACTGGCGAAGTCGTGAAGAAGACGGCATCGACCCAGAAAGTTTCATCGATCGTTTTTCTCACCAAAGGCTCATCAGATATCAAGGTTGGCGTTGAAGAGAATGGAGTTCCAACCTTGTCCGCTTACGTTGACGGCCTTGATAGCTTCCTTGTCACTCATAGTGGTGACAAGAGAATATTTGGCTGGAACACCGCTCTATCGAAGGCTCCAGTGTGGGAATTCACGGTTCCTGAAGGCCAGAGAATTATACACGTTACTGCACGGCCAGCTCACGACCCGGTGGCGTCAATTGGAAAGGTTTTGGGCGACCGCTCTGTTCTATATAAATATCTCAACACCAATCTCGCCCTCGTCACATCAGTCGACGAATCCAGCGTGAACATCTATCTCCTCGATGGCGTCTCTGGCCAGATCCTCCACACAGCAAGACATACCGAAGTCGACACTACTAAACCTATTGCGTCAGCTATATCTGAGAACTGGCTCGCTTATTCATTCTGGTCCGATACCAGTGAAACCTCGGAGGCTAAGGGTTATCAACTTGTCGTCTCAGAGTTATATGAGTCGTCTATACCCAACGACCGTGGTGTGCTAGGTGATGCTGCAAACTATTCAAGTATCACCACTAAGACTTCTGCCTTGCCTCATGTCATCTCCCAAGCGTACATGATACCCGAGGCTATTTCAAGCATGGCAGTCAGTCAAACCCGACAAGGGATCACCTTACGCCAACTCCTTTGTGCCCTTCCGGCCTCGAATAGTGTTATTGGGATCCCACGACCCGTTCTTGATCCACGCCGCCCTGTGGGCCGGGATCCCACCCCACAAGAAGCTGAGGAAGGATTAATGAAATATAACCCGAACCTCGAATTCGACCCCAGATGGCATCTTACGCATCGCCGGGAAGTGATTGGCATCAAGCACATTGAATCCAACCCCACACTACTGGAGAGCACGACCTTGGTATTCTCGTACGGATTTGATATATTCGGAACCCGCCTCGCCCCAAGTCAGCCTTTTGATATATTAGGAAAGGGATTCTCAAAGATCCAGCTTGTTCTAACTATTCTTGCTCTGACTGCAGGTGTCGGCGCTCTAGCCCCATTGGTAAGCCTACCTCTTTCTTCTACAACCTTTGAATGCGCTAAGTTGCTTGGTCTCTTTTAGGCTCGAAGTAAACAAGTGAATCTCTTGTGGAAATCATCTTAAACTTTCCCGAGGCGCTTTCAATATAGGCGATGACCACCTACCTAATGTTCTTAAAAATATTCAATGTCATGACATATTGATCCATCCTGATTTATCTGTAGAGGAGTGACTGCCATAATAGAGGCTATCAGTCCAAGCCTGAGGAAAGACGTTTTCACACTTTTTGATGAAATACGCAATTTGCCATTGATCTGCCATAGTTAAAGAAGTCCTTAAGTATATTGGAACAAAGCGAAGCTAGAAATGATGGTACACATGGCCAAACTTTGCGCTAAATCACAAAAAACCTGAGGAAATAAATCGAGCACTGTTATCAATGTGAAGAAGTGCAGACTAATAAGACCCATCTTGGATGCTGAGCATAGCACAGCGTTTCAATTTGATATACCCTGTTTCCAAACCCCCTTTCCAATGGCTTGTCATAGCCACCTAGCTCGGTTCGCGTCTTCGGCCTTTTCAGGCGAAAATTGACTCCAGGGCGAAGGAACCTTGGTGACTTCGTGATCGTACCGTGTGCCTGTGAATTTGCATGCGCTCCCCATGGCAGGGAAGCTTCCAACTCCTCTGAACTGTATTGCCTTGTCATCGAGGAAGTCCACGGAGCCTATTTGTGAGCTGCCGTGATGAATTTCACTAGTGCTGCAATCTTGACCACGCCATACGAAGTAGAGACGAATAGAATTGTCGGTAGCCGCGCCTTTGGCCTTCTTGAGCGGAGGTTCCTCGTCGTCATCCTCAGCGGACTCATCTTCTGCTACAACGATAGAGTTAGATCTTGCTACAAATGAGGAATTGGTGCCCATGGAATTGAACAGCATACCGTGGTCGTCTTCGCTTTTCTCCATTTTTCTTTGGAAACGACTCAATGCCTGCTCGGACGTAGCGAGAAGCATGGTTCCTTCAATGATTCCGAGATTAAAAGACGCGATCAGCCCATTAGGATCTATATCTGTCGTGGTGATGGAGACCTCCATGTCATGGGCTTGATCCGGCCATTCTTCGCTAACATAGGGACATTCTATAGCGTAGCTGCCAAGCAGCTTCTTGAGAGGGTTTGCTGCAGGCCTTCCTCTTCCCCTTCCAGGTGTAGCCTTGGGCGTCCCATTGACTTTTGCGTTGTCCGCCTCAGTAGTAGTTTTTTTTGGTCGACCTCGCGGCCGTGCAGGCGTGCTCTGCGCATCAGAAACGACAGCAGCCTCAGCGACGGCGGCCTTTGGCGGTCGTCCTCTCCTCTTAGCCGGCTCTGAAGTAGACTTGATAGCAGCAGCCTCTGGTTTAGTCGCCTCTGCTGCGCCATTCTTTGGGGGCCGTCCTCGCTTCCTGGGCTGCCCTGACGCGTCCAAAACAGCAGGCTTGAGCTTCTTGGATTCAGATCCATCTTTCGGCGGGCGTCCTCTCTTTCGAGGCTGGCCATCGGCGTCCAGGACAACGGGTTTGCGAGGTGCTGGTCCGCCTTTCTTTGGTGGTCGACCGCGTTTTCGCGGAGCTGTTACTTCAGTTTCGGCCATTCTGGGTGAAGGGATAGTGAAAGTAGACTGAAAAGAGAGTGAAGACGCGATTGCTAACACACGATCGGTGTTACAGAAAAGAGAGACAAACGAAAGGCGCGAGGCTATCACTCAATCGCGAAAAACCGCGCCGTGTAAAAGGGCCGTTGTTAAATATGAGACAGGCGGTTTTGTTGACAAAGCGCACCGCTAGAGAAACAGACCCCGGCCACTGCGAGCTAGCGAGGTTTCTGAGACTACAGCTCTCGCCAGGAGAAGGACTAGATCATAAGTCAAGCGAAACGAAAGAGCCAGACGAGAAGGACGGTGGCCTCCCTTTATTGAACCGAAGGGCGGATAAGTTTCAATACTCTCGGTTCTCGTTCTTGTGACCGACCAGAGAAGAAAAAGAAAGGCCGTCATCCTGAGTATACAAATTGCTTTTTGGCCAGGGTGAGAGTCCCGATAAGCGATGCGATGGCCCAGAGGCTGGAAAGTGAGATACTTCGAGAAAGGTGCCGGTGACAGGTGAGAGTTGAGGGGAAGAGGCACTACAGACGACCGGGCTATGAGTATTGATATGGCTAGCAGTAATACACAGATACTAGAAGATGGGAGTTGAATTATATTTTAGAATAATGAGGCGATATATAAAGACGACCAACGGGGTATTTCTTTGAAGATCATTAACCAGACGTTTGAGAAGGATCCGTTTCACAGGAAAATATTGTGTGGACAGTGAATCTCACGCAGAGACGACAGCGCTCGCAGCAGGAGCCACGTTTTCGTTCTGTGACAGGGCGACCTTTTCCATATCCTCGGAGAGTTGTACGGCGGCGACCTCCTGTTCCGTGGTTTCGACGGTATCCTGTTTCTCGTCCTGCTGGGCAGAGTACAGCAATGTCCTCCGTCTTTCCTCCCCGTTTATGCTGCCTAAGATCTCTACCCTGTCGTGATGGGCCGTGGCAGGGCCTTTGACGAAGTTTGCCTTTCTAGTCTCAGGCTCCGGTGTGGTTTCTTCGCTGCAATCTTCGCCGTTGTCCGGCTTATCGGCGTATGGTCCGACTTTCTCGAGAGAGCCAACGAGAGCTCTCGCGCTTTCATCCAGATTAGGCATATCTCCCCAGTCCCACTCCAGCTCACCGCCGTATCGTTTGGGAATACTGGAAGGATCCATGAAAGCTGAGAGGGTAGGTTGCACCTCGGCAGCGGAGAGAATGAATATCTTAGATGTTGTGCCGGGGTCGAACCATCGTTTAATCCAACCCCATACGGTAGGGAAGAATACAGGCGCTCCGATTATCTGCGCAAGTTAGGACGTTAGCAACTGGCTTGCGCCTTTGATTGGTCATAGGCGAGTGCGGCGAAGGACATACGAATATTCTATCCAAAGTCTCCGGATAATGAGCGGTGGCCAGGGTGCTCGCATCCTGCATATGGCCCTTCAGGTTCCAAAACTGCTTCAGTCCCACGCCACTTATGTCGACGATGTTTGTGGTGTTCACAATTGGCGCTTCCGGGTTCGGTCGGTCTAGATAGCTGCACAGTGGCAGGACGAATTGGAGCATGTTTTCGTATAAGGCGAAGAGGCGAAGGAGGCGTGCGGGAACTTTTGACGAGGCATGGGTGGATGAGGTGACCGTGGTAGCTGCAGAAGAGGTGTAGGCGGTCATATTCTTGCTATTCAGCTGTTTGATAACGTAGACATAGATGGGGATACCCCGTCGATCGCGTCGGCCGGTCCATTGAGGGTACTAAGGCAGGTTAGTCTCTACTACAAGGCAATGGCACATCATTGAAGCTGGACTAACCACTTCGCGAGCTTGTTCATACGAATCAACATCGAAGTTCTCGTAAAGCGCGTTTATATCGTTCTCCTTTCGCCATTCCTCCGTGGACTTGAACTGGGCCAAGGCACCACTGACATCGAACCTGCGAGCCCGCAGAAATCGTCTATGCAGGTATACTTGGTCAGAATCTCAAACCGCTACATCTGATACCGCCGTTCTCCTTCATCCGACGGATCCGTACTTACAGCAGGGTTGAATCGTCATGACTCGCTTCCCCGCCGTCTTTAGCAGGGATATAGATGCCGTGCTCCTCACACTCCTTTTTAAAAGAATCAAGCGCCTCTGCCTGCGCACTTGTCAGGTGGTTAAGATGGCCCAGGAGAGGATCCAGGGCCGAAGCACTGGCCGTCGACTGGTTGGTCGCCAGCTTGTTGAGTGGCGGCTGTTTTGCCTGTTTCGCCGGGCTTTCTTCGAGCGACATGGTATCTACGCGCGCTAGTCAGACCGATGGGCAGCGTAAGGATAAAGAGAGGCGGGCATCCGTCTGGACGACGTGGTAAGGGAGGGCGGAGAGGTTATACTAGTACTGTAGACTGGGGGAGAGCCCGCCGCGGACGAAGGATCAACTGTGACTTATATATCACGGCAGCGAGACAAGGACGCAAATACGGGCTCGCCAGCCTGCTGCTGCCGGCGCCGCTCTCGTTCGTCCGGAAGACACGGATTTGCGCCTTACATAAGGTTGAGGCTTGTATCCACGGTGATCAGCTAGTCTCAGTGATGCCCTAGTCGGATATCAAATCAACCGGCGAGTCGGAGTTGGGGACAGCTGCAGCTCCGAGGCGCCTGGAAGATCGAAATCCCGGGGCGCCACCAGAGCCGACGGCCGGAAAACCTAGGTAGAACTACGGCAAGGGGATTCTAAAAGGCCTAGATATATCGTAGATTTCATTGTGTCGCCGGGCTATGCAGCTTAGATGAGAGGGATTTTGTTATCCAGCTCCTCGAAGGGGGAGAGAGATGGGGAAGACACCGGAATATATATAACCAAGAAGAATAATACCAGGAGGAAGGAGGAAACACAATCAATCCTCGGTGAGATCTCCATACTCCCACATCCCTCTCCTCTCTCGCTTTGCTTCCTCCTCTAGCTGGCGTAGGTTGGCCAGTGTCTCGGTGCAGGCACGCTCCCACGGCTTCAGCTTGCGGGGGACCATCGACAGACCCTCACGCACCACCTCGGCGTTGATGCTCTGCTCCAAGTTCTTTGAGGCGGATGCATCGAGAAGCGTGACGTGCAGGACGCCGTCGGCAACGTGGTCGACGTTGGCAACCAGGTCTCGTTCTGCTGTCTGGGCGGCTAGAAACTGGATGGCCTCTTTGAGGTAATCCGGGGTGACAGGGAACTGGAGGAACGACATGACCGCATCGACAGCCTGTGGCTTCAGTTTCTCCTGAGAGAACTGGGCCGAAAGTGGCCGCAGCCGTGACCATGGGATCGTCTCCGTGTTTCCGTAGTCGATATACACGACGTCGGCCTCTTTGGCTTCACGGTTGTTGCGTCGGATCCTGGCTCGATACCATTCGTTGTCCTCCGTGAACCGGGCTGCAACAAGCTCCCCGACCTTGGGTTGGCTTTCAAGAGGTTTATCATTTGCCTTGTTGATGTGGAACGCCCTGAATGAGCTCATTAGCTCTGTAAGACCAGCGGTGCCCGCTCCGACCTGCTGCAGTTTGAGCTTGCCATCCTCATCGATGTGTGTAAGGATCACGTCTCGGTAATCCTTGCCTCGTGCAACTGAGTCTCCCGTAGCTCCAGCGTTGGTAGTAGCAGGAGTACCCTCGTCGTCCTCGGCGTCCTGGCTCGGGTCCCAGTCTTTCCACAGCCCCTTTCTAGCCTCTTTGGCCTTCCTCTCAGCTTCAAACAGCTCTGCTGCGTGACCAGACTGCTCGGCAGAGTAGGCATGGACCTTTGCAAGACCTTCTTCTACTAATAGCTTCGCGAAATTCTCTCTGTTGACGTAGAGAGTGCCGATGAAGCCACCAACTTTGTCAATCGTCTCGACATCTAATTCAACGTCACGCTGCATACACCTGCGGTTCGCAAACTCGTGCGCTTCCTGGCCGAACGGTTCTGCTTTCTCGTTGGCGTTCCTCGCAGATTTTGGAGCTCGGATTCCGGAAAGGACAAAGGTGAGCTTAGCATTATCTCGCGGTATCAACACGGTAAACCTCGACCCAGATTTGACAAAGTCTACAACGCCAGTAACTTTCTTTTGTCTCTGCAGAACAGAGCATTCCATCTTCGCCTTCTGTACGCTTTCGGAGTAGTCATTGTACTGCTTGGCCTTGGGAGGTTTAGGCGACCACATTCCCCTTTCTTCTTTCTGGGCTTTCTCCTCGGCGAGCAGCAGGGAGTCGTAATCCGGAGACCGATCGTCATCGTCACGTCGGTGGCGGATGACAGAGGCATATCCAGCCTCGACCATGCCAACTGCAACATTGGTGTTTCCGACCATCACGGTTCCAACCTCACGCTCCTCAAATCCTTCTGAGGCTGGCTTCTTTCCGTTGATGGTAACTTTGACATGCTTACCAATGAGTTTCTTGCGGAGGAATTCCTTTGCTTCTGCTCCGAAAGGTGCTTGTTTTGAGTCTGAGGGCTTAGGCTGTCTGATGCTGCTGAGACTTATCTTCTTCTCAGCTCCAGCTTTGTTCCTCAGAAAGATGGTGTCTCCGTTCAACACTCTGCTGACCACAACATCAGTATCACCAGCTGCTGTAGCTTTGGGGGCAACGTGGCTTGTAAATAGCCCCTTGCGTGCATCCTTAGCCGACTTCTCGGCTTGTCGGAACGTCGCCATTTCCGCACCCAATAAAGTGGAATGATGATCTGCGCATCTCGCAAGTCCGGCTTCAAGTAAAAATTTGGCGATATTCCCTACAGGGTGTAGGATGGTACCGACAAGCTGGTTTTGGGGAGTCAGTCCAAGTAAGGTAACCTTTACTTTCCTCTGCAGCAGTCGTGTTTCGACGAAGAGCTGGGCCTGGTCGCCATGGGGCTCTCCGGCCTGTTCTGTTCCATCGGAGGGGTTTACCCGCTTGGTAGCTGGTGCACGAATGCCAGCTGCAACAATCATGGTTTGAATGTGACGCTTCGGCGTGATGAGCAGGCGGATGAGAAATCGGTCTCCGCTCAGTACTTTTTCCACGACCGAGTCGATCTGGGTTCCCTTCAGGCTGTCAAGTAGCTCTTGGGGATCCTTGACCTCGTATGCCATGTCGATATGGTCCTCTCCAGCCCAGACACCCTTCGACTCCGACCTGGCACGGGATTCGAGCTCCCTTAGATTGTTCAATAGAGTCACAGCATCCTCATTTTCGTCTCTTCTTCCTGCGTCGTCTCGAACCTTGGCCCAGCCTTCGGAAACACAGAGCTCCGGCACCTCCTTACCAACAGCAGGCACCTTGACGATGCCATATTCCCGTTTGGCACCAGTGGGGATAGCATACAGGATCTGGAACTGTACCACCTTGCCGACGAGGAGCTCACGGAGGAATTCTCGAGATTGGAATGCAAACGGCTAGTCAGAGACATCATTCAGGTAAGCACTTGTAAGGACGTAGAAGAGGGGCAGTGAACAACGAGATGTCGGGTTAAGAAAGGGACAAGTTGACTCACCTCGTCTCCTTCTCGCTTCAGCCTTGGAGCAGAGACGTAGGCCAGGCTCAGGATGCGTTCCTGGGTTGGGTTGGAGACATGCGCCAGCACCACCGTGTCTCCAGACAAGACGCTCTTCACGCGGGCTTCCAAAAGAGGCATTGTGGCGTGTGCGGCGAGCAGGATAGCGGAAATGCTTGGATCGAGAAGTGCACCGGGTACAGGCACAATGTCCTGATGAGACTGTGAATCGGGCAAAATATAATTGCAGATTGCAGGGGTTTTGAGGTCCTTGTGGACTTAAATAGCAGAGCTAGAGTGGCCACGTTTGTGCTGATTTGTGTGTTTGGCCCTCCGAGTCTCCAGCAGGGATAAATCTGGGGTTTGCTGCGAAGGGAAAAAAGAAAACACCATTACCGAATAATACAAGCAGAGGTTTATATGCCTATCGATACTGTTGAAGGTCTTAAATACGAGTATATCAGCTCTATCGTTCCATGCGCTTTCGTCTGAGTGTTTAGCTCGGCTCGAGTTACTACGCTTTAGAAATGCCGAAGGGTTCTAATCATAGAACGCAAGCAACCATGGTAGAATTAAAACTAAACTAAGGAACAGGTATCATGTCTAAGCGGTGAAAATACAATATATGTAAAAAGATTTCGCCATGCGTTCTAGGGTAGCCGTCGTTAACAACCGTATATTCTCTTGGAGCGCCGGACGTCTTCGGCCACATCACCCACCTGGTTACCACCAGGCATCGGTTAACTATAGACCCATAGTCCAGTCATCGTCATTCATTATTGTGTACAGGGGTACAAGATGTGAGCATCGCCCGACATGGTAGCAGGATGCTGAGGTATTTGTGTCTCATCCAGGAGTGGAAAAGAATTGAGTGTAAAAGACGCGTAGGGCGGCCCTGGTACTTGAAAAGCCTTGGTTGAGACAGGAATATCTGGAGAGGTCCCACTGAATTGCTGTACTAGAACATTGGTGTCAAGATTAGGATGAACTTGGGTGTTCTCATCGATAGGACTTCGTGTCTGACCTGCAGACGATGTCGCATCAAACGGTGTCCGAACATGGAAATCCTCCGGTAGTAAGGAGGGCATATGGAGTTGGTGGTTATTTAGATTGCATATGCGAACGACTTGCTCGATGACCTTGCGCACCTGCTGGGCTACGAGGTAGGTCTGTTCAAGCTCTTGTAAGGTCTGAACACATATAATTAAGCAGTGGAATTCGTGGCTGATGTCGGCGTTTTGGCGCTCCGATAAATCAGCTATAAGCGTCGTCGCGACCAGTGATATTATATGCAGGCTTATGCCGCTCAAGGTAGTTGCGCTACCGTGGATGCGGCGGTAGTCTGTCATGTATTGTGTGGCGTCGACGGCATGTTTGAGGCAAATGGCGCGGAATTGAGACGAGTTTCTGTTCCGCTCAGAGGGTTCTATACCGAAGTCTGCAAGTGGACGGTACAATAGAATAATTGCGCCACAGTATTGCATGCTATAATGTTGTCTTAGCCTCCGTGAACAAAGAACAATGTGATAATGAGAGCATACTGCATGACACAAACAGATGGTAGGCAATTCGGCCTATACTGTAAGCAAGCATCAAGCCGATTGTACCATCCCTGAAGACGGCCACCTAGCTCATTGACTCGGTCCCTAGTGCAGCTATTTTGATTTCTGTGTTTGTTAGCTTTCGTCGAGTAGCGCCTTGTCCGAAGTTACATACAGAGCTTCACAGATGAACCCAACAATTTCCAGCAGGCGGCTCCACGCATCGGCTAACATGGCTTCCAGACTTGTTTGTACGGTATACCCTAAAGATGATGGTCTAGGTGCCGTCACGTCTCCGTCGAGCCGTAAACAGTACTGGCGGCCGAGATAGAGTGACCAAAGCCTATGACTAGGAATCAGCGGGCGACGGTGAAACATTGGATATGGCAGGCCAAGCTAGTTTACCGATCGAACACTACACATCCCCAGAAGGCAATATTGCGTGCTTCCATTTCCATTGGAGACATTCTGTCCGAAAAGGCAGAACAATCGCGATGTAGCCCCAGATCTAGTGCCAACCGGCAAGCAGTCCCTGGACAGATATGTTAGTACAGGTGTCGATGCGAAAGAATGTTTGTTCAGCTATTACCTGTCAAAACCCAACCCTTGGTATCTTGCGAAAACACGCAATAAATCACAGAGAGCAGTAGTAATGACTGCACAGTAGTGATTTGTGGGTCCTTTAACTCTTCATTAACGAGCCTAGAAGCGTAAGCAAATAAGGGGGGAAGTTGGTCATCTGAAGTACATCCGGAGGTTAAGACCATTGCACGGATTTCCGGTCGGTTAGAGATGCGAGCGGCACAGGCCATCATGCAGTAATGGAGTGCTTTGCTGAAGAATTTGGTCTCGCCATTTTCCATATCTTGAATAAATGCAGCTCTGTGAAGGATCTGGAGCTCAGTATGTTGGGATTTCCAGTACAGGTTGAGCAAATAATCTTTGGTCTTTTTGTCGAGTTCGTAGGCTCCTACACTGGATTTAGTTGCCTGCTCTCCCCATGTTCGCACAATTGATGTGGTCACGGTGTCAGTCAGATGTAAACTTGAAGTTGGTCCGAAATAACGAAGCCGGCCTTCGGAGTCGTATTGGTATTGGGATCGTCCGTCGCAGAGTCGAGCAATGATATTATTCGGCACCTTCTTTCTAAGTAACGATATCGGCGACTCAGGAGGTGAAAACTGAGCAATACCACGGATGTCATACATGTTCTGTGCTCTAGGGAATTGATGGCTCCTTTCAAGAGCAAGCTCCAAATTCTGAATGTGCTGGAGCAATTCACGAACATGTCGTTTGGACGAAGGAACCTTTCTCTCGTCAACCTGCGGACCTGGACACTGTATCCCTGCCTTTTTACATCTTTTGCATCCTCCCTCCTCAAGCAAACATCTTGTCTTCTTGGCCCGGCAGTTAAGGCATGCCGTGGTGAAATTTGACGCAGCACTTTTTTTGGGCGCCTTTCTTCCTAGGGTGACTGATGACCTTCTCAAGGTAGCTTGCGATATCGATTGCCGTCGTGGTGGGGTCCCCTGTTCAAATGCATGAGATCCTTGGGTGGTGATATAAGTAGATGAGAGAGCCTGTAGCTGGGATGCGCCGCTGGAGGGGCGATATGGCAACTGCTGGTGAGGCTGCGGGAAAGCCGAAGGGGCTTCGGAGACTTGCGGGAAGTTCCCTTCGTATGGTTGATTGGGATGCGCATACGATAAGTCATATGCGCCTGATATAGGAGGTGGAAGGCCGCGTATTGGGGGGTTTCGTTGGTCCATTATTGCTGTTCGAATACGATCGCATACTGCGGCCGTCGGGAGAAACCTATTACTGAGATAGCCGTTAGCTTACTAGTGGCCAGCACTACCTACCTAAGTATCTTGTAGCAGATCTCTGAACAACCCCAAGTAAGAGCTTACATCGGATTGAAACGATTTTTTGAAGTATCAAAGATCTTTGCGCAGTGAACTCAAAGTGGTATACTCAGAAGGCGGAGAGATCCGTGTGAGAGTGAAGGCATAAGTTTAAATGCAATAGAAATATGGGAGGAGCGCGCGCGTTGTCTGCAAGTTATGAAGAAGTAAAGAGTACTGCGTACATCATACATGCTTAGTTCCTGCAGGTCGTATACAGCTAAGGTGTGACGAGGCGCTCAACGAGGACTCCCGACTTCCGAGACTCTGGGGACATGTGGACAGGGCTTTTTCATATGTAACTATCGTCAAGCACACTCGGCAGAGGGGAAAAAGCAAAAGCGGTACGTACCATCGTACCAAGTCAACGAAGCGAGCTCAAAAAAGACTGGGTCCAAGAATGTGCGGCAGGATTAACTCAAGCAAAAGGCCGCCATCTCCGAGATGGAGAATCACACACCTCTTATAGTATTTTTAGACATTGTGGCCCAGGACTCGTCCTCCTTTGCCTTGGGAAGCATAAGATGGCCACTTGAAAGCAGATAATAGGGTCCAACTTCTCGACCGTGTTATAACTAAAGCAGTCGAGGAAATTTAGATTTGCTAGCGCAGTGCCAGTACTCCGTACTGCTCTTCTCTTTTATGAGGCATCAGGTAGCATTGCATAGAAAGAGAAATTATAGAGCCCCGCGCTTGTCTAGTTCTACGGGCCAATGGTTTATTGCAATAAGAAATTCTTAATCTTCATTAGACCGTCATTGTCACCCTCGATGGTCCCTGCTGTTTCCCTCTCGACCCAGCCTGGAGTATATCCACCCCCAAAGTCAACAATCCATAAATCATCCTTGGAGTCAACCAGAACATTCGCCGGCTTCGCATCACCCCAAATAATCCCAGCGTCATGTAAGTGATGCAGTGTGGTTGTCAGTTGGTCCGCCCATTTCTGCCTTTGAGCTCTTGGAGTGCTGGGGCTCAGGGCGCATTCCAATGTTAGGTGACAGCAGTCAACCCAAGAGAGCAACAGCCCCAAACACCGCGAGTCGTCCTGAACAACGCCACACAGGGCAGGAACCTGCACCATCATACTGCGTTTCAAGTCCCCTATGCGCTTGTAGCATTCGAGCTCATGGAGAGCGCTCTTCCTCTCCCCAGCGCCAAGTGGCTTAAAGAAACAGGTCCTCCCGTCCACGAGCACCTTCTCGGGGAGCTCGACGAGGGCGCCCATAGAGCTGGGATCACCGGGACAAAGTTGTACTTGCACCGGTTGATATGAATGGCAGACTGAGCTGAGTTCATAGCCATGCAGGTCGACTCCTTGTGGTCTTTGTTGTGATGGAGGTAATGGTTCGTTTGGGCAAGGGACGAGGGTGTTGTTGATTGCTCGAAGTGAGTAGTGAAATGTCTCTGTATTAAGATAGTCGTAGAGGGTGTAATGCTCTCGTTGATCTGCACTCGGCTCGGCATCCCGAAGTATTGGAAGGAAAGCCTCTATCGCCCAGTCTTGAAAATCATCGATGGTCAGGTCGTCGAGATCATCGTCCGCTCCCGCTACTTCGGCAAATCGAAGATATTGTTTTAAGATGGCGGGACTGTCGCGGAACTTCTCAGGCAGCATAACTATGTAATAACATCTTCCGCTACATCTCACAGTCATTTGAGATTGTTTTGTCTTGGTGTCAAACCAGAACTCTGTGATTATAAATCGCGGCAACGAACTCATGATCGAATGGCTAGAGTACTAATGTTTTGTTATCGGTGCTTGACACGTCAAAAGTAACTATGTTTCTCTTCTGATAGTTTTCTAAAAAGGCCGCGGGCCATGCTTTGTCAACCTTATTGTCCGACTTGAAGGTGAAATATGATAGCTTATATAACTAACTCCGTATCAAAGTCCGAAGCCGATCAAGGCTCAACGGGAATTTTTGTGATCCGGCCGAATGGCGTGGTATGGACGACTAGCCGCACCTCCGACAGGCTATATACGCTGCGCTACGGTGACCCCCTGATATAACGCCTCATCTCCGCGTACACCGCGATACCCTAGGGCCGTATATATCGGTGGGTCAGCCTGCCTGCAGGGCCCGATATATCGAGCCGCTGACGGTGACGAATGAAGCCACGGCTGACATCTAATTTGAAACCGTGAAGAAACAAACATGGCAATTGAACGATGCGCGGCGTACCCCGTACTCGTATGATCTCACATATTATCTTCATGCATGGCTGATCTGCCACCCGGACTAAATATGGATCAGATCGGATCGCAAGGAATCTTCAGCCCCTATCAACCTCGCAGGATTAGATCTTAGCAACCTGATTGGCATGATCAAGAGAAAAAGAAGACCTGAATATTGTACCGGTCGCTATACGAAGTATACTTGTTCTGCGATGGTTTCGAGTGGCTGTACTACTAGAGGTCATCGGATACCGCACCAGGAACCCGGGGAGGAGATCGGCCGCATGCCATGCCATGCAGCCCTAAAGTGAGAAAGCCTTCGATTCGCGTTATTGTTAGTTGGCCTGAGGTTGAGTCATGGTGTAGAAGACGTTGAGAATAGGTGAGCGAAAAGTGACGTTGGCGATTTCCAAACGGTCCGCGGGCATTGTCCCTATTGGGAAATTTTCGACGACATCCCGTTTTCGCCTCTTCAATAGCAGGCGATAATTTGGATTAGTGGTCACTTGAAGAGCAGGCAAAGAAGTAGAAGGAGTATGAAATCCTGATGAGTCGCACGGAGCGTCTCCTAGTCCCGGCGTGGCTGAGGCTTTCTTACTGAAAGCCTGGCAGGCGATGTACATATTAGCTATGCTGCAGGAGGTCTGAATCGGCAGGAATGATCTACGTGTCCGTGGTACTTTGGGTGGATCAGTCGTCCAAGATGAGCTGGAAGCACATAAGACTATGCAATTGCAGAATGACAGATTGAGCCCCAGATGCACTCTCAATCGGACATATGGGCAGCCGGAAGCCAACCCATTGGATACCATGTAAAGTGTGAAGATCGATCGGATCTTGTGAACTGACGAAATCAAGCTTTAAATTGATTTTGATTCCCTATGACTAGGTTGTTTTTCACAAGGCGGACGAGTAAAGGATTCCCTTTCGCTTTTGCCCGATTTGTGACCTCCTCCCACAGCATCTATGCAGAGATTCCAATGACGCCTAGACGAGTAGACGGTCATTAGCATACGGACCAGACCATCTCTCGCGTCCTGGGCCGACGTAGCGAACTTACCACAAGCAGGACGGGGACCGGCGTTACCAGTCTTCATGGACTCGTCATTTCCACCCTTGCCAAGGTCATCGGTGCCTGCATGGCAGACAATGGTGCGCTGGATGATTAAAGATTAGCTGTTTTGCGCTCTCTGGGCGAGGTGGGCGGTTGGTACATACTCCTACAACGCTGTGCTCGCCAATCAGCTTGATCAGCTTGTCCTCAGTGGAGCCAACAGCATTGCCCTGGGCGTCGGTGCTGATGTTGCCCAGGTCGCCAACATGGCGGACCTCGTCGGTGGGAGCACCGTGGGTCTTGGAGAACGGGTTGACTGATAGTGAGGCGGTTAGCTCGGGAGCACATCCCAATTTACAGACAAGACATACAGTGAGGGCCAGCTGAGGTGCAGCCGTTGGTGTTGTCACCGAACTGGTGGATGTGGAAGCCACGCTGGGCATTGGGGTCATGGCCGGTGATGTTCCACGAGATTTTGGTGGGCGCGGACTCGGACGCCTGCTCGAAGGTGACGGTGCCCTTGACGTTGGAGTCACCACGGACGACAGCAACTGCGGTTGGGCGAGTCAGTGAGGGAGAACCACGGCGCGGGCGGGAGAAGAGGCGCGACGGGCCCCGATCGACCAGAGCAGAGGGTGCTCAAATTCTCTCACCCGCTGCCACCGGCGCTGGCGACAGGGATGGGGACTGGAACGCTAGCTCACCTGCTTTGACCATTGTGGATGGCTTCTGGAGCGTCTGGTTCGGTTTCTGAGAGGCGTTCTAGTAGTGTTTGTTTACAGAGGACTGGCTGGCATGGAGGACGTCGAGAGGGCGAGAGAGCGGGCGGCGAGAAAAAGCAGGCGGCCTTCGCAGGAGCCGAGTGGTGGGGGAGAGTAAACATCCCGCGCGCCCTGTCTCCGGCTCACTACTTACTTGCCCGCCAGCGTCCTCTGCCCGCGGGACGCTCTCTGTCTGTCGGCTGAATACATCAATTGATGGCATTGCACCCGCCAGTCTACTCTTTTGCTCTTCTCTACCTCTCTTCACTGCCCTCTCTTCCGTTCAGTCTCTCCCTCTCTCTCTGTCGCTTGAGCCCCTCACAGCCTGCGATGACGTAATAAACCGCGGGATTTCCTGCCGATGACTAATCGACACTCTTAAGTCCGAGGTTAGGCCGTTAAGCCCGTGCTTAGGAAGGGAACCTTTTGCTCGCTCGTTGTTCATTCTATATCATAGCTAAATACATGATCGTGGCTTTTTGAGGGTAGAGCGGGATTTTTGCTGTTGTATCGTTGCAGGATGGTCATTCTGTCGTCAACTAAAACATAAAGAAGAGTGGATAGCAGGTACCAATCTCGGATCCACTGACTACGAGCTCACTTTTGATTACGCGGAGGCCTGGATCTTCTCCTTGATGATGCCCTTGAGGGTGACGGCGTCGGCGGCGAACTTGGAGATGCCCTCTCGGAGCTTCTCGACGGCCATCTGCTCCTCGTTGAAGTCGAAGCGGAAGACGGCCTCGTTGTCGAGGTAGCTGCGCTTGGGGATGTCGAGGTTGGCAGCGCCGGCCGGGTCGAGCTTCTTGGGGACGGAGGCAGTGGAGCTGTACAGCTCCTCCAGAAGGTTGGGCTGCTGGACGTCAGCACTTAATCAATACACAGACAAAGACGATGGAGACATACGGAGATGGTCAGGTAGTCACATCCGGCAAGCTCGGTGATCTCGCCGGTGTTTCGGAACGAAGCGCCCATGACGATGGTCTTGTAGCCGTGCTTCTTGTAGTAGTTGAAGATGTTCTGCACGCTCTTGACACCGGGGTCCTCTTCGGCGGAGAACTCGCGCTTCAAAGCGGCCTTGTACCAGTCCAGGATACGGCCGACGAAGGGGGAGATGAGGTAGGCTCCGGCTTCGGCGGCAGCGATGGCCTGCACAAGGGAGAACATGAGGGTCAGGTTGCAGTTGATGCCCTGCGACTGGAGGAACTGTGCGGCTTTAATACCCTCCCAGGTGGAGGCAACTTTGATCAAGATTCGGTCCTTGCTAATGCCAACGGACTCATAGAGCTGCACGGGAAGTTAGCCCTGTGTAGATTATGACTGTGACACGAACATACCTTGATGATGTGGAGAGCCTTGTCGATAGACGCTTGGGTGTCGAAGGAGTAGTGGGCGTCGACTTCGGTAGAGACCTTTCCTGGAATGATGGCGAGGATCTCTTTGCCGAACTCGACGAGCAGTCGGTCCATAGCAGCCTCAACTTGTTGGTCGATATTGGATCCCTAGATGACAGAATCAGCCGCGGCCTCACGATAGCTCGTATGGTACAGTCCACGCACATTCTGCTTGCCGTACTCGATAGCAGCATCCATCAACTTGGCGTATTCTGCCTTCTTGGAGGCGGCGAGAATCAGAGATGGGTTGGTGGTCGCATCCTGGGGCTTGTATTTGCCGATGGCTAGATATTGTACACTGTGTCAGCTTCGTCTTAGACAAACACCAGTTCCCAACCAGTGAGGGCCGATAGCTAGTACGTACTTGCGAAGTCACCTGTATCCGCCACAGAAGCTTCATGTCAGCCGGCTCATTCCTGTCGTCCTGTAGGACCCCTCATCCTGCCCCTCACTGAAAGACTTTCGATGCTTACCGGAGTCACAAACAACGATCTACCTTGCCATCAGCTTACAGTCTAAAAGAGAAGACATTGCGCGAAAAGGCGCTCGACTTACGGTGCCAGAGGCCTTCAGCTGCTCGAGAGACGAAGACATCTTTTCAAATGTAGCTTGTCAACTTGCTATCACTTCCGTGGCGCTTTTGGTCAATTTGGTAGAGTCTATACGCTGGAAGACGTAGGATGTCGCTGATCAGATCCTGATGGCGAGGTTGCAAAGCGTTCGTGAGAGCCGGCCGGACGCCCATGGTTCGTTGTAAACCCACGTTGCCGGCGGTGGCCACCGCAGTCGCTGGCCGGCGGGGTCGGCCTTACTTCGGCCCGGTCAGTCATCCAAGGGGTCCAGCAGCAAGTGGGAAGGACACCACGACTGTTCGTCACAGTTAGATCGTCCGACTCTATATCGCTTTTCAACCGATATATATACAGATAACGCATCGAGTAATGGATCAATATTGGCCTGTTTTCCCGAACCAGTCTAGGTTCGCGGACGACAAGTCAACCAGTAACCAGTGGCGAACTGGTTGGCCTTCACTAAACGGATCAAGAGTAACATCATTCTTGGGCTTAGGACGTGCAGGATTACTATATCAACTATTCTGTCAGTCGGTTGGTCCCTTGCCAGGTTTCAAATCGAACTGCGAGAGACCGGACACTGATCTCACTGTTGTCGGGCATCCCTTTCGGTATCCCCGACGTGAGAGCAACTAATATCTAGGATTCTCCCTCGAAAGTATTATAGTAGGAGGCTCAATACGCCTTCGAGCACGGCCTGAGAACTCTCAAAATAGAACAAGTGGATAACCACGGGTTCTAGCTCAAGGAGCTTTACGTGGAATCTGTCAAAATTCACTCTCTTGCATGAGGGCCTCCGGCAGAGAGGCATAACCCTTGCACATAAGTAGAGTCATACTGGTGAAGTGACCTCTACAGCTAGTTGACGCCTAATATTCGATTCTAATCTCTAAAAAGAGAAATGACGTCGTAAGTAGATACAAGATATTTAGGAGATGGGCTTATTGATTTACATTGGAGCAAACTACCTGTCGAGAGCCGCTCAACTACCCTGCTCCGGAGCCTCCTGTGGACTTACACGCACATGCTCACTGTGGGTAGCCATGTACGTAAAAAGGGACGCCGAAGGTAGCCATCGACCCGCTCCTGAGTCATTGCCAACAATTGGGCCGCCTGAAGTGTTGGCTTCCTCTCGCATGCCCCTGCGGATAAGCCCAGGGTTGAATGCAGTTGACAAAAGTTCCTATGAGAGGAGAAGTCGAGAGGAGTCATAGTCAGTCTATGTACTCCGTATACTCTAGCAAATCACAAACAAGCCGGGGGTACGGAATGATTGACTGTTTTTGATGTAACTGTTGTTTTAGCCTTCCGGATCTTCCGGCGACTCTGTCAATCTTAGCTTGCCGAAGCTATGACATCCGGCTTACAGCCTCTTCATGAGCATCCTCGAGTTCAGCGTGGTATACTGGCGACAGTCCTTATTTTGGTAAATATTTACATACTAGGTTGGTACAGGCCATCCGAGCTCCAAGTAACTAAGTGACGATAGCGGCACTTAGCTAAGTTAGTTATCCGCAAAGCCAGTTATTCTTTGAGAACTCCGCCACTTTGAGGCTCTTAAGACCGGCCCGTGGAGCAGAAACCGCTCAAGAATCTAATAGACTTCCACAGCAGAGGATTTGCAGTGGGGAAACTTTCGATAGTGCAAGCATGGGCATATAGTACACATATACAGAGGTGGGGGTGTCCATGGCTATGCTCGAACCGAAGAAGTGAAAGGCAGTAGCCAAGGGAATCTTGGCCAATGGCGTGTTTGACTGATCCGACAGACTGCAGAACAAACCTACAGAGAGCCCTTGAAAGAACGAGTAGACATGGCGGTTGACGCTTACCCGGATGGAGCTGGCTGGCCCGTTAAGTTGATATTGCATTTGATACTTCATCCTTACTCTAGCATGGGCGAATTCGAGACACATCCTGATGTTGGTTTGACCGAAAGCTGGGTCAAGAAAAGAATCGAGAACAACCTGGACAGCAAGAAGAGTTTGCAAGGGACCAGAAAAGTACTCATCCATGCGTGGGAGAAAGTCAGTCTTTTACTTCCTTTGAGCTGGGCTCTGCTCTCCATGGGAGCCTGCAGACAAGGTTGACCCAGCATGGGGTGACTCTCCGAAGGGCATTTTCACCGAGAATACCGCAGATGCAATATCTTTCCCTAGGCAGCATTGGAGCAAGAATGCTGCTCGGCCTCCGTCGATGGTTACATTGAAACTATTGACCCTGGTGATGGCCATCACAGGGTTCTGATGGTCGAGCTGGTCTATCATCTCCTCCAGTATAAATATCTCGACGTATCTCGCTACTCCATGAAACATCATCCAAATCATCCAATTCCTCCCCATTCAACTTAATACCCAAGACAGTCAGAAGTACCAGCAAGATGTTCTCCAAGACTCTCTTCACCCTGGCGCTTCTCCCAGAGCTACTCTTTGCCAGAGTCCTCGTTAACCGCGACACCACTTCGTCTACCATGGCGATGACCTCAACTATGCCACCCACCCCTACGATGACCACTTCTCCTCCATCCCCTACCCAGTCCGGCATCGCTGCGGACTGCGATGTCTTCCACAAAGTTGTATCTGGAGAAAGCTGCGTCACTATCGAGGCTAAATATGGCATTACCATGGCCCAGTTTGTCGCCTGGAACCCTTACGTCAACGCTGGTGAGTATCTATCCGCGGTTCTCTCTGCATAGAGACTTCCCCCGAGGCGGGTATGGAGCTGACATAACATTGTAGTATGCAACAACCTTTTCTTGGACTACTACGTCTGCGTCCACGTCCCTGGAGCTCCCACCTCAGTCCCAACCCCTACTCCTACTCCTACCGGACCACAGCCACAGCTTCCCGGCATCGTGAGCAACTGCAACAAGTTCCATTTGATCCAGAGTGGTGAAAACTGCTACACTATTGGCCAGGCTGCCGGCATCACCTTCGACCAGTTCCGCTCCTGGAACACGAGGGTGAATGACCAATGTAGCAACCTTTGGGTTGGTTACTACGCTTGTATCGGTGTCTAAGTCTATCAAGAGGGCATGATTAGACCAAGATACTGATAGCTGCACTCGGGGAGAGAGAACTGCCAAATTTTGTATATACAGTTAATGACGGAGCGGGAAAGCTGGATGGATTACAGCACTATAAACAATCATCAATTGTCATAATTCGTCTAAAAAGAAAACAGAAAGCCAATCAGCTCGCAGTATAGTGTATATATATACATGTATGTATGCAGTGTTAAAGACGTTGTACTCGATTCCACTCATAGACCTGCCCGGATTCATCGCCGGTATACACAACGTGCGATAACGGTAAGATGTAGGAGATGCCAGCGAGCGCCGTTGGCACATCCCCGCGAGATGTGTTCACATGATGTAACTGGCGAATGAGATCGAGCTCGAAAGCGCCATCTCGAATGGTTTTGCTCCATATCTAGTTATCAGATGTATGTTAGAACTTGAAGTTTAGAAATATGCTGGGGTTTCAAAATAAGAATCTTACGTTGACGAGACCGTTCCGATGACCGGTAAAGAATAATTCGAGCCCTAACCATTCGTTGCCAACACCTTCATAGAAAGCACATGATAGCGCACTGTCTTCCGCTTGTTCACAAACCGCTCTTTCGAGAAGTAGAGTCCCGTTAAGGGTATATAAACTTGCTAGGTTGGCTCGACAAACCGCAATGTTTCCCGTTGCATCATTGATGCGAGCACACTTGAGAATAGAGTAAGCCATGAAAGTTCTACACTAAAATAAAAAGAATAAGATTAAGATGAGGTCAAATTTCTTACGGTCACTGTTGGCCCGGAGGAGAGTTCTCTTATGAACTCAAGTCTGTTAAGGTCCCATAGCATGACTTTACCGTCCTTCGATGCTGATAATATCGTGCTAAATGATCTTGAAACCGCGAGAATCGTGGCTGGTGATCGGTGACCGAAAAGCGACGCCTTGGGAAGGAGCTCGACTGATCGAGATGTGGAGGTGAAAGACCATACAGCAATCGTGCAATCGGTGCCAGCTGTGATAAGAGTCTGGGAATCGGCAAATATAGCAGCGGATAGTTGTCCGATGTGGACATGTTCAAAGTGACCGATTAACTGTCAATGACAATAAGATTTAGCTCTGCGTCATTTCAAATATATTTCAAAGTGGGCAATATATGTACCTTTTTTGACTCTGCAGCATAAAACCGAACGCTACCGTCTGAGAACCCCCATTCCATATATTTATCATATGCTGGGGGAATGTTGAGGCGAAGCGCTGCCGCGCAAAGTAAACGATCCTGCTTAGTCGAAAACGATAAGGATGCTACACGCTCTTGAATATCTAGTCGAAGGTTAGATTAAGTGCCTCGTCTTCAAAGAATATGTAAATCGTGATCTTACCGACTAAAGTAAATGGAAGGCGGGTTAGAGATTCTGCCGCGGTATCGAGACGACTTGCTTTTGACTGGACCTCCTCGCGGGCGGGATGGTATTTGTGAAAGACTTGATGAGGTGTCTGCCCGAAATTATGTATGATACCTATTGTAGCTAGTCTCTCCATAGGGTCTTCAATGCTATCAAGGTCTTTGGCACCGCGATAGGACAGGTGATGAAACACGTTCACAGCCTCGAGAGCAGCTTCACCTCTCTGCTTGGCGCCAAAAACAAGATCAATCCACTGATGCAGGTTCTGCGTGACGAATGGACTCTCTAGTGCCTCGCGATGCTTGGCTATGAATATTTTAGGGTCTCCTTTCGCCCAAGGGGGAAGCTCCACCGAATCTATAGGTTGATTTGTACTTTGTCGTATCCCGAAATCATAATTGTTTGAATTTTCTAAAAACTCCGGCAAGTAGAAAAATTCAGGGATAAGTTCTCTCACATCAGTCATATTTACTCGTGACGCTGAATTCCATGTTTCCGGAATTGAGGAAAAAAGGCGATCAGCATGGTCAAATGTCCCACCTTGTAACAGGAGATAAGACTTCACAAATGGTTGCAGCCGTATTAAATATGAGCATACAATCATGGCAGACGAGTAATGCGTTCCATAATGAAAAGGGGGAGCATTTTCGTCACCCATTTCGGCAAAAGACTGATATCGACTTCTGAAGTCAGCTTCGCGGGAAACAGTTTGACATCCCATTGGTTTTGAGAGATTCCGGAATGTCCTCGGATTTGTGAGGTCCAGCTCCTCGCTGGTGTAGTCAGCAAGGATCCAAGGAAAAACCGGATATTGGGTCAAGTCATTGAAAGTTCGACCTGCTAATGTATTGACGAGCATTAGATAATGGAAATTTGACATCTCCCCTTTCAGCCACTTTCGAGTCGCTGGGTGTGAAGGCATCTGGCTGAACACGTTGACAATTTTGGAACCAAAGAATTGAGAGCTACTGCCTTCACTGCGCAAAGTTTCAAAGCGCCACGAGTCCTCTGGTAGGCTGCTGTTGCCTTGTATTTGGGGTGCCCGAGAAGTGAGCTCGTCATAGAGCTCGTTGCGTAGCTTGGCAGCAATTAATGTGAGTAGATAACTTCTCCCGTCAGAGAAGAATATCTCTAGAGCTACATCACGGAAGAGAAATTGGCGTTTCGACACGCTAACCACATCGGCCCAGGTCCAATTTCTAGATCGATGAGCTCCACTATCCTGTCTCCGGTCATCGGATTCACGACCAGAAATCACACGGACATAGGGATCTCGCTCCTCTGGCAGCGCTTGTGAAACGTGCACAATCTCACAGTCTGAACGCTGGAAGAAGTTGTCCATTATATAAAGATTAGTTTTTCCTAGGATTAGAAGACCTTCACAGGCTTCAAGTCCAATTATTCGAGAGGTATTGCACACGTACTGTACCTGGTCACCACGCTGAAGGTTCTTCATAACTTTTCGATTTTTATCTTCGTACGGGTCGCTGCTGATTGGCTCATCAATGAATTCAAAGCTATCCTCGGTGGCTGATTTGTCTTCAGACTCTTCGTTATCCAAAGACTCCGTGTCAACAGGCTCGGCCACTATTGTGGTAGGGGGTATTGATGCAACGTCACTATCGGAGACGGAACGAGTCCGAATGTCCACCTTATTTTCAGATGCTTCAGTGGTGGCTCGCCTTTTAGGCTGATAATCTTGTTTGCCCGTGGTATCATCTGGGGTAACTCTCAATCTCATTCGGCTACGTCCTTCAGTCTGATCTAATCGCCATTTGTGTTTGACTTGGGTAGCAAGGAAACCATTTTCACGTCTCAAGTTGGAGTAAATACGAGCAAATGCCGAACCTAGAAAGTTGAGGTCGTCTTGTAGGTCTTGGGCCGCTCGTCGATGCTTCAGACTCTCGGAGACGTATATATTTGCCGTCCAATGTCCAAATGTAATATCATGTTTCCGTAAAATTTCCTCATTAGAAAGTTCCGTTTGTGCCCATGCTTTTAATTTATCTTTTCTTTTAGATATTCGTAATCGGGCCGTTTCTTGGGTTCTGCTGTTTTCATCGCGGACAAAGCTTTCCCAGCCCTTAGACAAGGCACCAAAGAAGAAACAGTCGAGGTCATCGCGCTGATCGTCAATCCACTTCAGGAAACTATCATCATCCATCCCTAAAAGCTTCTGGAAGCCTAATGAAAGACGCCTATGGAGAGAGGGTGTCGCCTGGCTGAGAATGGCGGAAGTTTCGGATGGCTTTTGTACCAAAGTAATCCTCCATAGACCTGCTGCCGCTACCCGCACATCCTCCTTTTCAGTCACAATCTTGGAGTAAAGTAGATAGTAGATTAGTTGTAGTTGTTCGTTTGGAGTCTCCTCATAGGATAAGAGAACGGTTTGCCAATATGCTAGTCGTTGCAAGAACATAAGCGCGTTGTGGCCTTCGGCTGCGGACAGCCGTAATAGTACAGTTCGAAACACTGTCAAACGAATATTTGAAATTGTCTGACTACACAGCCTGACGCTTCTCAGCGATGAAACCTCCGGCTCCTGTAAGTACTCCAAAATGGGACCAATGAAGTTCAGCGCTGCTAACGCGCCGTCAAGAAACCATCCACCGTAAACAGCTTCGGCTACCTGAGACAGCAATCGTGATAGATTATTCAAAACTCGTGGCTCAACCAAGACTTTATAGTTTTGCTTTATCTTGGTCTCCAGATGCGTAAGTAGGTTCCTAAGAAGCCAAGATTCAAAACGAATTTGATGTTCCATAAAACCTGGGGGTATTCTGGTAAACAATGATAAGCCTGGAAACTCTTTACGCCCAAATATCTGATCTGTGTAGACTGCCAGAATAATATCAAGGACATCATTTGCTATTGGATTGGTTGAACGCAGGCTAGCCGCGTCGGGCAGAGGTGCAACAATCTGCTGCAGGCGGGCGGACGAAGGTGAAAACTTGGACTTGTCCGAAGAAATAAGGACAAATGATGAAGCCTGGGGAGGTTCGTTGCCAGTGGGCGTATGCACGTCATCTATTGTGCTTGTACGCAAAATAGAGCGTCTACCTGGAAGACTTTGCGTAGGGGTGGTATCCTCGTTGGATTTGAGTCCCTGAGAGCTAGATTCTAGTTCAAAACCTGCACTCACGATGTCAGAGCCAACTACTATAGGATACAAGGCGCGAAGTAGTTCATCGATGTAGTTGGACGTCACGGCGAAGTCTCGGAAATTTTGTGATTTCTCATGAATATGAGCTAGAAAAGTAACGACTGCTTTTAAAAGCTCATTGTTCGTTGACGGATTCATATTTATCGCATCTAATCATCAGGTTAGCGTGAAAATAACAATAGAGGCTATGATTGAGCTAAGGATCTGGCTGAAAAGTTACCAACCTGATCGCAAGGAGCTACTCATCGAGCTGGCCCTCGGTCGTACTATGAAAACACTGTCCTCGTCGTCTATGTGGGCGGGAGGGGATTGTGCCCCTGGGACCGCTGTCGACTTCAATCCTAGTTGTAGCATCCCCGTGAGGACTGGTAACACCTCTGGAAACGAAACTTTCAGCTTTTCGGGGGAAGAAAACAGCTTCAGGAGATCTAAAACATCGGCGCTTTTATCTAGACATATATGACCAGGATCGAGACCAAAAAGTATTGAAAAACATAATGGCCAAAGAGGAGCTAAGCTCCACCATCGCTTAATCCGTTGTCGCATTATCACGAAGCCACCAGTTTTTTCCGCGAATTTTTTGGTATAAGCAGTGCCATGCACAAGAAATAAGCGGGAAAGTATCCTTGTGACAAGTATCAAAACGTCATCATTATCTTCTGATAGAAGATATAGTAGCCACTTTGAGATTGGTAAGATTAGTGAAGCTATACCATCGGTGGTTTAATTTTGGCTAAGGTTTTGAACGTACTTTATTTGTGACTGTCCTTGCAAACTTTTGGATACTTGCTGTATCCTCACTATTACAGAAAACATCGGTAAAAACACGCAGAAGCTCCACTCCTATGTGTTCTTTTGAAAGGTAATCTGAAGTGTGACCTGAGTGTAGAAGCCCAGGGCGCCGAAATCGTAAATCCGAGTGGACGCTTTTGCTTTTGTTCATTTGGGTGGTAGGTTTCTTCACTGTGTGAATTGAAAATGTGATAAAAAGCGATACCGAGCGAAGTACTTCCGCAGTCATGCAAGAGCTCACCAATCTCTTGAAAGCTGACACAAATAGCTTCAAGGTTGCTTCTGTGAAAGTCTCAGCCTTGAGCGCTTCTATAAGTCGTTTAATAACACCTGTATGTAAGAAAAAAGACGTCAGCTTGTCGCCCTGACAGGTGTTCAATATTGCAGACTTACGCATTCTGGATAGCCGCTTCGAGTTAAATCTGTGATGATGGCTTTCCATGCAGAAAGTCTCAAACTGCGAATAGTAAATTTTCAATAATGGCATGTCGCATTGTCTCCATAATTCCAAATCTATAAGTAGAATTCGATAAGCTAGTGGATTGATAATGAGTGACTTCTTTGGGTTTTCGAAGTCGTAGCCCACGAATTCTAAGATAGGTATGAGAAGCTCCATTGCGGCCTCGTTCCGCTCCTGCGTGGTATTGCATACTGCAGTCGTCTTCACAGACGAATGTTGTCCTGGGGTTGTAAAACCAAGCTTCTCTCGCAGAAGTAGAGCAAGGATACCATAGCCATTCTCTTTCTCCATAGCTTCACTGTTTCGCCAGTTGTCCTGGACTGCTTCAAATAATGCTTCCAGGGCAAGCCGAAGGGACTCGCGGCTTGTGGCAGCTTCGACTAGGCTAAGATGCACACTGGCACAGCCACCAATTCTCCAGCTGGCGTCATCGAGTGACTGCGGGACAATGACAACAGGGTCACCGACAAGTATTGCAACTCCGTGTGTTCGCGTTAGCGCATCGTTAATTGCCGGGACCGCCCCGTTGATGGATATCGAGTTACCCTTTATTTTGGTAAACTGGGTAAGAGTCCTGCCTGCATTCTTGGAAAGCGATTTGACCAACTGTGACTCATCAATATTATTAGAGTCGTCATCATCCATGACTGATGTAGGTGATATATTGAGTAAAACTGAACCCTCAGGGATGAGAATACTACCCTTTTGCCTGATCACAGATATGATATCGGACTTCTCCTCTTTCCCCGGGTGAAGGTTTTCATTCCGTAAATTTAGAGTCGCAGAGGCCCGGTATGTCTGGAAGGAGCCTAAGCAGTCTTGAAAATTGCCGTAGTACCTTGGTCCAAGATGGCATAGGACCGCAATGAGGTCATCGTTGAAAGCCTCATCAAAAAGGATTGCGGAAGCTAGCGACCACTTCGAAAGGGATACACCCTTCCCAACACGAGAAGCAAGGTCTTGCGGTGTCCCCAGAAATGCTTGTATCCTAGGGGCCTTTTGAGAAGGTCGACTCTTCGGTACAACGGGGTAATCCGCCTTAAGCTGCTCTGCAAATTCACCATTGACAAATAGTAGAGCACGCGACGTAGTCAGGGACTTAGGTCGCTTATGCACAATGCAAATATGGTACCACTGACCTTGTAGGAAGGTTGTGGCTTTGAAACGAACGCTGGGCCTGGATCCTTTGATCGAAGTTTGTAATATGAGGTTACGAGTATCCTTCTCGAGGTAGACTAAGACGAAACAGGTTTGAGTTGCATCAAAAGCACCGAAAAGAGTAGTGTGGTTGTTTGATTCAAAGTTATCAATTCGTGCCCAGATGGCCAAAGTATAGCCGCTCGAAGTGGTGGACGGGAAGGGTTTGCCCAGACTTGGCAGTTCAATTGAGCAATATCCATGGGATGACAAGTCAAAGTGAACACATGGAGGACTCTTGGACGACTTTAAAGCGCCCAGGAGAAACTTGGAAACTTCAGGCAGCTCCTGGGCCTTTTGATAAAGCTTAACGGCGTCATCTAGTGAGTTGACACCATGCTGACACAGAATAGATGCCAATTTCAAATACACTTCTAATTCATTTTTGGACCTTTCGGAAACCGTTACGATTGTGAGCAATGGAGAAAGAATTCCAGTAGAGTGGAGGGCAAGACAGTTCCGTTGCGACAGGGAGGCAAGGCGGGTAAGGCACAGAGGAACCGCCAGCCGGAGAATAGGATAGCTCTCGGGCACGGAGCTCTGTGAAAGCCACAACCGCAGTAGTGGTCCGAAAAACTCAGCGTTCTCCACTACCTCGCCGCTCCCCAGAGTGTCATTGACAGTGTCAGAGAGCGTGGACAGCGAGGCTGGCCACTGAGTCTCGGCCTTTTTCCTAACAGTTGTGAAAAACTGCGCCATCGTCTCCTGGCCCAATCCTGCAGCCAGAATGCCTCCATAGAAGAGTTCGACATCGTGAGAGTCTACCAGCTTGACTGCTAGATTGGTGAGAGCTCGTTCAAACGACGCAGCTCCAGCCCCATTGTCTCGTCTCGTGAAGTATCTTTTGTTCCCGGGATAGTCTTTTAGGCTTTCTGCAACTATCCCCAGCGCGTCTTTGGTGGTTGACAGAAGTGTTTTCCTGCCGGCATCTCCTATCGTTTTTGGGTTGTAAAGGTCCGCCAGGTACTCCAGGAAGGCTAATATGCTCTCAAACCCCTTTAGATGGCGAAAGAGGCTCTTCGCTTCGTGGGGTTGGTGGTCATCGATAAGCGTATGGCGTAGGAGAAGGAGATGTTCTGTGGCCTCCGATACCTCCTCGATTGACCGTGAAGAGCTATGACTGAGGCCAGCAAGTGCGTCGATGGCAGGCAGAAGCTTTGGAGTGAGTCTTTCTGGCGGGGCTACGGCCGAGGACGTTCTCGGACGGCTTTGCGCATTGCTCATATTGGCCCAGATGCGCGAAGATACCTGGCATTATCGTCTATCGATTGGTATCATCATGCGCTCAACCAGTGAAAGACGCGTTTTATCTTGTTGAGATTGGGGAGGCTTTGTGCCAGACTAGCGTAAATCCCCACATCCAGAGTATCAATAAGGGAAATATGCAGCAAGACGATCTCGACAAAGTCCAGAGAAGCGTGGAAACGGTTGGTTGTCTCCTTGAACGCTCTCGCGACGTCTTCAGCTTATCGCGGCGGGCGCCAAGACATCACGTGAAGATACAGGTCCGCGACTTTATTTGCTTGGGCTAAATTGGTACAACGACATAACATTGCTATAACTACACGTCTGACACAGGGAGTCATATAGAAGAGTACTCCGTAGAGCCTCCCTCCTTTTCATCGAGACTGGCCCTTGCTCTTGAAGCGCCGGCCAGTCACAACATCGAGCCTAGGGGGATAGCTAACCCGGGACCAGCAACCATTCATAAACCAGCATCGCGCTCGTTCCGGCCAACAACAGTGGACGATGCCGTTGGTTGGGCCATACTCGTGGCACTTGCTCCCGGACTCGGGGTCGCAGTTGACTTGGCAGTTGAAGAAGGCGTACTCGATGTGCCGGAACCTGGGGTGGTAGGATGTGCCTCTTCATAACATCCCCCAAATATGATGGTTTCATTCAACCACGTCGCGCCTCCAGGAACCGCAAGCATGGTGTCGTACCAACCCACCGGGCACCAATCGGCGGAAACGTAGGCCGCTTCACTATGCGACTTCCACCAAACTGAGGCGGAGCTGCCATAGGAATAGACAGAAGGTAGTATCGACGCTGGTACGGAGGAAGTAATGGCACACCAGGCGGACGACTCTGGAAACGCGCAGTCTATGTGCTCTCCTGGAATTACGGTGCAGGTCTTTACCAATTCGCTGCCATGGGAAAATATTGCTGATAGAACGGCGCCCGTAGGTTTAGGTACGTCGAAAAATTCCGTGAGATTTTTGGTCAAGCATTGCCACGGATCGATGGTAGCAGTCGGTCGCTCTCTGGGCAGAATTGTGGTGAGGTCGTTGTGCCCAGCAAACGCTGTAGCTGTGACCAGAGCTAGGGCATAGAAAGCGGTTGATGCCTTTCCGACACGCATTACTTATGTATTCCGTGGCGTCAGTCTGATTGATTTATCGATGTATGTGCGCTTTGAATGAATCCGCCAGAAAATTCGAGAAGGGTCTTCTTTATATCCCCTTCTATCAAATCTCCCATCCTCGAAGTGTTCCTTGGGTCCGTTTATTGCCGCACTACGGAGTACATATTTGCAACCCCCCAAAATTGCTAATAGTAACACACGGGTCATGCACACCAGGCTTTACCTTGTAAGTCCTAAGAATAAATGAGGTCCAGTATTGCTCACATCTTTGCGCGTCGTTGCATGTGTGCTTAGTCCTCAACACTCAGCTCCTATTCAGGGGAGACGGTAAGTCGTGATTCTAATTACTCAATCACGGCGCAGGGAACTGACCATCGTTAATCTCAGGAATGCACCTCTAGCCTTGATCTATGAAGTTAGCTGAAAACAATCTAACGTTTGTTTGCCTGCTCTTGGCGCTATTATAGCAAACAAGTTAACAGACTACTTCTTCCCTCCATCGCGCTCTCTTCTTCTCTCATTTCTCATTTCTCGTCACACGCGACCAGACTTACGCCAAAATGCCCGAGCTGAGCGAGATCGCCTACTCGCGCGAGGAATGTGTCGCAGTCGTACGAGACTATTATCTTTTCCTCACCTCTATGTACCTAGACGAGACTGCCATTTTGGAACCTCCGGAGGGGGGCTGGCCTTCGATCACATATGATATCATGCACGAGCTGGGTAAGACAGACGGAGTCACCTCGTTACTTCGCCACCTACCATATATACGCCGCTCTGATAATGCAGGTAATGCATTTGGGGGCTACGAGGCTATTCCCTTTGGCTGCTTTGCCGATTGGCAGAGCTACTGTGCCCTCGTCAGCGAATATCCGTCTGAAGCAAAGGCCCTCAAGGTGACATCGGAAGGCTACTTCAGTGAGAATATACCTCCTCATGTCATTGGCATTACGGCAGTGGAAGGGGACGATACCATACTTTTACTTGACACGGAGCTTGGTGTTGTCTATTGGCCTGAGTGCCCGTTCGACATACGACTGGATACCGACCGCCCCCGAGAGCAGATCTCGGATGACCCCTACGAATATGCTGTCGAAAATGAAGCAGAGTGGCGTGCTGAAGGCGCATCCTGGGCTATTGCGGATTTTTTCGAAATACTCAAGGACCAGTTTCGCCGGCTATTATTCCTTCCTTTAAATCCACGCTCTGTAGTAGATGTCTACGCCACCCTGGCCCATGGCTCAGATGGGCTCACCTCACGGCTACAAGAAATCTATAGAGCTCATGGATGGCCCAATCTTGAATCTTACGATAAAAAGAAGTGCTTGGAGGCGATTCAATCTGCCTTGAAGGAGGACTTTCCCAATTATGCGGACGAACATAATGACCAGGAGGAAAATTAATGCCGCAATTAAACCAATCCCTTGTGCATGCATGATACCTCAAGGCTACCCTACAAGAAATCTACGCATGTACCTTGTTTGAAAATATTAGTCAACCGCTTCACTCTTCTCACACACGTGCACATACATATAAATATCGTGCTTAATCAAATGCCTGAGTTGCTTTCGATTCTATCTTTTCCATTCCTCTTACCAATTCTTCCATGCCCATGATGAATTTCACCATGAGTTCTATGATGGCCGCTCTTTTGAGGGCGGCTAGTATAGTACACGCCGCCATCCATATCGATGGCTCTCGCGCAGTGATGCCGTTAGCTGAGGATGATCCTTCACCTATCGTTGACCCTACCGTTTATCATTCTGACCAACACAATTGCCCCTTGCCATGTGTCGATTATGGAAATACACATGGATGGATCCCATACTTTTCCGTGGATCGGCTGCACCGCTGTGAAGAGCCCATGCTATTGCAGTTCTCAATCACGCAACTTCTCGACAACCCAGAATCCACAGTACTCATCCGCAGCTGCACGCTGAGCTCTAACTCTTCCAGTCTTTCGCTAGCCAGGACGCCAATGGAAAACCCTAAGAAATCCAAGGCCTTGTTTGAAAAGAGCCTCGAAATTGCACCAGCTTGCGTCACTACTGGTACTGGAGTACAAGAAAAGCTGCAGCTAGCCACAGATGGGCTTCCAAAAAATGGTGGCGGAGATATCTTTCGACTGCTTGATGGCATGGAGAGATTTTTCGACAATAAAGACAACTGTGACGAAACTTTCTTATTTTCTTATCATCACAACACAGTTGCCAGTATTTACATCGGACCTGGATTGGGTAAAGCAACTGTACGATCGGCGCTCAAAGCTTTAGCTAGCCGCCTTCAAGCTAAGGACACTATTACCAATACTGTTGTTCAGCTGTGTGGCCAAGAGCGCGAGCCTGAACGAGTTTTTGGTATATCAATCGACACAAGTGGAAACCTCGCGGCGGTTCAAAAGATGGCCTTACACTGGAGTAAGGGTAAATGCGTATCGAATATGGATTTCAAAGAAAGTCTGGCTGGAGTTAGGGTGATGGATATCGCCGGTGTTGGTATTACTGCTGATAACACCACACTCAGCCACCATACTACCAGCAGCGCTACCCATGATACCCGCGAGTATAATAGTTACATCCACAAACTTCAACCCTGGAAAGATATCAAGCACAGTTTTCTGAGAACCCACGTGAAACGCGATGTGTGCCGGTACATCAAGGTCGTACCTGGTGATGGATGCGGCTCTCTCGTTATGCGATGTGGTATCCCGGCCTCTGATTTTTTGAGATTCAATCCCAAAAAGGATTTATGTGCGACCCTCATGCCCGGTGATTATGTTTGCTGCTCGGATGGCACGCGTTATACACCACCTAAACCCCCTGCACCTGGCCCTCAACCAGACGGCACCTGCGCAAGACACCTCGTGCAGAATGGAGACACTTGTGCAGCGCTAGCACTAAGATATGGAACTACCGTTGATGATCTGGAGAAGTGGAATAAGGGCAAAACCTGGGCGTGGACAGAGTGTAAAGACCTTTTAGTGGGTTATTACATGTGTCTTAGTGATGGCACAGCACCGCTGCCGGCGCCTCAGCAGGGTGCTCAATGCGGCCCGCTAGTCCCAGGTACAGAGAAGCCAAAGGACTCAACAATATCTTTTGCAGACCTCAATCCTTGCCCTCTTAAGGCGTGTTGCAGTAACTGGGGCTACTGTGGTGTATTTCCAGGCCACTGCGAGATCCATAAGCCCAAAGGAGGCGGGCCAGGCAGCAAGGAAAAGGGCTATCAAAATACTTGTGTTTCGAACTGCGGTAACGAGATCAAGCAGAACTCGGGGCCACCTGCAGCTTTCCAACGCATTGGCTACTATGAGGCTTTCGGGCTCGAACGCAGCTGCTTATGGCTGAAAGCAAGTGATGCTAACACTGACGGTTCTTACACCCACATTCACTGGGGGTTTGCTGATATCCAGCCAGGCACTTGGAAACCGATTATCAATGACACTAAGGGGCAGTGGAAAGAATTCAAGGCGCTACAAAACGTCAAACGCATAGTTTCTTTCGGGGGTTGGGGATATTCAACTGAACCAGCAACCTACAATATACTTCGTTTGGCTCTTATCGACAATTACGATACTTTTGCTAGCAATCTTGCAAAGTTCGCTACTGATGAAGGTATCGACGGTATTGATATAGATTGGGAGTACCCGGGGGTGAGTGCGCTTTCCTATCAACACTGCGCTTCTTTTAATCGAATGCATAGGCACCGGACATCATAGTCGATGGGAAACCCATAGGCCAAAAAGGCGATGGTGCTGCCTATCTTAGGTTTCTTAGAGATTTGAAAGGAAAGCTAGGCCCAGACAAATCGGCATCAATCGCGGCACCAGCTTCTTATTGGTACCTGATGGCATTTCCAATTGACAGCATTGCTAAGGTCGTTGACTATATTGTCTACATGACATACGATCTACACGGTCAGTGGGACTACGGTAACGCCAATGCATTTGACATGTGCCCTTCGGGTAAATGCATTCGAAGTCATGGTAGGCTATTCTTAATATGATTCATAATAGTAAGATTCTAAGGTGCTGACACCATATTACCAGTCAACTTAACAGAAACGCGGAATGCTCTTTCTATGGGTATATTACATTGTTACTTTTTATTTTACCTAAAGATACTGACTCGTTTTACAGTGACCAAAGCTGGTGTGCCGAATAACAAAATATTTGTTGGCGAATCAAGTTATGGAAGATCGTTCCACATGGCCCAAGCGGGTTGCTGGGGGCCTTTATGCGACTTTACTGGCTCTAGAACCCAGTCAGATGCGAATCCAGGAAGGTGTACCAAATCGCCAGGCTACGTCGCCCTTGCAGAAATTGACGAAATCATCAAACGCGGCGAAAATACCAATGTCTTTCACGATGAGTCCTCTAACACCGATGTATTGCTCTACAAAGGTTAGTCGTCAGTACCATGGCAGTTTCGCCTTAATATGCTCACATTGATTAGGAGACTATGTCAGCTATATGACCCCTGTCACTAAGGATTCTCGTCGTGCTGCGTGGAAGAGCCTGAATTTTGCAGGCAGCATTGATTGGGCTGTTGACTTGCAACGCTTTACTAACGCTGACTTTGAGAATATACCTAAAAGACCAGGATCTAAAACTAATGGATGCATCAGCGGGAAGGATGTGACTCTTGACACAGGGACGCTCTGTGAGTTTTCTTGCTATCTAGGGTTTTGCCCAGAGAGTCTCTGCACTTGTCTTGAGACGGGGCCATTGAATGAGCTTCCACCTGAGCAATCGAATGCGAGGATTATTGGCCTGGACGAACATGACGTGGACTTGAATCGCCTTTGCAAATTTTCCTGCAAGTATGGCTTCTGCCCAGGCGACATATGCACGACCCCCGTTGACTGGGGTAACGAAGGGCCGCCATCGATCGATGATGGGTTTGATTACGAGGACGCAAGGAGGAAAAATTTACGGAAATGCATGATCTACAGGAATGCTCCGTACGACACTGCTGGCGACACTGCTGGCCAGTGCTATGGCCCATGTAGAGCGGAAATAGAAGAGGCTAAAGAAGCTGGTAGATCTTACAACTACGGTTGTGTGGGTTCATTTCCATTAGGCAAAGAGATTCCATGGCAAAAACCTCCAGGCACTCGCGATTACGTTGTCCAAGGGCAGTGCTTCTGCGATAACGCTTTCGTTAATTGGCTTGCAGAGACAGTTGTAGAAGCTATAATCGCCGCCGCTCAGGTACGTTGCATAGCGTCCTACACTGTCGAAGATGGTGCTAACGGTGCTAGATTGGATGCTTCATTCTTATGTCGACGCTCAAATTCGTGCTCGATGTAGGGTCGGCCCTTCTTCCGGGGCCAGGTAAAGCCATTACGGCTGCCTTGGGTATGTTTCCCTCGATCGTCGGTCCAAGCTTTTGACCTAATATATGTTTCTATTGGAATGCTCACATCAACGAAAAGACAACCTTCTCACAGCTGCGCAGTTGTTTGCATACGTATACAGCAAAGGAGAGGACCCTGCAGGGGCTTTTGAGTGGTGGTTAAGTCCATGTGGCGGTTCAGATCTTGTGCCTGAGGACCTCAGAAAGGGGTTTGAGATTCTTAACCAAGTCGGAGAAGGCGTTTCGAGCTTCAGGAAACCAAAGAAAATCGGAAAAGGCAGCGGTAGAAAAGGTGATGCTGGGAACCCTCGCGCCCCCAAGGCCCCTCGGCCCCAGCCGCCGCCTAAAAAACCCGGTAGCGGCAACGGTGTTCAGAAACGATGTAGAATTCCACCCTCTAAGGCAACTCAGCGGCTTGGTTTTGGCAAGAACACGGTTCGATTCCTAACGTGTGTCGGTATGAAAACGGAAACTGATGAGATGATTGTCACATCAATCGCTTACGCACCCAACGCACAGGCTACGAAGGTGACGGCGGACTGCGATAAGGCACACTCACAAGCTTGCTTCCACTACAGCTCTGCCATCAAGGTCAATCCGCATTGGGCAACGCTGACATGTCCCCCGGAGGCTGCCACCACTGCTCACCGCATGGACGCCGGAGCGGTGACGACATGGTCAGTACAGCACAATGGCAACGACTGGCAGAATGCCATGTACCGTCAGTCTAAATTCTGCCAAAGGGACGAGTACCCGCCAGCATACTTACTGGGGGCCAATGATCCTGCACGCTTGAATAGTGGTAAAAACGCTCAAGGACAGCTGATCCGATGGGTTCCCGCCGAACAAAACTCGGGCGCTGGCCAGAACTGGAAGGGTGCCTGCCTTAAGCCCCCTCTCCAGGATCTTTCGGATGACGAGTTCATCAGGAAGGTCAAGCTTGCGCCGGGGAAGGACAAACTGGTTGTTAGAGCAGCAATTGGCGCGACGAGGACTTATGCGCTCATCAGCGTTACGCAACGGCCCGAGTTCAGCTTTTCCTCGTGGGGTCAGTCGGCTAACCCGCCTAGGAACGATGGGCTCGAGGAAAATCCTTGCTGGCCGTCCTCTATTGCTGCCGCTGACCCCGGCTTTGCTCTCTTGACATATGATCCCTTTTATCGGGGCAAGGCTCCTCCATACGACTATAAGGCTCCATACGTCAAGGGCTCGAACGGCTCTTGATCCCATATCTCTTCTGAAAGACAAAGAACCATGTACTTTGTATACATAGTCTGTTGTTAGCCGTCAAATCATACGAGATCAGTATTTGGTGTTATGTTCGACAGGAGAGCTGGTATAGATATCGCTTTGGCGAGGCTGTTGCTTAGGCTTGCACTAGTGGAGGCTTCCCCAGACACGGTGGATCCTCCTCCGTTATCGGTTGCCTGCGCGACTCCCGAAAGCCGTAGCTGTCTTCAGCTCTTCTGTAGTAAGTAGAGTACTATAACTAGGCTATGCTGCCTTCTGCTGCTTTCCTGACCCGGCCTCTGACGTCGGTGGCTTGCGGTTCGGTTCGACTCAACAATCTTGGAACTTCTTATCAACGTATCTCCTCAAGCGTGCTGTTGAGCGCTAGCCCTTGGTCGGCCACCATGACTCCGAGCTTAAGTCCGCCCTGGTTCCTGATGCTCGCGTGAGACTGCAGGAGTTGCTCATCCGGTCTCCTGTAGTACATCTGCCACTCCAAATGCCATCCTCGTCCGTATCCCTGCTAGTAGACCAGCCAACACACATCCTCCAACACACTGCCACCCTCGTCCTTCGTAGCATCACAGTATGACCTCTTAGGTAAACCTCTTAGGTAACCCTGAAGTCGCCTTACATAAGCCCCACTGCGGAGACGGGCCATGTGACGCCCCGGCCCGATGACTCAGCCGGGGGCTCTTACATCATCCGGGCCCAAGCTGTCCGTCTTCTTCTTCTTCTGCTCTTCCTCTTCCTCTTCCTCTTCCTCTCTCTCTCCAACCTCCCATCTTCCTTACGCTTCACTCCGACAGACTCCAGCTCTGTCTCCTCCAGCTCTGCCTCCAGCTCCCAGCTCCCTTGTTGGCTACTCTTTCCATTCTTACCTCGCTGTTCGGCCACTGTCGTCATCATGAAGGGCCTCCTCAGCCTCTCGGTGCTGCCGCTGCTGGCATACGCCTCCCCCATGATCGTGGACTCCATCCACAAGGATGCCGCTCCTATCCTCTCGTCCTCCAACGCCAAAGACATCCCAGACTCCTACATAATCGTCTTCAAGAAGGGCGTCTCGTCCACCTCGGCTCTGGCTCACCAGACCTGGGTCCAGGACATCCACACCTCCACCGAGGCCAAACGTCTGAAGAAGCGCAACCAGTTTGCCCTCAAGAACGAGGCTTTCAACGGCTTGAAGCACACCTTCGACATTGCTGGCGGTCTGCTCGGCTACTCGGGCCACTTCGATGAGGAGGTCATCGAGCAAGTCCGCAGACATCCTGACGTGAGTAGCTTATAGCTTCCCGCCACCTTCCTCTATCTTTACATTCTTGCATACTGATCGAGTATAGGTTGAATATATTGAACGAGACTCTGAGGTCCACACTCTTGGAGCTGTCACTGAGGACAGTGCTCCCTGGGGCTTGGCCCGTATCTCTCACCGCAAGAGACTCAACTTTGGCACCTTCAACAAGTACATCTATGCCTCCCAGGGTGGTGAGGGTGTTGATGCATACATCATCGACACCGGCACCAACATCGAGCACGTTGACTTTGAGGGTCGTGCCAGCTGGGGCAAGACCATCCCCGAGAACGACGACGACATCGATGGCAACGGCCACGGAACTCACTGCTCCGGCACCGTTGCTGGCAAGAAGTACGGTGTTGCCAAGAAGGCCCGTATCCACGCCGTCAAGGTCTTGAGGACCAGCGGCTCCGGAACCATGTCTGACGTCGTCAAGGGTGTCCAATGGGCCGCCGAGAGCCACTTGAAGCAGATCTCGGAGGCTAAGAACGGCAAACGTAAGGGTTTCAAGGGCAGTGTAGCCAACATGAGTCTCGGAGGCGGCAAGTCTGTCACCCTGGACCGTGTCGTCGACCAGGCCGTCGCCGTTGGAATGCACTTCGCCGTCGCTGCCGGTAACGACAACGCTGATGCCTGCAACTACTCCCCCGCTGGCTCCCAGAACTCCATCACCGTCGGTGCTTCGACCCTCGCTGACGAACGCGCCTATTTCTCCAACTTCGGCAAGTGCACTGACATCTTCGGTCCCGGTTTGAACATCCAGTCTACCTGGATCGGAAGCAAGTACGCCGTCAACACCATCTCCGGAACCTCCATGGCTTCCCCTCACATCTGTGGTCTTTTGGCCTACTTCCTCTCTCTCCAGCCTGCCTCCGACTCCGCATTTGCCGTCGCCAAAATCACGCCAGCTGAGATGAAGACCAACATGATCTCGATCGCTACCAAGGGTGTTCTCACCGATATCCCAGCAGAGACTGTCAACGTAAGCTAGCCCCCTCCATCACCGTTAGATCTGACCTACTTACACTGTGCCTCCGTCTAGCTCCTCGCATGGAACGGCGGTGGATCTGATGACTACAAGGAAATCGTCGGAGGCAAGGATAACTCCACCGAGGACGACCACTCCTCCTCCATCACCGAGAAGTTCGAGAAGCTCGCCGAGGAGGGCCTCACCGCCATCTACAATGAGCTCAAGGACGCCATCATTGTATAAACGTCATATAGAACTACACAATATACATCTTGCCGCACCCGCCTCGTTGCCATTCGCAACGCATGGCCAGTCGGCCGTGTCCTCGCTTTCATTCACCCGTCCCTCCAGACCGGGTCTCAACGCGACCACACGAATTTGACTAATGGCATCTTGAAATTTTCCGGCCTTGGGCGCAGGTATCGTTCTTCTTTTATGTTATTGGGTGACATCATCGTGTACTGCTCTTCCTTCCTTATCTCGTCTTACCTTTTGCCGTGTTCTCATGAACATCGAATGCCCTCTCTCTTTCCACGGTATCCTAGTCTTCTCTCTTCTTGCATCGTTTTGATTTCAATCGTTCTCGAGGCTCTCGCTTTGGCCATGTTATCATTAGCCGTGTTTGGCCTCCCCCTTACCTGTCTAAGAGCATAGATAGTTGTTTGATTATCGTGGCATGCCATGCATAAGGGATTAATCGTAAATAACGCTAGATAAAGCAACAGACTAGACAATACAAGTCATATCTACGCGTCTTCGGTGCTACCTCGCATGTGCTTCTCTGAGTTAACATTGTGGAACCTGCTTTCCTAGTATCTATCGTACGGAACCTCCAGCTGATCAATTACGTGCTTCATTGCTTTCAACCTGGATTTAATATTCTTCTACTTAAGATGTAGGTAATCATTAATTAGTTTATTTCTTCGCGTAGTTCGGGAAATCAAGATCGAAATACAACGCTGACATCTATATCTATTTCTTGGCCTATAACCCATGCTAAGTTAGATCTACCTCCCATTACGTTGCGAACCATCACTATAACCACCAGAATTATGCGAGCCTTGCTGTAAACCCTTCTTCTTTGAACCAGAAATTGACGGATCGGACTCATCAGACATCCGATCTCTATACTCCTCTAAATTATCATCCTCCTCGTCTTCCTCTTCCTCCTCGTCCTCTTCATCGGTGCTTGTTGCATTATGTTGAAGATCCTTCGCTTCGTCTTCCGTGACCATACCGGGCCGTTTCTTACGTTCGAAGTCCTGTGCGTGTGCATTGGCTAACATACTGCCCACACGAGCCAACGTGCCGCTAGGGGGTCCACTGTCGTCGCGCTGCGAGAAGTGTCTGCGTCGGATTGTGCTGGGTGTGGCTCCCGCTTGTCCAGGCTCAAGGTCGGGCGGGAGGGTTGCATTGCCGCTGGCGTAATTGGTGGGTTTGCTTGCTGCCATGCGTCCGAGGGCGTGGGGGGGCGAGGTCCTAACGGCACCCTTAGTGCCACCCGGGGCTGGAGCAGGAGGGATCGAAGGAATGGCCTCCTCATCAGATGCCGTGATTGACATGTCATATGGAAGGGGAACATCTCTCGATGCACGGAACCGGCAGACGTTTGTACAATGCTCATTCTCCACGCGGAAAATGGTCCATATCCCCCTGCGGAATACCTCGGAGAGTGAGACGGCAAAGCTGAGCACAGCCGAGTGTTGCATGTCGTTTATGAATATTGCATAGAAAATCCAGTTGAATCTTAGGATCGGGTCGATCATCATAGCGGCATAATATACCCATCGGCGCCGAAAACCGAGGAAGTCACGGAGATAAGGATTTTTGCTGTAGGGGTTGCATAAACTCCAGTCCATAGCCAAGTCCCAGACCGAAGCGTAGATGGCGTTAAGGAGGGCGAAGGTAATGAAGATGGCACGCAATGAATTGGACTTATCGATACGATATAAGCTGAGTGTTAAGTAGTAGAAAATCGAGAACGAGTATTTGCCGAAGTTTACGAGATGAGGGAAGGCATTGCGTGTGTCGTAGTATCGGCGAAGGCACTGGAAACCGCGCCAAATTGATGGAAGAGTGGTCAGAAAACCAAGTATGCGCGAATGTGAAGAATTGCACATTGGTGGGTCGTTCCACCTGTTCGCGTATAAACAAAAAAAGAGTGCGATATTCTGCATGTATAAGAAAGTGTGAGTATCCTTGTCCTCTCAATATGTAGCTTGTACTACTTACCCCCATTGCATAGGTCTGTGAGCAATACATATCGCCAAGGAAGAAGTCTCGAAATTCAACGGGATATAGACCCGCGAGAAGTAATCTCCACTATCAGACGTTAGCTTTCAATTTTGCCATAGCTGAATAAGGAGCTTTACATTCGAGTATGCCCACCAAAGCCTGCTTCTGTAATAGAGAATGCGTGCCGGGAGGAATAAGGTCACAACAGTTATCCCAATCAGGATAACTGGCCAATATATATACAGCACGTTTACCCAGCGAAAATTTATCCACATAATTAGACCTAGGGTAAAACTAAAGAAACAGGGTAGCTAGATAAAAACCTATTAGCCCTGAGGTTTATATTATTGTAAGCACTAGAGTGAAATACCTCAGACAGTTGACGCCAATCTAGGACATGGCGGGTATCATATTCGAAAACGAAAATATAATTAATCTTAGACAGGCTCCAGACTCTGCAGTCTAGACAGAAGAAGAAGAAATGGACAAGAATAAGAAAATATCCACCGTATATCTGGGTAAATGCGCTTGTTAGAACGAATGAGAATTTTATTGAGATTTTTTGGGAAATATACCTGGAGAAGATAGCTGGTCTCTATCTTTACACCTTTATCGTCATCTCCCAGTTTATCAACGGCATTAGAAAGGCCCTGAGCGGCAAAAACAATACCAGCGGCGAGCAGGAGCCCGCTCCGGAACGAACTACGGGAGTAATCAGCTGTACGTGACCCCTTTCCTCGTAGTTTGTGAGTCGCGACTTTGCGATTGCCTCGCTCAAAGTATCGAGAATAGAGATCCTCAACGGCGACTAGATGATTTTCAACAACTTCACTTTGGACAAACCACGCTTTATTAACTTTCTCAGCCATGTATCTTCCCGTGGGACGGGAATAAGAAACTTTGTCGTATTTTTTGTTCATCTTTCGGAAAGCCTTTCTATTCAAATCCGCATATGATTTGAGCAGTTCTAGACTTCTATAGAACTCCAAAAGAGCGGCTTTCAATTTCCTCTTTGCAGAGCTGTAGGGTACGGCGTGGTAGTCCGGATGGGTTACGAAGTCTCTATGCTCGTCTGTCATTGAGTTTGGGACCGGGCCACACGGTGTTGCTAATTGTGTCATTGCCTTCGAGGTCTTTCCAACGTGGGAATCGCCATTCCGAGTCAGCGGCCTGACCCAACTTGGGGCAGCATGAGCAACCGGTGCTCTATGAGAATCATTGACTTCGGATTTAAGACGATCCTTCTTTAATCTAAGTTCCGTAATGCGTGCGTCTCGCATGACGTGCAATTGATCTCTCAGTAAGTGTAATCTTTTGGTGGATTCGTCTTCCTTCAGCTTATAAAATGATTCAATTTTCACAAGCTCTTTGTCCAAAAAAGCGAAAAACTCCGTTTCTTTTGTTCTTAGTTCGATGAGAGCTTGCTCGCGTGCAGGAGCCTGAGACTTAGAAGTCTCATAGTCAGAACCGGAAGTGAAAAGTCGATGTATAAACGAAGACTTTGGCCCAGAGCTTCCGATCGTAGGCCTCCGATCTCCAGTTTGTTTTTTCGGTGGTATACGCCTGGGTTGAGTTTGTCCAGGTTTGCGTCTTTTCTGTGCTTTAGGGCTAGGCACTGGAAGAGTAGAGTCGTGTAAAGTCGATGATTCATCTCGAGGCGTGAAGTAGGTCTCATCGGGGCCAATTGCGGGCTCTGGGAGTTTCAAGGATGCAGGCACCAAAGACGACGATGTCGTCTGATATCCTCGTGGTCGAGCGATACTGCCGTAGCCTTCTGTCTGATCAAATCGTGTGGCTGGAGTCCGCAGAGGGGACCGTTCTGGATCAAAGATATCCGTCAAGTCACTTGCATGACGTTGTGTGACGGTACTGGCGCCAGCTACCTCAGCAGATGTCGCGGGCGCTTGAAATGAATCTTGATTAGTGGCGCTGAGCTGGCTGAAACGCCGACGTCCTGGAGTCCATGACGCCTGTTCGACATGTCGAAGAGCCCTCGCGATGGCCTTGACCTTCTTCTTTCCACCCTACAAGTGGTCACAATTGAGGTTAGCCAGTGATCGGCATTGAGGCGGCCCTGACGGTCTCACAGGCTTACTTTGTAGTTCAGGTACTTGGCCCGCCATTCAGGAACCAGCTCCTGTTCGAGGTCCCTATCATGCATGATCAGCCTGCCTTGCAAGTATTTATACTACACGGGAGATAGTATCTTACTTTGCAAACTTCATTATTTGCGAAGTCACGGAGTAAATTCATTGCAGGTTTCTGGACATACGGTCGTCACTTGCTGGCATTTGCGATTGACTATAGAACGAGGCGACTACGAGTAAATCTCGATGCCGCGACATCGATGGCAATTTATATCGACATCGATCCCGGTTCTTCGGCCCAAGTCAAGAAGCGGCGGAAATACCGGTTCACGTGATTGCTGAGTCACCACCGGCCGCGACAGTCGATGACGAAAGAAGCAACATCGTGGGCTTCTTTGGCGATTCATTCATCGACTTCATCGAGCAAAGATCGGGACAACGACTGCAGGCTGAGGATTGCGGATGCAACGTGAAAGAGACACAGGCGCGGATAGACGAGCTGTTGGCTAAAGCAAGGAACAATGTGGGAGGGTGCAGATGTTGCACAAACTAACGGTAACCAGCAAGTGATTGGCCTAAAAACAAACGCCCTGTCCTCCCACGAGACCTTGCTACCAACGTCAGAGGTTCCTATACCCGCTGGGCACGAGATGAGAGGCAGTTGAGAGAAAATTGCTCTGCCGTTGGCGCTGAAGCTGGCATCGGGTTCTTTGGCTTCACGGCGAAGATTGCTCCGCAGTCAACGATTGGGCAGATCTTTGTTTGCCAGCAAGCCCTTTTCGTGTCCTGTGCTCTGGACAACTGTACAACAAGGACCCTCAATGGCCTGCCGTGTGTTTTTTTAGTACTCCGTACACCAATCAAACCACCATTCTGTTATACGAGTTGCAGACTACCCACGAGAGGGCGAATACTCGCGATCATCCTCTACCCAAGTCGCGCAGATACGGCGCCGCGCTCTTTCCCGTCGCCCGTTGGCAATGCCGGCATCCCGAAAAGAATCCCTGTCAAGTCTATACTGGAACCAAACCCTTCATTAAGCTAACTATGTAGGGACTCCACTAACCAGCTAAGGAGCCAGTCAACCTCTTTCCACGAACGGCCGAACCAGTCAATTACTATCAGTTATTTGCTCATTTTTGTTAAATGTAAAGAATGACCTTTTGGATCCCAAAGCTTAAGAGGCTTGGGTTGGTCGTCTACATTCACTAGTCCGCTCCTGGAAACACGGTGACAGGCTTGCTTCCCTCGTATCTCGGGAGAACTACATATAAACTGGGTCATGTCGTGTAAAGCAGTTAGCCACGACGGTCTAGCCAAGCAAAGAAGTTGTTTAAGGTGAAAACATGGTAGAACAAAAGCGAGTCTCAACGATACCTCCACAAACAACAACTATTTTAGGTTACGCTTGAATAGTGCATGCCCACATCTCATTCCCATCGGGAGATCTGATACCCCACCCTGTCGCCGTGAGAGGGTCAATTTGAATTTCAACGGTCCTACAAGGAAATAAAAGTGCATATGGCAAGAAACACCTTCCGTGATTCAGTCCGCGTCCGTTATCCACACCAAGGGACCAACTAGGCCGTCACCAACCGCTTCTTGGTACCTGGCATTGTTTTTTCCAGCACCAAAGCTTACACTCATACCAGTGCATCATTTCGGATTGTTTGATATCGTCTTGATCAATTCTAGCCACGGCACTCAAACGGTTGTTAATTGTGTCTCTTTTCTAGTCCCATTTTTTGCTCCACACCACCCTAAAATTCTCCAACTATGCCTTGTTAGGTCTTCTCAATCACTCCATACCATGATCGCCACTCATGATTTCCCACATATTACTCAACTCATGGAACCTAAGTCTTCTATCTATGGGAACGAAGATATCGAGCAGCTGTTTCTTTCTATATCGGTCAAAGGCCCGTCAATCTCTCATTGCGGCTATTAACGCAGATGACTTGTACGATCCTATTCCTATCTCTATAGCAGAGATATGCACCATTGAGGCTTGAAAAAGTGTTTTCCAGTCTAGGTAATGTTGCACATTTCGAAACTTGCCGTTGCATCCGTCCGATCGACAAGGGCCCACTGATTGCGAGAGTTGATAAACCAAGTGACTACGAAAGGTATTAACATCTTTCGGCAGGTAGGTAGCTGACATTGGCCGTGCCATACTCTGGATCTAAATTACATGTGATGTTTGAGCCCGTGATCAAGTCAGGGCTTTTAATCCATGACGATGTGGTAAATCTCCAGAGTTACGGAAAGTCTACTAGCGTCAAGAATGTGCGCATCAGAGGCGTGAGTTCTGGCAATATCCCGGAGAAACCTTGTCAAGCAGGTCGCGTTTCATTCAGGCTAAATCTGGTCAGAGAGAGTGTGAGATACGGGATAGTAAGGCTGGACATTTCAATCCTTCGTCTATGCATTTGGTCTTCATTATGCGGTATACTATGCTCCGAATGCAATGTGACACGGGCCCACCAAGGTCTAAACATCCGTTTGAGCCATGTGCTGGGGTTAAAACCAGAGATAGAAACAAATCGGTATGAACAGGCTTGTGTGTTATGCACAGATACACAATCCCTAGATTCCTACCACTCGACTAAGATTTGTGCTACACATCTGCGTGCAGCCGATCATCGGTCGGTCTACGCATTAGACTAGCTAAGAGCATCGGCTACTAAGGGATTGTTTCTATAGTGGAACTGATCAATAGCCTAAGCACCTGGATTGCTCCATGGCCGGGGTCTATTTACAGAGCATGTTAGCTTAGGTGATACCAGCGGATTTTCATAGATCCGTGAAGTGGTCTGTGCGTCTATTACATAATCTCGAAGAGTGATTGCCAAGGATTCCAAGTATCAAATCACTTCCGAAGGGTTCAAGAAGTTGTCGGTACTATCGTGATAGCAAGTGTTGCCCATGAATTGTATAAGTGGTTGCTGGACCTATTGTGAATTTACATCTAGATATAGCTTGAGAACTCCTAGCGGTGGCGATTTACAGCCAGAGAATCAACTAGCGATAATTCATAGATGCGGGATAACAATACCTCTAACTACTTGAGCCACATTTTACCAGATTTAATCGCGGCGGGGGAATAAATATGCCTCCAGTCCCTAAGAAGAGCGATTTCCCACCCTCGCTAAACATTACCATATCCCCGCCAGATTCAGTGCGATCAACCAATATACTCATCCTTTTTCACGGACTCGGCGATACACCAGCGCCTTTCGCCAGTTTTGCCTCAGCTTTGCACTTACCTGAGACGAGTTGCATAGCCGTTCAAGCTCTCTCTCCACTACCATTTGACTTGCCTGGTTTTCATTGGGGTGATGATATTGCCTTCGAAGCCGACTCACTTGATCAGGATCCCGGGTTTAGTCGGGCTTCAACCATGATTGTTAACGATCTTATTCAAACAACACTGATCGATAAACTTGGCTACAAGGCTCGGGAGGTTGTGTTTTTTGGATTCGGGCAGGGTGCCAGCGTTGCGTTAACTGCAGCATTGAAATTACATCAATCTGAACCTAACCTAGGTGAAATTGGTGGTATGGTTGCTATCGGAGGAGTCTTGCCACTTTCAGCCATCACGGAGAAAGGAAGTAGACAAAATAAGTCACCGAGCCCGGTATTGATGTTAGGTGGACATGGCGCCCAAAGTGCCGTGTCGGATGCAGGAGTTCGTCGGACAAGAGAAGAGTTTGAATACGTGGAAGTGGTCCGCTGGAAGGAGAAGAAAGATGACACAATGCCCCGGAATAGAGAGGAAATGATGCCAATAATGCAGTTCTTCGCTAGAAGGCTGCGTAGCACCAGTGGTGTGCCCGAAGGGAGCGTGGAGCTCACCTAATCTGCCCCGACTTTTGATGCCAAATAGATGTGGATGCAGTATCTAAAACAATCCGTAATACAAGAGGGGTATGAATACAAAGAAGAAAAAAAATATTCATCTATCGTACATTAGACAAAGCCTGCTTGGCTCTTCGGATGCTCTCTTTCGCAGCCGTTTCTATTGTGGGTATCGCCGGTCTGTAATAATCGCGTACTACCGTCCTCATGGAATCTTCCGTAAGCTTGAGCACTTTTCTCCCTTCTTCGCGGATCTCCGTTTCCCATTGCTTACGAGCTGTGTTCCATTTCCTTTGCTGTCTCCCAAGAGAGTATATCAGCCCTACAGCAGCAAAGACCCCTGCTTCGGATAAAGAAGCTGTAGGCGTTGAGACGTAAGTCAACACTGACAAAGCTGAAGTGAGCCCAGTGACCGACAAACTAAACATTACAAGTCTCTGTGCAAGAGCTTGCAAAGGCATTATGGAAGTCGACAAGAGAGTGCTTCGATTCTCTGTGATCTGCGTTTGCAACGGAGAGAAAACATGGGAATCGGAGTGTTGGTCGGGTGATTTTAAGCCCGTCGGAACAGCGTTTTCGTAGACTTCCGCAGTTGAGTTCTGTTCTAATAATCGGGCTTGCTGAAATCGCCCACCAATCCACAGAGCTTCTTTTTCCGCCCGTACAAGCCATTGCTTCTGCAGAAGGCTCGAGCATATCATAGCAACGTCGTCGACACGCCAGAAGAGTTTCCACCAGACTAGGCTTTGCCAAGTCTTACAGTCAAACGCCTCGTCCAACGAGCTTTGGAGTTCTCCATGAGCTCTCTCTGCCCAAGTTGAGATTGCATCGTCCAGCGACCCTCGGACCTCTTGGGGAACCGAGGAAGCCTCTATCAGGGCTTTTCTTGCGATTTTGGCGTGTTCTATCTCCGCGTCCGCTTTATTCAGTACCGAGTCCAACAGATTTCGCAGGTCAGGAGACACAGCTTGATTGATAGTTGTTGCTGAGAGCCAGTCAATTGTAGGCTGGACTCTGCTTCTATCCCAACCCATTTGGTAAGCTGTCGCATTTCGGGCTGACTTGCGAAACAGGTCCAACGCCGCCTCTGCGCCGTCCATATCGACAAAAGAAATGTCTCCACCATGGCTACCGGGAATATTATCCGATCTTAATTGGAAGATAGCCCGGGTCGAGTTTGAATCGCTTTCCTTCACTTCCGTAGCTAATCGACTGTATGCAAGTAGACCGTCAACTCCATCACCACAGACTATAGTTCTATGCACGGGGTATTGAATGTGTGTGTCCGGGCCGGCGGTGATGGGAGGAATCGTAATTGTCGGAACTTGTAGAGCCTCAGTAATCGAATTGTTCGCTGCAAATATATTACTAGCCAATGATGAGACTAAGATCTCTAAATTCCCCTTTCGCAGTATATTTGACGGTATAAAAACTGTCGGTAGTAAGTTGTTTATTGATTCAACCTCATAATTTTCTCCATATCTATTCAGAATTTCTAGGGTTAGCTTCTTTCCGCACAAATTTGAGTAAGGTGACCAACTTGATAAAGAAAGCTCTTGATTCATGCGTACTACTAGATTCAAAGTGCGTTTCCCAGTCCTCTGTTGGTGACAAGGGATCAGCTAATAGTAGCCGTATCAACCTGGTAGCGGCTCGAGTACCACCTAATCCAAAGACTAGCCAACGAATAAAGGAGTTAGTCAATAAACATGAGGTGCACATGCCCAAAAGTCATGGTGTCTTAAGCTTGAGATAGCGCTCACCCGCGACCCGTACCACCGGATTCTCAGTCTCGAATCCTCTCTGTGCTAACTGCAGTCTGCTGAGATCGACGTGGCACTTAGCCGCCTCTCTGACCCCATTCAAAGCCTCGTAAACTTCTTGAAATCTTTCGGGGATATTCTTCGTTGCATTGACGATCGAGGAGCCGGATGTTGAGACATTGCGTTTCGTTATCGGCGTACGTTTGCGCGTTAATTGTAGGCGGAGCCGTTGTATCGGCGAGCATGAAGGGCAGACGAAATACCCATTGACTAGTACCGGAGTCCTCGTAAAGAGGGTTATATGGGGTTTCGTAGTCATCGGGGTATGGAATCAAACCTCCGAGGTTGTTGGTAGCCTGGATATTTATTTTGAATGCTTAAGCTTAAACCGCCGAAAGGCTGGAGGTTTGGGCGGAAGGCTTGGCATCAGTGACACCAAATTACGTTAGGAGACATCAAGTGTAGATAGGGATGCTCGGACTGCACAATTGAACTGGCTTATAGTAACGTACATGCTGGCTTTTGGCAAAGAAGATTGACACAGCCATGTCTTTTTCTATGAAAGTAATACCAAGCTAGAGAACGCGTCGCCTCGGTACAGCCTCCAAGGTTCAATATCCTTTTCACATCTAATTAGGCAAACGAATACCTAGACCCTCGTCAATATCTTTAGGTTCCGCCACTTCGTCCGGAATATCGTTCGCAGCGTCTATAATATTCTCCTGATCCCGGTCGAAGAATTCGACCTGTTCGTGCTCGAGCAACAAAGAGGATTTAGGTAAGCCCTCTGTTTCTCGGAAAGCGGCTTCAATTTCGTTGAAGCGCCCTATACAATCAAGAATTTGTTGAGAGCCAGTGGCTGGTTCAGGGCTTATGCCATGAGGTAGCCAGAATCCGAACTGATTGTATTGGAAGCCTAGCGAACCATCCTCCGCCATTTTGCCCATGCGAGCTTTCGGATTTTGTTCGATGGTGGTAGAGGGGAAGAGCGTATTCAAGTAAGAATCTTCTGGATTGTACTCGCCGATCAAATTGCTTGCTCTGATTGTTTCAAACAATCTTGTGAAGTCTGTCCCGGATCTCATTATCATTGTAGCCAACCTGTAAGATATAGTAGATTAACCTATGCTCAAACGAAGGGCAAGGAAAAATGTATTTACCAAAGGATATCTCCTGACCAGTCAGCTGATTGAAGTGGAACCTTGCCTTGCAATGCCTCATCGGTATCGAAGAGAGAGAAAGATATAAGGAGATACCCAGCAAGAGCAGTTTATTCGTCACCAGACCATAGATTGACCGAGTAATGTAAACAATCGTATTCCAGAAAACCCCGAGAGACTAGAAGCTGAAATATATTCCACATTGTGGATTGTCTTCTTCCCCGCCAATATAAATTGCGAAGAATCTTTCGGTAATTTGGAGACTTCATGTAGACTTGGTTAAAAATGTTGATATCTGGGCCTGAAACCTGCTCTCGTGTCGCATTTCGCAAGTTCGTCTTTGACGAGAGCAATGGCATCAGGTGAGATAGATCGTTCGGGGATGTTAGCGTCGGCGTTTTCTCCTGTTATCGAACGCCAAACATTTTCATCCTTTGCTGGCCATTCAATTCTACGTCGACGCGCAGCAACTCTTTGGTCATACAGGACATCAATTTTGTCGCAGAATATCAGTGTTTTAAGGGCAGCCAGGCTATCCACTGACGCAGTTGCATAGAAATGAGATCCTGTTGGTTGAGCACCAGGAGTGAGATTTCGCATAAGCCGTGCTCTAAGTAAATCTTTGTGGTCCTTGGCTCGCCAGATTACTTTCCTCCGTGGGACCCCAGGAAGGTTCATTTTTGCCAAAGACTGGACACACGCATGTGAGAAGCGGCTGTTCCGGATGCGGTTGCTAGCGCTTCGCGTGCAGGAATAAGCTTTTGAGGAGGGGCCAGAAGCTGCTGTCACATATCGACGGCCTTCAGTAGAGTCTTGAATAATGGCGCTGAATTGTCCAGAATAGCAGGCTCCTGTGATGATGTTCACTTGGACCCCAGTGTCGAATTCTTCGACAAGCTCAGCAAGAAATTTAGGGGGAATGTGTTTATCACCGGCCTTGAATCCAAGCTGTTTATGACCGTGCCCTTCAAAAATAATGTTGATGCTATCGCCGTTAGTGGCCCGTTGCTGTTTGGCTTTGATCCAGCTGATGATACTATCGGCAAGCATTGCATTGCCAATTGGTCTGAAAAACAACTCACGCCTGTCGTAAGAATGGCGAGAGTAAGAATACAAGCATTCCGTCTTATCTTCTCCATAAGCCCCAAATTTAATGGTATCCACGGGTGGTGAAGCTTTCTGGAGAATAGCAAAGTGTTCAGCACCCATACAACGGATGGGGGCGGGGACGAGTAATGGGAAGCAAGAATAGAAATCCCCACCGACTCCATGTTCCTTCAAGCCCATACAGAATCCCATAAAGTCCGAGAAGATGTATCCATCCTCAGGATCTGTGGCACCGCAGACCACGAGATAGGAAGATCTTCGTCTAAGGTCACCTTGTAGTGATTCGCGCCGCGAATTGTCAGGATCGGACACACTCATCTCCGCCTGAGTCAGCGGTCGAGCATTAGGTCTTTTTGTCCCAGTGCCTTACACGAAAGTGATTTGGCGTCTCGAACCATCGCTTTGCTGTAGGAACGATCTAGGGGTTCCGTAGGTCGATTGTCTTACACGTATATAGGGGATTGCAGGAGTTGGCCTCTATAAAGGAAGTTGGAAGATCGCAGGGTGAATTCTGTTGAAGTGAATAATGCCGGAGTTAAGTGAATAATGCCGGAGCTAAGCTGATTACGGACTAGTTTTGTATAATTCAGCATAATGGTCACCAAATTATGCATCACGTGAAAAATAGTGCATTTAGTGACTGAGAAGACACGATTGGATTTCTATGGAAAGACATAGAAGGATGAGTTTACTCAGTGTATATAGTGATAAGAGTCAATATATTCATGAGAGTTGCATTGCTCCAGCTCATACTCTTGACGACTAAGTGTTCACAGACACTTGAGCACCTTACTATTGCGGAAAAGAACAAGACCATCGATTATCATTCGTCGCAAAACTTATACAATGCTCTGTTCTCATTTCCATCGAGTATGGAAAAGGTTGAAGGAATGGTGTAGTTGGTACTAGTAGGGGGCTAGTGGGTGAAGTGACATCATGATCTACCCCTTGGAGACATAGTTCGGATCATTTCTCATAGTGAAGCTTATAGGTCTTGGTATCATCACCGTGGTCATTCAATCAATTCAAAAAATACGGCAAGAAACACAAATTTTCGGTGGTCTGGGTGATAAATGAGTTCATAATGATGAATAAGGATGCGGGGATTCTGGGAATTACAGAAACGGGACACCAAATCTACGTTTCCCGTTTGCGTGGCCTGCCAGATCCAGATGACCTTGAGGAATTCGTTAGCTGTGTCTAAACAAACAAGAGCAGTGGGAACAATGGGGAACTTACATGCTAATCCTTCTAGCGACGTTTGTAAGGTGTGTGTCGTTCTCCGCATCGTGAGCGGCACGCTCCAAAGCCTGTCTTCGGTCCTCCTCAACACGCTTGGTGACTTCTTCGTGGGTCGGTGGTAGCCGCTCGTTCTGCAAGTCGACCTTTCGGGCGTCCTCGAAGTTATTGATGGCTTGTTTGATACCCTCGGCGCCAAGCATAAGGGTTCCCGCAGGCAGGCGTCCACCAGTAGCGGTCTTGAGCTCGGTGACTCGCTCAGACTCTTCTCGTAGCACCTGGAAGACACGAGATAGACGGCCGATGGCGAGAATCTTGTTTTTGATAGCACGTCGTTTGAACTCGGTGCTTTCCGGATCGGTTGATGGGAGGGTTGGCGATATTGGTGCCTCGGACGCCGACAGAGGAGTCTCCTCCTCCAGCTCTTCCTTTGAGCAGGTGTTGAGAATGGCAATAAGCATGTCGGTGATTTTCTCGCCGACGAAGGGCAAGGACCACGTGAACACATCCATGAAGTTGGGAAGCCAGTACGGATGCGGTGAGCAGTTGAACTGGCGAATGTTCATCACGTTATTCTCGTATTTCAGAACGGCTGCCTTGTTGTTGTAGACGTCGAGGTAGTTCGGAGCACTGAATATGGTCATCACACTTGGGAAGCCGGTTGTCCGGGTCTTGCGGTACATTCTGTACCCTGCGTCCTGGGCCTCATGGGCACGGATGATGGAGAGCAGGTTGTTCTTCTCCAGGAACGCACAGGCTGCGTGGTAGGAGAAGAAGTACGAGCATCCTCGAACGTTGTTGTGGATGAAGTGTTCACCTGTCTTCTCTTGGCCGAAGTCCTCCAACGGGTCAGCCCACAGGATGTCACACATCAGGCCATATGTGGGTGGCTCCCTGAAACGGTCAATCTACGCAGCTGTTAGCATTGCTCTAAATGAATTGAAGAGTAGGACTAGGTCTCACCGTCTTCAGGTCTTCGAGCGTGTGTAGCTCTGGGCTGAGACCACCGTGAATGCAGAGGAACTGCTTATTCATGATCGCCGCTAGAGGCAACGCGCAGAAGGACTCTGTGCAGGCATCGTAGACTCTTTCAGAGTACTTATGCTTGCATTCTAATTTGAATGTAAAGTAGTCTGTGAGGTGACGACATTCGTGGTTACCGCGCAGCAGCCACAGGCTGTTGGGGTACCATATCTTCAAAGTCCACAGGTACAACACGCACTGCAAGAACGTTAGCTTAGCAAAGCTCATACGTATATATGCAGCAACACTCACCTCAATGCTGAAGTATCCTCTATCGACGTAGTCTCCAAGGAAAAGATATCGAGTCTCCGCGGGATCACCTCCCACCTCAAAGAGCTTCATCAGGTCGTAGTACTGCCCATGAACGTCACCGCACACCGTGATAGGAGCATCCATCTCGAGCAGATTCGGCTCCGACCTGAGGATCTGTGCACCGGTATTGATGATCCATAGCGCCTGTTCCTCGGTGAGACGGCCTTCACGGAAGAAGTGCTGCTTGAGGAACTTCAGGTCCGGCTTGGTGGGATCTTCACTGGACCAGAACTGCTCGTGCGTGGGTGTCTGGAAGGCCGGTGCTTGCACCTCTGCAGTACTGTCAGTACTCGATACGAAGTGACTGAAGGGAAAAGGGGGCATAACACACCCTTGCACACTCGCTCCTGGGTGGATACCTGGGTGCCATCTTCCATAGTATGGAGGGTGAAGTCTATCTCAGGGACGGGCTTCTTCTCCGTGACGGCTTGCACGAGTTTCCCGTCCATGGTTGCTTGCTCTTATGGTGGCGCAGCGTGAGTTCTGTCCGGGTTGGCCTGGGGGGCTGGAGGGGTACCGTACGGCGGCCGTGACACGGGTCAGCGAGAGGCGCAGCTCGAGATCGGGCTCTCGGCGGTGCAGGGCGAGCGGCCAGGGAGCATACGCGGGAGCGAGGGAGGGTGGGAGTCGAGGGCCAGGAGGTGCAGGTTCGTCGCGTGTTCGAGGGCGACCGGTCGCTGGCTCGGAGGGCGGTCGCTGTTTGGGCGTTGGGCGCACTAGCGACGGCCGGGGCTGCTTGGCTGGCGGGCGGACGGGCGGCGGCGAGGTCGCTCGAGGTGCAACGGACGGACGGACAGGCTGCAGGCGGTGGTGGAATCTCGAGCGAGCGTTGCTGGTTCTCGCAGAGTTTGACGTCAAAGTTGGAACTGGTTGTTGTAGTGACTTTGTCTCCCCTGCTGTTGGTTCGTCGGGCGGTGGGCGGTTTCAGCCGCCTCGGGAGGTTGCTCACCACCATTGATTGATAGGAAGACCACCACCACTGACAGACAGGAAGACAGCATGTTCGACTCGGAGAGTGAGTGTCCTGCATCATCTTGAAGTCAATTACATGCTGACCGTGCTAGAACCCCATCCTATCCTGGCCCAGATCCCGCTGACGGTCTCGCCGTTCATCTCTCTCCCCACGGCCGCTACGTTGCCCTACACCTACAAGTCGATACCGTCCTCGCTGCCGCCGTCTGTCACCGTGGACGCGAGTGCCGGCAGCTCAGACAAGCCTAAATACGTCATCTCGTCCAGTGGCCATGCTGCTCACCCCGCCGACATCCTCGCGACCTGCCAGACCCTGGCGGAGCACATGCAGAAGAGACGCGCCGACGGACACGCTGCCATCCGCGACTGGGAAGAGTCCATCAAGCAGCGTGAATTGGCCGAGAAACGTCGAGTTGCCCCCGGATGGCTCGACCGGGAAGAGAAGCTGCTGCAGCCAACCCACTCATCTGCACTCGCCGCTGACGGCACACGCCAAAGCCTCCTCGACCGGCCCTTGATCGGTCAGGAAGTCAACACCAAAACCCCGCCTATCGAGCCTAGGAATCAGGGCGCAGAGCTTGACCGTGCATTCGGTGGACTCGATCTGAAATGAAACCTAAAAGCTACTACTCGTATCACAAGTCTACGGCGTCCTGGCTTCAAGATCGTGGAGAGCTATCGTAAATGCATGACCAAGGTGTTTTTTTTTCATCTGCTGCTACCTAAAGAAGTACCTATGCTTCCTATGCTTGGGTTTCTATTGGCCGAACCTGATCCAAGGGGTCCTGCGCCTCAGTTGACCAAATATCCATCCATGCTTCAGTCAATAGTACCGAGCCGATGCGAAATTAATTGTTGTCCTCCCAATGACACGTCCTTGGCATGTAGTTTCAAATTTCAGGGCCCCATCCCGAGAAGAGAAGACGACCTTGACTTCAATGTTTATCTCGTGCATGACTTTTCCGGCGATAATCTTGCATTCAAAGCAACTTATGTCGACATTAGTGAGGTCTAGAGTGATCTCCCCAACCTCGCGGACATCTATAGATATAAGCATTGGCCACATCGGAAAAAAAAAGGAACCCCACGTACCCTCATGGTCTACTCGCTCGGGCGCGTGGTCAAGGTCGCATGTGAAGAGCTCCAAAGTTTCCACCCTCCGTTCACCCAGCACGAACTTTATGGCCAGGGCTGAGCTGCATGAATGACCGTCGGCATATTGATTTTTCTAGGTTATCATCAGCAATAGTCACAGTTGAATATAGGTTGACAGACCTTATTGATTAACCAGTTCATGATACCGTGTACCCTCTTAGTTCCATCGAACCTATCGATGAAAGAATGTTTCTCGTCATCGATGCCTGGGCGGAAAGGTAAGGCCCACTCGAATCCATAATGTCGACGACATCGTTTTATTGTCGCCTGGAGCCCTTGGAGACCACGGATGGCGGCGCCCTTAACGATGGCCGCTTGTCTACGGTTCGATAGCTGTCAGCACTCGCAAGAACAGAATTGGTCAGCTCACGTACGGATTGTCAGGAACCGTAATAACAATATTTGCGAACGCATTTTTGAAGGCCTGACGAAGATATTCGGAGTCGCCAAATCCACCAACGAGGATAATTCGCTATTTCACGTCAGAAATCAGCAATTATTATCAGACACAGGGTGCATTAAAAATCAGGCTGGTGGCCTTAGAAATCGACTCTCAACCTTACATTAATTGATGAGCGCCCGGACTCTGCATTAGCGTCTTGGATCTGGCGGCACACGAGCCAGATGATCCGCTTGACAACAGGGTCAAACAAACGCTTAAGATCTTCACTACACAGCAGCCCAATTAGCATTCTCTTCCATAATTAGAGATGATGTCATTACTTTGTGATTAGAACAAGGCGTTCCTCTTCGTCAAAAAACCTTTCCATTAGCTCAGGGTAAGTCACTGTCATATTTAGGGGAATTTCGTGGACTTCCTCTATAGGACTGAAGCCAAAGTCTTTCTTGACCATTTCAAACTTCCTCATAAACTCGCTTCCAGGACCCTTCTTTTTGGGAGAGAGCTTTTCAAAGTCTTCCCCAAAGCGCTGCAACATAAGACCATAAAAGTTTCGGTCAATCGCTGTCGAGCCACATTTTCCGCCTAAGAGCTTGTCAATGGAAAATGATATCACAAATGAGAAGATAAAGACTTGAGGATGATTCCATCAGTTACCTGTTCCAACACAAAGCTCCTCAAACAACAAAACAGGTTCGACCTTTTTGATCAAATAAGTAGTGATGTCCTTATTCCATAGGTCAGGTTCATATTCATCATATCCATTCCGTGTAAAATCCACTCACGACTGTGCCTCCTCCACAATCGCACACCAGGACACCGTCACCGGGCTAAGAGTTTTACTTGTCAGCCATGTGTTAAAAAGTTTACGGCTAAAACTTGCCTTAACAGACGCTCCAAGCCCATCGGTGGTGGTTTTCTTCAACGCTGCGATAGCCGCTGCTTCTGGTTCGGTGATCATGAACATTTCATCGTCTGGTCTCGCGGCGCTTTTGCCAAAGCCTGCTGCTTGAGCTGCCGCTCTAGTTTGAGCTTTTGCCAGATCTGACCAAATGGCAGGTACAGTCAACCAAAATTCGATGGGCGTGATACGTAAGGCTTCCTTGGTAACCTGCTTTTCGATTAGATTGAAGACGTGCTCACGCACCCCTGTTAGGAAGTCTGCAACAACCTCAACAGCACTTTTGTTACGGGGCAACCGGATAATTCCCATAGCTGACGCATGTTCTAGGCTGGCATCGTCAAACCTGCCTAGGGGGGTAGACTGGTCGAGAAGTAACTTGGTCCAGGAGTATGCCGTCATTCCCGGCGCGACTTGAAAGCCCCACCTATTGTCGCTGTTTTGAGGGTTGTCAAAAGGATAAGCAATGCGGGATGGCGCTTTAAACACTGTTTCTGCATTTCTGGACGGGCCTGGCCAGGTTCCAATAACTACAATATCTTTGATATCTTGACTAGCCGTGCTAACGTAGCTCACGCCTTTACCCCTGTCAGTCTCCCGACTCTTTCAGTAGCAGTGTTAGGATTACTTGCCGGTGTAGGTTGTGCCATAGTCGATACCCACTATGATTTTATGGCTAGATACCCCCAATCTAGGCCAGTCATCCTTGTTGATCGATGCCATCGATTCCTGAATGGGTTGTGTCATCAGGGGCAAAGTAGCTGGGCGTATTCAGAGAGGGAGAGGAGGGGGAGGGGGCAGGAGAGTGAGAGTGAGAGGGGAGAGAGAGAGAGAGACTTTAAGAAAAGCAAAAATTTTGACGCTCAAAATAAAGGAGTAAATTCCAGACTCACCTCACTTATGGCGCCTTCAGCTGTGACAGAAAATGTTTCTATTGCCGGAAAGTTCCAGCTCAAATACGGGCTTTTTTCTTTGTGCCAGACTATGCTTGAATTTGTTGAATTAACGTGCGGTCGGTCTCTTAAGCACTGCATCTCTCAAGGCTCGTCAACCCACGCCGCTGCTTCACGTGGACTCTTACTTAGTATCATTTCGACAGGCAGCATGGTACAGAGAACTCCTGAGGTATACCAAATAACTTCCCTGCGAAGGTGCCCTTCATTTACTCTTTACTGGCTAACCCTTATCTCTGGACAGGATATGGAACCTCCCCCTGGGCGACAGAGTGATAGCGGCTCAAAGCCCAATACGGAACGGCCGGCCAGGGGATATGGCCTCATGCCGACCTTAAGGAACATTGTAAAGACCGCATCCTTACCCACACTCCACTTAAAATGCTGATTCGGTAGTCAAAGATACCTACATCGTTTCTGCCGGATTTTGCACACTCCTCCCCATCTGAGGATACATCCGCGGACTTTAGGGACACCAGTGCCAATGAAATCAAATTGCTCAGATCCCGAATAGAGCAGTTGGAGCAGCAGATTTCAGCCACTAAAATGAATTACCAGCAAGAAATCGACCTACGTGATAGGAAAATATCAAAGCTTCAAGGCCAGGCAGAGGAGGATGATAACTATATCGAAAACATGCATGAAGAGTTTGAAGATCACAAAGCGTCATTGGTAGAAGAATACAACAAAAAAATTACTACCCGAGATGACCGCATTGGCCAAATGAATCATGACATCGACCGTCTTCGCAGAGACGTGTCTATGCTGCAGGAAAATAGCGACAAATTACAAGGGCAAATTCGTATAGCCCAGGAGGGTGCATTCCGCTCATTGAAAGAAGCCTCGTGGGCCCCAAAAGAAGATGGTCTCGTCCGCGATGAGTTCTCAAAGCTACAAGAAAAGTTGAAATCATGGGTTAAGACGCATGCCGCGGCTAATCTAAACACTTTGGCCTTTGTTCCTAGCAGCGTGAAAGAATCCATCATTAATCAACTGGCTGGCTGTATCACCCAAGAGAATTGGGATACTTTGATTGCCAGGATGACTCCGAGTATCAAAAAAAGAGTTCCTACTCTAGTCTCTCATGCATTGGTAGCGAAGCACCTCTTTGAAACGATATTTAGCAATGCATTCTTTGCATTTCGAGAATATAGCAATTCACCATTATCATTTTCCGGCAGCGCAATGCTTGAAATGTATCAAGCAATGGTCCGAGGTAAATAACATACTTATGCACTGATCTTAGAAACGTGTTAAAGAACTAAATCGTCAATAGCCGCACCTACAGAAGCTCATATCTGGCGTTCCCAGATGCTTCGTCTCCTGACTATGCCTTCCCCTTGCGCCACAAAAGAGCCGATATTGTCTCCACGTTGCATAGAAAAAGCTTGCACAGGCTTAGCTGATTCCTTTCTTAGTGGACCTGTGAGATCACTGTTCAAACAGGATGAGCAAGGGATCATTTCAGTCAAATGCAAACAGGAGCTCTATAAGATTTATCAGCATGCGGGTCAATTATCTGTTTCGTTGTGGTGCCAAAGGACTGTTTTGGAAGTCCAATTTCTACCCCGTCCGCCCAACCAGGCGCGTTTTACTCGAGATAATCCCATGATTACTGCACATCGTCTCCATCATCTTGACGAAGATGACGAAAGGCTTGACAATAAAGAGGTCATCATGATCACCCAGCCTGCGCTAGTTGCATATGGCAACGAACATGCCGAAAACTATGAGATGACGAAGGTCTGGTCGCCTGCCATAGTATTAGTGGATGAAGGAACCCCGAATGCAAGCTCCAAATAAAGATCACTAAATTTCTTTCAACGATGGAAGCCTGCCGACTATTTTGCTTTCCCCTGAAATCACGTCTTATTGTCATATAGCAGCTCCTTTCTAGCTTAATGGCCAATGCGGATTCATTCCCCCTACCAACTTCACGGAAGAAATCTTTCAATGCTACCTTCTACCCACCATAAACATCGATGATTTCGTATCCCAGGGCTTTAGTAGACCTGAAGTTGGACCTGACGTTGACCGGGACGGGAGTTAGTCAGCCGCCGTGATTGAGGCTGCTTTCCAATTCGTTGGGATCCGCCGCCTTCCCCACCCCGCCAAATGAGGGATTCTTCGCGACTTCTGAGAGCTCTCCAACCGTGCGAGTCCATCTCAATCACACGCCATTAGAGCAGGAAAAGTTGGTGTAAGACGCCAGCGAAAATCATCTAGCTCTTGCAATGGAGATCCTTCGTGAAGCCCCGGATCATTCGTCCTTTGTACCACTTGCGGAGCATCAGTCGCGGACTCCAGCGTCATTTTACTCGGGCCCGCCAATTCTCTATTACTCAAGTGAACGATCTAAAGTTGTAATCCTCGAGCGGGATCTTCTGAAATCTCCTGCATTGAGTGGCTTGCGATCTGTACCGGCGGAAGTTTCGGCCCCTCCAGAGGTCAACGGAGAAAACGATAACGCCGCCGCGTCAGTAGGAGAGGATGTAGAGGACAAGGAGATATTCCTCCGTGATGTCAATGTCTGGGTTACTTCGGAGTAAGGCATCTTCTCTTTTGACTTGCTCAATTGTACTTAAGGTACTGTTCGTTCTTTATTACACCGGCTAACCAGCCATCCCCCTTAGGAAGCTACTTTTATTCTCCGTCGCGACCTCCAACGGCGTGGCGATACCGTATCCCTTGATCTCACTGCACGCGATCCAGCGATTACCACCACCTGACTCCTCTGATAATGACACCGTGCAAGGACTCTACATGCAACTGGCCACCTCAAGCGGCGGTGACGACAATATGGATGAAGACATAGACGAGGATAGCATCGCGCTCACCATCGTTCCCCAATCCACTACCGCAAGCCACCAGGCTGAGAATACCGCAGCTGATAACGAAACCAGTCCTGCCGATGGAAACAAGACAACGCAATCCCAGATTGAAGCTCTCTTCGAAGCCGTATCTGCCTGCTCAAATCTTCACCCAGATCCAGTCGAGCACGATGATGAAGGTAGATTCGATGACGCAGCCGAAGGTGAGGGACTCCAACAGCAGCTTCAAGAAAGTGTCTTGTTCCAAGGTGGTCTGATCATTCCCGGAAATAACACAGGTGGTCTACCCCCGGCGATGCCCGGAAGCGGTGGCTGGATAACAGCAGAAAATGCACACGAATACTTTGATGAAAACGGGAACTGGAAGGGTGAAGAGGAGGCGTCCCTAGGGGCTGGGGCTGGCACCGTGAGGCCTCGGGATGATCAGGACGATGAAATGGAGGAAGGCGATTCTGCAGGAGGCCAGAACGGCATGGAGGGCGACGAAACAAAATGGCGCAGAACCGAGTGAATCCAAGACTCCTCGCCCTATGAACATTGATACCTCCTCTTGTCAAATGTAGTCGTGCATTGTGGGCATATGCCAAAGGACTTCGTGATTGAGCTTTTGTTGAAGACAATGGGTGGAAATATCAATAGTCGTTCATTGACACAACATCCACTCAATAGGGTCCGGTGTGTTGTTCAGTAGGACTTCGTCTAGGACACCAAGGGTCTTGACATACTTAAACTCATCATGTTGCCCTTCTTTCGCTACATCAAGTCTCCAAGCTCTTTACCTCATTTTGTGACTCTAAATACCTTCTCATTTTGATCCCTTTTCTAATCATGGATGGCCTGGCCGCAAAACTCCCATGCGCTTGCTGCGTCTCTCAGCTCTACCGCTTTGCCCGGAAGTATCCAGATTACAACTTGGATTGCGAATTTGATCCCATTAAAAACTGCAAATTATGTGTCTATAAGGGAAAGAATTGCAAGCCGGTATGTGCGCAATCCTTTTTCAACATAAGATCCTTGTTAACAACGATCCCTCTAGGTACGCGCCAGGGCTATCAGACGTGCCCTCAAAGTCGTTGACAAGTCCAATAAGTTCAAACTGTTGCCTCGAGAAGAACGTATTCGGGGGTCAGCGCTCGACAAGTCCTTCAAACGAGCTTCTGAAAGGTACCACAGGGTAAAGAAGAGTGCTAAACCAGCGGACGGTCAAGCCAAGGGGTGTCGCAACGACAAGGGCTTGCCGGCCCCCGTTGTCGCAACGCAGACGCAGGAGTTCAAATGCGAGTCAGGATTAAGAGTACACAAGCAGGATGACGATAAGGATGTCAAAATAAAGGATGATCCTGATCCCGCCCACGAGTGTTCTGGTAAGTGTAGCTGTTCAAGCAAAGTCCTCCTCTCATGTTTCTGACTCAACAACATTCTAACCATTATTCTAGCTACCTCGATCACTCCTACTACCACATCAGAAGCGAATACTGCGAATACCATGCCATCATCGGCGGCCGCTTCGGCTGTGCCAAATGCGAAGCCGTCAACCCCTTTGACCATCAAAGCAGAGGACTTCAGAGCGTGCTTAGCCGAGCTTGAGATTGGCGCTGATCGGATTTTGAAAGAGTTGAGCCTCTTGCATCACTGCCTTACTAGCATCGAAAATTCCCCCGAATCAAATGCAATGACTGTGGGGACTTTAATTGCTGAGACAAAGCTCGTTCGTGAAGCAGTCAATCAAAAATTCCGGCTCATGCTCAATCCACTCACCTTGGCTTGACGTCGATCTCATCTCAGCCCTCCCAGGCCTATGAGATGGTGGAAGTGAACAGTTTCCGATGGAGTTTGCTGCGATTTAATACACGGAATAGTTTGCGAATTTGCCTTTACTTGATCTAAGGCATTGTGGTGACGATTCGATACCCAAATGAACTGAGAAGCATTCGTGAATTTGAATCAAGTTTCTTTCTATATAAGAGCAGCATTTCTGTACGCAGCCCATACTATATTCTCTAAACAATTTACTGCATCCTAGGTACACCGCTCTAGCTAAGGCGACCACGAGCCCTGTGTGTTGTTAGTTGGCTTCCCGCAAGTTTCCACGCAAAATCATATGGCCCTCTCTCTAGCAACATGCTGTCTCAACTTCTTCTTGCTTTGGTCTCCCCTTTAGGCGGCCGAATAGGGTGGTTATCGTCCGGATGCTTCTCCCAACTCAATATCATCAGCAAGCAAGGGTCGCTGGTGGTGTAAATAGTTAACGGCTCCATTTCTTTGTGCGGAACGATTGCCACGCTCCCTATATGACTCCTATACATGTGTTGCCTGTCAGTCCAGGAAAATGGCGTCATCTGCGAACCGAATTCAAGGCTTTTCCTACCCTATCACGCTGGAGTGAGTCACCGGCCCAGTGGTCCACAGCATCAACGTATTGATCTGTTGGAGTTGAAGGTGCTTGCCTAGGTAAACCGCCTTACTAGATCTCAGTATCTATCGTGTATCTTATCCTTATTCTGAGCAAAATATGAAACTTTGGAAATTTACCTCTTCGTGCTTCGAATTCTCGCAATATCCTGACCAATTCCGACCGGTCATACCAACTGAGCACGATGACCAATGCGGCAAGCAGTAATATTGCCAGACTTAACAAAATCAAAGTGAGAGAAATATACTCTAGCGCAATAGCCATATCGAAAAGGCGTACTAAGGGCCCACGGTATGTTGCTTAGGTGTAATGATAATAGGTGACCAAAGTCAAAAGAAAAGCTCTTTCACTTATCAACAGCCAAAAACATGTAAAGACCTTAGATGACTAGTCAGAAGCGTTCATATCTAGTTGCGGGTTTATAGCATTTACCTTTCTATCTAGCAAAGAGAGTGAAGATATTTGCGTCTGCTTGCCCAAGGTGATTGCTATCACAGAAGCTTCCGGCGCAAACTACCTAGGTAGATACAATACTGAGAGTCCTATTTCTAAGGTTAGTATGGGCCATTATGTGTTTGTTAGATAGCAAATGTAGATCGCCAAAGAATGAGCTTTATGTGTTTTTTAAGTCTTCTAGAGTAGACTGCATTCTATATTGCTTAAGAATTTCTTCATTTCGGCCTTATTTTGAAGTAAAGATAGTTACAGTGGACCTATAGATATATATGCCGTGAAGTCTTCCAAGGAGAATGTGAGAAGGAAGACTAAGCTGAGGAAATTGGGCCTCAAAGAGGGGGTACGATAGCCATTTCAGTTTCCGGCCGTGGGCCAATGGGTTTGCCTAGAAGATTTAGCAGGTTATCGATGATGGCCTTAGACATAACTTGTAGAGCACCAGGCTCAAGCAACGTCATTAGGATGGTTGACGTTTCACAAGTTTTAGGTAGGTACACCCCATCCATACGATCTCGTAGCCACAGTACTGCTTCAGGGGCGCCTGTTACGGCCAGTACCGTATGGATAGAGACTCTGTCCCTCTTATAAACCACAGTCGCCCCAGCAGAGCAATACTTCTCCACCAGGGCATCCGTCTCAGATATAGGGCTTATCTCATCGTTGACGGACTTGAGGAATAGAAGAGGAACAGTCGGGATGCCCTGAGGCAAGGCATTGTGGTCTAAAATCTTCTTAACCTCTGGGTTTTCGAACAGACCCGATTCTTTGCCCCCTTTGAAATAGCTGAATATGTCTTCCAGTCTAAAATCTAGAGTGACTGCTCCCGAACACTTTGTCTCAGCGCTCATGAATTTTTCCCGTTTGGCGGGCAGGAGGTAGGTCTCGAGAATGGGCCTCATCTGCTTATATTCATGCGTAAGACCTAAGACGCCAGAGACAATAATCCCAGCGTCAAAGCCTCCGTTGAGCCTTTCAAGAGCGGTCCTAATGGTTGGGACCATACCGCCTAGGGCCGCCCCGACGATATTTAGTTCAGGTGCGTAAGAAGGTTGTAGGCCGGCTGCAAAAGCGCTTGCAACGCTCCCTCCAGATGTTCCCCACATGGTCACTGCTGCATCTGGGGACACGCCAGTGAGGTTTGAAGACGCAAGTGTCGCTCTAATTCCATCTAATATGGCATAGCCAGCCTGCCAGTTGGCCAAGAACGCAGCATTGAGACCTTCATAATCAGGGATAGTAACGACCCATCCGTTCTCTAGGGCTGCAGTAATAAGAAGCAGCTCGCTTTGTATGACAATCGTTCCCCAGTCACCTCCAGATTCAGAGTTAAGCTGTAAGGCATAGGAAGGGGCACAATTGATAAAAGCTGCATCTTCAACCACTTGATAAGACAGCAGTTTGGACATGTTTGCATTGTAGGGTATTAGGATACTAGCAACAGTGGTCGTAGCCTTCTTAAAGGTGTCAGATGTGCGGTATTGGATCTGATAGGTCTCTGCAAGATTAAGCGGAGCAGATCTGAATAGCGCAATCGGAAAGGGAAATTGTCGATATTTCAATATCGTCCCCGGCTCGGCATCTTCGTAACCCGGGGAAGGAGAGTAGAAGGGGTCTTCAGAGGGTGGATAAGGGGCCTTTAGATATAATGGGAGCATCAAAGGCTCGATAGGGGCCCCAAAGACAACGAAAGCCAGACACAAAACATGATACACCAAAACAGTATGTACTATCGTTAGCATGCTGCTCCCAATCAAAGACTCCCGGAAAGTATGAAGACTAGCGAATGAATAAGCAATGAGGTATCTCAGACGACGGCAACGAAGGAGGATGCCTCGGAGCATGTAGGATATTAAAGAAAGACTGTTTCATTGAGGTTATTAGGAGCAGAATGAGCCCCCCATGGTATTAATTCGAGGGAGATTCGTATATAACTGTTTTGCTTGCCATATTGGCGGAAAGAGCCAACAACGCATATCCCACACTAGGGCGGGCAGTGGCAGCGGCAGTGGTACTTGAGGATGAATCAGGCCTCAACTCCAGTCCAGTACTTTCTAGCGCGAGAACGAATGGCCGGTAACTAACTATCTAAATAACGTTTAGAGTTGATGAAGAGTCCGCCACTTCGTAGAAAGTAGACCGCCACCGGTCTTGTCGCAGCCTCGACAGTCTTGCGACAGATGAAGACAGCTTTACATACAAATTTGTTAGTAAATGCGTCCAGAGGTGTCGAGTTTTGTCGTCCACTCGACCGCCACTAGGGCGCAGTACTTGTAAGCCGGAAGCCCGCATGCGAACCAGACGATCAGGTCGAGTCCGACCTTGGGTCGGGCCGCGCTTAATGGAGTGACGCAGGCTTATGTAATCGGCGATCTTTTCTGGGGCTGGAGAGGCAAAACGACGACGTTGTTATAACAGTCTACAGGCCTTGCTTGATGTATTGATGGGCTCGTTTACTTTATTTTGAGCATATTGATAACGGATGGCAATGGCATATATCAAAAAACCGTCAAGAAACCTCGGAGATGCTAACAGACTAGAAACCCATCTTTAAACACGTTATTTTCCTCTGCTTCCCTGGACGAGTTGTTGGCTTTTATTGCTAAGATGACAGATATGCTCGGGTTTGAGCCCGTATAAATGCCCTTCTGTATCAATAAAGGTCACTCTCACCGTCCCCATTGCCCTCATATTGCCGTGCAAGTAAGATCTGTCGAACTGCCCTGTTTCTTTCTCCATCGCACAGTACACCTCCAGACTCTCTTTGCCGTATCCAATTCTCTTTGTTCTGTTCTTCTTCGTCATCAAGCCATGACTGAGCTTTTAGAATGAGCTCCTCTGCTGCCCTTTCGATTGAACTATACCAATGTTTGTTATTCGCGTTTCCGGGCTCAGCAGTTCTCATCTCCAGTGCGGTCTCCGTAGGTCTGATAATGTCTTCGCGAAGTCGTCCGGTGTTGGGATCGAAGAATTTAGAAATACCATGCAAGGAGAGATCATCTGAGTAGGTGTTGCAGTGTGATGAATGTCGAGAGTGGCTCGATGTTGTCTCACCTTCTTGACGCTGGCTTCTGCTGTCGATGGTGGCTGGGCTTGCTGGCTCATCGCTCATTGTTTGCTGCAATAACCGTATATCTTCCCCATCTTGCTCATAGCTCAAACCAAGATCTTCTTCTATGGCATTAGAATCCCTCTGCATCTCACTCCCAGTCTCATGGTGTCCGATGTGACGATTCCCTCCATAGACGTGATTGGCAATATGCAATGCTCTTAGAAACCATCCTTTGATTATCGACTGTGGGAAATACTTCCAAATCACGCAGATGGCAAGCAAAACATAGATGCTTAGAGCTATGACGAGGATTGAATCCGCGACGAAAGCCGAAGTTTGGATATCTATTCTCTGGTCCATTGGTGTCTCGACGTTTCCAGCACGAGGAGTTTTCAGACTCATAGTGGTGATTTGAAATGGTTTGAATGAGTGTTGATGATTAAGTGGCTCTGTTTTGTGGCGCGTCTCTGCGTCAAGAATTCTGCGTGCGTGTTGTTGGGCGATGTTGGTGCTTCCAAGCCTATGACGATTTGGCGAGTCTTGGAAAAGGGGGTAATCGCCGCTAGACCACCACGCCAACGAAGATGCCAGAACAACTTCGCCCCATGCAAACACAGAAGTCTATCTACACTGCACAAAACTTAGTGATACCAATCGGAAGCAGCGGGTTTCCTCCAAAGTACCTAGGTAGTCATTGAAGAGTCATCGAGGTTGATGGGGGAAGGGCGACTCTTATATACCCATACACTGGCAAGCGGACTCCATTTGACTGTTTGAAACAACTCCATGAGAAGGAGCACACCCTTTCTATATAACATACGACGACTAGGCCTTCAAGGAGTATTATTTTGCTACGGAAATGCCAATACCCTGTCTCTAAACCATCCATCCTGAGCGTCTTGTGGCCATGTACCTGCAGCATTTAAGTTGACTTCTGGACGCGTTTTCTGGTTCCGGAATCGGATCTCTACCATGGAATCTGTCTATGATCATATGAACTACGTCTTCAATGACTCGGCCAGTTGACTCACTGCCGTCTATAAAATGGCCCTTCACTCCCCCTTCCTTTCCTCCCTCCGACACATCTCTTCTACCTTCAGTCCGCGAGCAAAAGTCCACGTTCGACCACTCGAGACCAAAAAAAAACAATAAAGAATAAAAACTATCCAACCAGGCAACCGACGTTAGTGATATCTTCCTTATTTACCCCTCTTTGTTATCCTATATTCATTGTCCCTTCCTACCTTAGGAAATGGCTGCCAAAATCAACAAGAAAAAGCAGCGCCAGGCTGCCAAAAAGAAGCAGGTCCTCCGTCTCATCGTCCGCAAGAAGAAGAAGGAGCAACTTCCTCCTCGGCAGTACATTCTTCGCCTTCGAGTGCCGTTAGCCGGCATCGTCATCATCAGCGACCCAGCCATTAACGGGGGTCGTGCCTTCAAGGAGCCGTTGTGATTGTTTCTGAAATTTTCTGTCTTTTTTGTGATTACTTTTCATGTATATGACTTTCATTGTTGCACATTTTTTTTTCGTACATGACTTTGTTCTGGTCACTTACATGTATACTACGCTCATTCAATGTAAATGTTTTGTTCGTTACTTAACCCTGGCCACGAACCTTAGATAATTCTTCTATTCCACCGTTTGTAAGCTTGTAAGCCAAATCAAATATACGTAGCGTAAACACTTTGGGCTGAAATATGTCAGAACCGATATATATGAGTCATGGCACAAATGCTCATAATCTGTAGTCCTAAATACGGGTTCTTAACTGAGCTTCTATCCGCATTAATGCATCTGGCTGACTTAACTATCTAAAGCCTTAGATATCGACGTGAAAAAGGTTCTGTAGACACCACTCCACGTTCTGCGTCAGCTTTCCCTCTGGGAAACACTGTTAAATGAAACGACAGTTGTGATAGAGAACCTAATCAAGCTTATAGTCGTTTCTCTCAGGCTAATTATCTTATACTCTAGCAGCATATTTTTTTATTATTCATTTTCCTTGCTTCCATTTAGTCTACAAATGCGCTAGTTAGAGATCACTATCATAAAATTGCTGTAACGAAGTGTACTATTTTTGTATTGAAATTGGTGGTTAATGTGGCCCAAGGGAAGCCGAATCGATGCGAGGTTCCAGAGTGGGAAGTAGTGACAGAGAAGTATCTCATAAGCTGGAACAATAGAGGAAGATTGTCCATATATTATTTTCTTTTGGTCAGAGAGAGGGAAAGGATTGCGGAACGACAGAGGTAGACTGACCAAAGGCCGGCAGTAGTAGTCCAAGACAACAGGGCAGATCGGTATTAATTTGACAGCAAGGGGTATAAAAGAAAAGCTCAGAAATGAATAGCAAGAACAGCTTAAGAAATCCGCAACCGTACAGGATAGACATTAAATAATCTAACAAGATGAGTCACCATTTTTTTCCCATCCCACCCATCTCAACATCTCTCTGTAGACTTGGTACAGGGATGGGAAGCTTTCGATCGAAATTACCTTCAAACGAGGGCGGCTGTGGCATATTATTTTGGTCTGACATATTACTGTCGATCGTCGGCTTGGGACGCCTAAGGGTATCGCACCAGTTTTCCGCACTGACTAGCGTATCGTTCACGACTTTGCTAACCTGGCTCATCATGTCTAGGCCTTCTTCGGCGAGTGCCAGGACTCGGAAAGCCCTGGTTCGCATGTCCGACTCGGGAGCGGAACCGTTTGCTTGTACATTATTCGCGTTAAAAGCGATACGAAATCGCTGAGGCAGGGAGGTCAGATGTCTTCGGACAAGGATGCGAGCATTTTCTGGCAATGCGCCGCCGGCGTACTTTGACACCACATCGACAACCATCTTTAATGTTTGCAGGATATCTCCTTTGACTTGTTGTATCTGCTGCAGAAGGGCTGCAGAGCTCTGCAGATTCTCCTCATTATCGATTTTGGCGTTGACACTTTGATGACTAGAAGAGTCCCACTCCTTTAGGACCTCTTTCAGACCATCAACGGACTTTCCGATGCGGGTGTTGGCCCACTGTAGCCAGGTAAGGCAGTAAGTCAAGCTCCGTAAAGACTCTTCACTCATTGCTACTCCAAGGCCCGATGTGGAAATCATGAGTCGGTTTTGCCAGGAATATTGGCTTGGCGAACCGTGGAGTTTGTGGTTCTCTTTGTACAGCTCGTCATACCTAGGAGAGGCCACATTGTCATATGGGGGTAAGGGCTCAGAAGAGAGAGTCGACGATCGCCTTGGGCGAGTTCGGGTTGGAATTGGAAGAACCATTCACAGTGTCTCTGCGCTGAAGAGCCCATCGTAGTCCACCTTCGACACCAGTGCGTCTACCGACAGATCCTACGGTGTTGACAACACGGGGACCGATATTGCGTTCGATAAACTCGGCACCGTATTTGAATTTGGGCGAATATGTCTTTGACGACGAGTAGACGGACATGGAGCTGTTGATAGCGGAGGATAATAGGGGATGTGATGTGATTAGTGACAGCAAGGGCTCGGGTTCGGTCGTCTCAGGTGTCCGAGAGGCGGGTGTAGAAGTGGTCGAAGTGCGCGTTGACCCAGACGTATGTGTATATTCTATGAGACACAGGTCAGAGAGTAGTAAGAGACTAAAAGTGAAAGATATTTCCTTACCTGAGCGTAGCCCCTCAAGAGCCTGAGCAGCTTCGATATCATCCATGGACAACACGCTGGTACCGCGCCGAGAGCGGCTGTCACTCCCAACGCTGTCTACCTCCATGTCATTGGAGTTTGCACGCTCCATGCTTGGGGAAAAGTATTGCGGCGGCGGAGAATCCGTCATGGCTTCCGAGCACTGCTGAGTTATCCCTTCTTGGACGGGAATGACAAAGCCCTCTTAATTGAAATTCTTATCCTATGTCCCGAAAGCTCGAGGGAAAGATGGAGTTGAAATAGTTGCCCACCAAAAGAGCACGCGAGAGAGAAGTATTTCCTGGGTACGGAGTGGTGGTATTTCCAAGAGGAGAGCTGGCTTGGTAACGTCCAGATGATAGTTGTGTAAACGAGAGGAGCTTTCCGGGCTCACGGTGAAAGATAAAGATGAGGATGGACTATGATAAGCAAGGAGAGAATACGCCCCATGTGCGGGTATCCACCGGCTGTTTAGATGCCAATCAGCCGGATAGCAGCATCCACGCCGCCGTGCAATGGGCCGCTGCAAGGCACGGGACGGGAGAGAGTCCTCGGCGGTCGAAGGAGAGACAGATGCGCGAGCGAGATCCGTTGGGCTTTCCCGCGAGAACGGGCGAGCGAGCAAGGGCGGAGAGAGGAGGGCGCAAGGTTGAGATAGAAGAAAAAGAACACGCCCGCGACATGTGACTGGCTTGGGTAAGCATGTGATTCGGGGCCAGTCGCGCTTCCTGATTGGCCGGCTGCGGATAGCCGCCCGTTTACCCGATCCGGAAAGTGGAAAAAGGTTTCGCCGCCAAGATCCCGCGCCTTATCTAATCAGATAGCAGAGTCGATAAGGAGAGGGAGAAGGACGTTGCAGCAGGGTACAGAGATAGGATGAAAGGGGTCCAAGAGCGTGGGTGAGGGAGGGACTTCGTGACATTGCGACGCATGTACAACAACTTAGGACAATGCGAAACAAGCAAAACTTTTACGGAACCCCTGATCCATCCCACCCACGGCGCAGGCAGCATTGCACTGTAGAAGGGACCCGAGAGATTTTGAGTCGAAGCATCACACCTTATTATAGTCCGAAAGCTACTCTATCACACGTCTCTCCAGTCGTGAACTGGTAAATATCAACCCAGCCACGGCTTTGCTAAGCCAGCCTACCCTATACAAAACATGTACATCATCATGTCTAACCAAAAGGAAAAATAAAAGAAGTCGAAAATTTCAATGCAGACAATCCCGATCAGCTCCGTGTCAAGATTGCACGCCGTCGGTTTGGATCACAATAGGATCCCAAGTAGAGTGCATATGCCAAGACAGATAATCAGCTCAGTCAATGTTTCTATCGTCGCCAAGAAAGGGGAATCGTACAGTCAAGGACACCTCTCTGAAAGTTAATATAAGAATAGGAAAAGGGTATATCGCTGGAAGGAAAAATGAAATAACCAAAGGGTGCGGAACTCGCAACTATCGGGTGATCAGGTCACAAAAGGGAAGCCCAACGGGCATCTTCGTCGTCACTGCCATCGTCATCGTCCTTGCTGCCGACGGTATCTTCCATGAATGTGAGATTTTCCATAGCTTCCTTAGCCTCAGCCTTGCGGCGATTTGCTTCCACTTTCTTTGCACGAAGATTGTTCACCTCCAACAGCTGATAGATAACGGAAGTGACACAGCGACGAGTACCCATGGCTTTGCATTTGATCTCACAAAGTACCCCAGCCGCTGCGTACCATGGGAAGCCTTTCGAGCTGGATTTTTCGTATGCGCAGGAGGCTAGGAAGACTTTCCACTCATATTCAGAGCCTGTCCAGACTGCACTTCTCTCATGCTCAAACTTAGGTGGCGGAATGGCCATCAGGCTTTCGCTAGCAAGTGTGATATAGCCTTCATAGGAGAGGCTAGCGTTTGATCTTGCAGAAATCCAGGTATCGTAGGCCCTTTCAACCTCCTTTCCTATCTTTTGAATGGCGTCAAGCAAAACTGCGCTATTAGACGCGCTTCGCTCATCAATGGCGAGGTTCCACACGGTTTTCCAGGGAGCAAGAAGGTCGTCATCAACTTTGTATATATTGCTGGATGGACTCTCTTTGTGTAGTAGCTGTTGGATGCGGACGGTTTCCTCCTTGATCACCTCAAATTTGAGATAATCCCCGATATCATCTGGTTTCCAATCACGAACGTCGGGATCCTTGTATGCAGGGTTATCGTCGGTGGCCTTACCTAGGCTGCTCCGAAACGCGCGTTGATTCTCCCGAGGGTACTCGTACCCTGATTTTTTGGTGTCTACCAGATGGCTAAGTAAACAGGAGTACTCGATCGCTCCAGGGAATCCAATACCGCCCCAGAAATAGCAAAACCTCTCGTGATCATTTGTACATTGACCCAAGGGGCTCGATAGAAGGTTGAATCTGAAGGCTCTGACCATGAAGTCATCAAATCTTTGGCCGTTAACCGGTTTGGACACTTTTAGGAGACCATATTGCTCGGGCTTTCCGGTATCATGAAAGGGCTGATTTCGAAATGGAGCAACCAACTGTGGATCCCAGCAGACCCAGACTTTATCTCCGTCATAGTCACCTCCAGAGAGCATTGAAGCGAGAGGCCTATCACCGGTTGTAGGGAACACTATTACGTTCTTTAAATGCCTCAGGGCAGAATAAAACACTGCTCGACATTTCTGAACGTCAGCAGGTAGATGTGCAGGAGCGCGCGCGACCAATACCTCAATACCATCTAGGTCCAGAGCACCACCCTCCCATTCATCCCCAAAAGCAATATAGACTTCCCCTTCTTTCAGTATCCCATAAGGATCAGGAATACAGTATGCGTATGTTGATAGCGGAATCTGAATCTTCAAGTTTCCGAGCGTTTTGAAAAACTTGTCCAAGCAAGATTGGAAAAGTAACCTCAGATAGTGAAGCTTCGACGGCAAAAAGCCTGCATCAAGAAGCATATTAATCTGCTCCCTTATGTCAATGGGAAAGCCGTCCGCAAGTTTTGAGGTACTGGCACCCAAACCTCCCACACGCTTCATCCAGATGCGACACGCCTCCGAGTCTCCCTTTGTGAGGATTTCAAGCAGTTCTGTGAAATAGGTATCGACCAGGTTCTTTACAATGGAAGCGAGATATTCCTTCTCAATACCTCCATTTTTCAAAACCATTAGGAATTGAATGTTGAGGTCGACGGGCTTGAGTGGTTTCGCCCAGGAACAAACATCGAATGTCAACTGATGCTCGTCTAGCTGTACGCTTCTGTCACAGGGTGGAGGCTTGACCTTAAGTTGAGATGCGTTTATAACAATCCAATAATTTCTCTCAGTAGCAAAAGTTGCAGATGGTTTGACCGGTGTTTCCGGGCCGACATCATCGTTTTTCGCGACGACCCAAATACCCTTGGAGCCTGCAAATCGTCCTTGAAAGCATGCGGGAACAGTAGAAAAAGATAAAGATTTTGAAATCGCTTCTCCCAAAGACCTGGACATCAAGGCACAACCGTCGCTCATGAGTTCTTGCCTCGGGTTATCATCAAAGATGATCTCCTCGGGGAGAAGAGTAACACTTGGGTTGGTTCTTGATAGCCCTAAACGAAGCCGATTGAAGAGTTTCATATCCTGTTGGGATCCATTCCTATGGATAGGGATATGCCAGTTGAACAATTGCTCCACAGTCATTGGTGGATGTCTCTCAGTCATCTGACTTGAGATTGATGATTCCAAACAGGATTTCAAGAAGTCAGCGCCATCAACAGCAAACATAAAGGCTTTATACAGGTATCCAGCCTTTGAGTTTGATTTATAATCCTCAACAAAAAAAGCCCTCCAATCACGACCCAAGATATGATGATCTCTGCAAGTAAGCCAGGTGGCAACAGCAGTTCTGTAAATATCAGCGGCAGCATTGGATTTGTCTGGGTGCTTAGAAGGAAGTGTGACTTCTAGGAACCTATCAGCCCCAAATCGACGAGCGAACCTATGACTCTTATCCAGCTTGAGCGGATTCAAAGTGAACAGCAACTCTCCATTTTTCCACTCCAAATTGCCGCTAAGGACAACCATCATGTGGGTATCTGGGTCTTTGTATTGTCCTACAGCGAGTTTCCAGACATGCTGTTTGGTTTTCTCCAGTGGCTTGTTATATGGAACGCGACATATGGTTTGCCACAGTGAGTCATACGATTGATCAGTTTGAAGCGTATTACCGGGTAATATAACGTTGGATGAGACCCGGCACGCCCGAGCCACACGTTCGGCCTCATACCGATACCGTAGTGGGAAGTTGTTTGAACAAGTGGCATGTTTCGAGGAAAACGGGCCGTTTACGACGAGATCTCGTACCTCTTTCTCCACCTTTGCCTCCGTTAACGGGCCGTTCCTTACGGGAAGCTTAGTTATCGGAAACTTAGGTGCTGGTGGTTTTAAGTGAATGCTGCCAAATGAGGTGCCCGGTGTAGTTGTGTGCGAAACAGTGGAAAAACTACTCGACGGAGGCATCGAGGAAGGGACAGATGTAAAGCTCGGCGCCTCAGTTGTGCTGCCGTTGTCGGTAGGATATGGGTTTTTCGACTTAGGTGATTCGGTACGGCTCGGGCTTTTGGTTACGCTCATGTAGCTGTTTATCCTCTTTTGGTGTTTTCTATGAGTCGGCGTCGTAAGAGGCTTTGGCTCTTTACTAGGTGGGTCTCGACGAATGACGTAGTCTTCGAGACTTAGCTGCTTTTGCCTCTTAGGGGAATTCTGGATCCTCACCATCAAGATCAGCCAGGGCCTGTGAAACATAATCGAAATCAAAGCCGTCGAACTCGTCAAAATCGGAAAGCGCATAGGTATCAGAACCGTAACCGCCATCGTGATCGTGATCGTGATCGTCGGGTGAGGAGGGAGTATCAAATGCAAAAACAGGGGATGAAGGCGCTGTAGAAAATACCTCGACATGATCAACTTGCCGCCGCTTCACAGATTTAGAGCTAGTTTCAGACGAGCCTCTAGTGTCGGGCAGACAAGATGCCGTCTCAGAGAGACAAAATGTTGATGCGGCTACCGTAGTGAAACTCTCGGTTTGTGACAAGCCGGGGGGTATTCTATCACAATCTGCCAGACTTTCACGGACGATCCAAGCTTCGCTCCGCAAGAACCTATGAAGTTGATCGAGCACTCTGTTTTTTTGTTGATCCGACAGTTTGCAGAACCGATTGGTGTCCCGACGTATCAATGAAACCGAATAAGTGGTTGTGTTTTGTCTGTGGTTTAGCCCAACACTGAGATCGGGGAACACTGCTGAAGTCCAATCTTCATGGCTGGCTAGAGCTCGTTTCTAGCCATCATTATTCTTAAAGAATAGAAAATTGATAAATCCCACGCATTGCTGTGGGACCGAGGCTGTCTGCAGTCCAGGAGTGACTACATCGTCAACCGGAAGGCCAATGCCGAAGCGTATATTGATGTCACGAATTATCTTCCCGATTTGGTCACCAGACCCCGGGATGCGGCTAGCCATTGGATTATTGCATGTACGATGAAGATAAATAGAGATGTTGCCAAAAATTGCGGAAGTGAGTGCGTATCTTATCGTGGACTGTCAGCGATGCTCGAGGCGTGTAACTAAAAAGAAGCAATTGAAGAAGGGAACTGGCATACCAATGCTCGGTCATGATCAAGATCAAAGACACCCCGCCATGCACCTATGCGTAAGCAACCAATGGTCCTCGTATGCGTGAGGTTGGGATTTTGACTGCACAGCCTTTGCCTGAAGAAAGTCGCAAGCAAACAAGCAATGCACGAACCAATGCAAAACCCGTAACACTAATGCATAACGATAAGCTAGTAAGAGCACAGAAGTGGAAATGGAAGAGTCCGCGATGCCATTGTTGACTGGTTTGCGGGTTTGTTTTTGCCAAATATTGCGATGTTGTCGAGGAAAAGACAACCCCGGCCTGCAGAATGGCCGTTGGTTGGCTGGCGGACAGGGACGGCAAGCGAGGGGTCAGGCTGCACTCGAAGGGGACGAGGACAGCATCAAACTCGCGGGCCGCCAGGCAACAAGCCGGCCTGATCGACTAGTGATATTGCTTTTTCCCCAGTGTACCAATCACGGCAGACGATCCGGGTGAGAAGCGAGAAGTCCGCGTGAGATTGGACGCGCTCTCGCAAGGACTCCGCCTGTCAGCAGGCCTCGATATATCGGGCCCTGCAGGCAGGCTGACCCACCGATATATACGGCTCTAGCGTTATCGCGGTGTAAGTACGCGGACGTGACGCGTTATATCGGCGTCTCAGGGGGTCTCGGGAGGTGCAGGAGGTGCACCTCCGACCGTACACTCATATCATGCCTTCTCACAGGTTATGTCGCCCTATATCGCTTTAACGACTGCAATCAGACTGTAAGATCTAATATTAGATTGCAAAGATGTTCCTGATATCGCTGCTTTCTTCTCTACACCGCTATTTCGCTGGCAAACGCGTTCTTTTTAACATTTGTACCCGCAATCGGCAATCCACTAATCTATATAAAGTGAACGTCGCAGTCACTATCGGAGAAGAATTGATCACAAATATATTCTTTACTACTAACCCTGATTAGCATAAATACCTCTTTCCTGAACCAAAATCTCTAATCAAGATGCCTGACACCGAAAATTTTGTCAACAACTGCCCAGTTCTCACGGACGACAACTACGCTGTCTGGTCAATCTTCTGGTATAATAGGCTTGTTGCACTACAACTTTACCACCTCGTTGACCCTGACAACAAGTTCGTGCCGTACAATGTTGTCCAAGTACAAACTAAGTATCGGGAAATTATCGAAGACGTGCGCATAATGCGCCTTGAACGAATGGGCATCAACCCCCAGCAAGCGCCTGCACCTATACCTGCTCTTACGGTCGACGACAAGGAAACCGGTATCGAACTTGATCGCCAAATATCGATGATGTTAAGCACTCTCTCCCCCGAAAAAAAACAATCCGTTAGAAGAGTCGAAGAAATTGAGGCAGTATGGGAGATACTGTGGGACGCAGGTCATACGCTTAGTATTCGCAATCGCCGATACTCTGAATTTGTAGCACTGGGCTGGAAAGAAAAAGACACTATGGAAACCTTTGCTGCCCGCGTCAAGGAGTACTGGCTTAAGCAAGGAGGGTTGATTGATGATCAGCAAATCATCCACAAGTTGTGGACTAATCTCCCGCCTGCTTACTTTGCAACCGCCAGAACGATACGAGATATGACCGATCTCCAAGCAGTCCTGAGAATCATGGAAAACGACGCCACCATCCTAAAGGCGCAAGAAGAAAACACTGATGGGGGTGTCGCGCTGGCGGCGAACGCGTCCCAGCGAGGGCGCGGAAAAGGGAGAGGCCGCGGCAGTGGGAGAGGCCGAATCGAACGGTCAAGGTCTCGCGAAAATCGTTCAAAATCCCGTGAAAATCGGCAAAGCCGTTTCGATGGAATCTGTCTGTGGTGCAATCGCTACGGACATCCGAAAAGAGACTGTAGACACCTGCAGTCGGCGATTGAAAACGGCACCGCCAAATACAACAAGGATGGAGTAGCTTACCTTACGGTGCCGGGGTAGGAGGCGACAACTGCGTCTCCTGTCCTCGCATCTCCCTAGTCCCTGCTACTCTTCCTGCCTCTCAGCCTGTTCTTCAAATTGCGGGTCAACCGCAACAGACCCAAACCATCCAAGTTGGAAATCAAACGTACCGAATTATCACCGACACTTCAGCAAATTTTACCCAGGTGTAGGAGCTAAATAAGGCCCTATACCCCCGATAACGAATTAATAGCATATGGGGATTTGGAATTTGGCTCACGCGTCGTATATCAACAAACATTAACTAGATCGAACGACCTGGCGCCTCTGACCACTTTGTAAACGATCGGAGTGTTATACTAAATTTCAAACGCTTCGCGGAGGTTAGAAAGGTTAGCCTTGATGATAATAGTGCTCCGTACAATCGACGCGTTGGTGTCAGGAACGAGAAAATTACACTCTCTTCTACCACGCGACCACGCTCCGAGCACCCTGATGGCCTGGCATCAACGTCTCGGTCATATCAATATGCGAACCGTCGGCGAAATGCTTCATCTTTCAGTACCGAAGGTTCTGCCTGTCTACAACGCCTATCAACAGGCTAAAAGGCTAAAATGCATCAATTGCTTGGACGTTCAATCGGATGTACTCTGATCTCATACCCTTTCAGGGCCCATCCTTCGGAGGCTCAAAATACGCCCTAATAATTATGGATAAAGCAACTCGGCTTCTTTAGGTATACTACGTTTCGGTAAAGGAGTCGCAGCTTCTTGCGCCGATTATAAAGAACTAGTTGTCTTTATACGGACTTAATTCAACGTTTCAACAGTCCTAGAGAACCAACGAAGGAACCGGCGAATTCACAAACCAGCTCGTTCGCTCTACCAAAATGGAGGTTTTTTCATCGAGTCTTCCTGTATCTAGTGAGAGGCTCCCTCTCAGCCGTCAGGCTCGAGTGGGAGATCCTGACCCCTGCCAGAGGTCCTTTTGTACGTACGGTGACCTCGTCGCTAACAGTTTCTCCGACAGCACCTCCGACCTCCGACACCGACGTTCTTTTGCGAGCCTGCCTGAGTGGGAGTTGTCAGAGGGCCTTGATATATCTGGCCCTGCAGGCAGGCTGACCCACCGATATAGTTATACGGCTCTAGCGGTATAGAGGTGTACGCGGAGATGAGGCGTTATATCGGTGGGGGTCTCAGGAGGTGCAGGGGGTCACCGTGGCGCCGCGTATATTGCCTGTCGAAGGTGCCGTAGCTTGCATAAACGAGGGACAGACGTCAAAGACGAGAGAAGAACGCGCATGAGATGAGAAGTGACAGACGTTCAAAGAAAGCGACAAGAAGAAAACATATGCCGAGGGAGATGACTTGGATTATTTTATGTACAGGGCAAAAATCAGCGGGCCAACAGCCACTCGGATGTAATAAAAATATTGATCACGATAAGAAATAATCCAGCATCTAGAACAGCCAGGCGACGAACGTCCGGTAGAACCAGCCGGCATCGCCTTGCTGCTCTCTTTTCGCTGCCTCCTGGGCAAGGTATTCGGCCTCTTCGCGGTCGATCTCCTCCTTGCCGCTCCAGAGATCTGCCTCCTCAGGCTTGACGCCCTTGCACTTCGTGACAAGCTTGTAGCCGAAAATTAGCACGAGGAAAACAGGGACTCCAAGGTAGGAAGTGATGAAGTTCTTGTAGTCAAAGTTTCCGTATGTCTTAGGGTTGTGGACAAAGACGTCATAGCTCTTAGTGATGGCAATTAGTATGCAGAAAGCGCACGCGCCGTAGGATCCCATTGCGCCAAATGGTGCCTTGAATGCAAGCGACGTGTCTGGGACGTTTTGGGCCTTGCGGGCACGGACAAAGTAGATGTGAGTAACCAGGATGGAAATCCAGGAGAGAAGACCGAACATGGTGACAAGGTTTACGAAATAGCCGAACACAACCTTGGAGTCGTCGGAGACGTTGAGATATGCCAGGAGAGCAAAACAGGTCGAAAGGGCAAGCGCGTAGATGGGAACGCCGCTGCGGTTAGTCCTTGCAAGGATTGCAGGGGCCTTGCCCTCTCTGGCCAGGCCGTAGATGGTTCGAGTCGCAATGTATAGATCGGAGTTGGCGGCGGAGAAGACGAAGACCAAGATACAGCCGTTGAAGATCGAGGGGAGAACCTTGATCCCAGCGATCTGGATGGCGACAACGAATGGGGAGGCGCTGGCGCTGCTGGAAGCCTTGTTGGCGAAAAGAAGGTCCTTGTGGTTGAATGGGACAACCATTCCAAGGAAGAGAATGCTGAGGCAGTAGAAGAAGAGGATTCGGTAGAAAGTGAGCTTGATGGCACGGGGAATCGTCTTCCTTGGGTTCTGTGCCTCTCCGACAGTCACACCAACCAGCTCGGTACCGAGATATGCGAATGTGGCCTGGACCATTGTGGACCAGAAGGCAAGGAAACGTCCAGATGCACCTTTCAAGATGTAGGTATTGAAGGCCCCGGGGTCTCTCCAATACCGGAATCCCTTCCTGTCATGGTCTGGGCCACCTCCAAGGGCCAAGATAAAGGTCAAAAGCATGATGCCGAGGATGATGACGACCTTGAATGAAGACAGCCAAAACTCGAATTCACCAAAAAATTTGATGCCGAAATAGTTGATGCAGACAATTGCGATCAAGAAAATGGTAATCCACACTCCAGGGTTAACTACGTCTCGTTTGACCCAGTATGATATGACTAGCGCACCAGCCGTTAACTGATTTGGCGTGATGATAATGTACTTGCAGTAGTAGCTGATAAGGCGCCGGGGTTAGTATATTATGCCTGTAGAGAGACGATTGAACAGTCGACCCACCAGTATCCTAATGCGAATCCAAGCGCAGGGTCGCAAAACCTAACGGCATATCCAGTAAAACCACTAGCAAGTGGAAGCCACGCGGCCATTTCGCCAAGTGCACTCATTACAATCCAGACGACAAAACCAACGATCAGGTACGAAATAAAAACAGATCCGGGCTAGATTACTATATCAGTATAATCCCAATGTTTCAGCAGACGTGAAAGTTCAACTTACACCAGCCTTTGCGAGAGCAGCTCCAGTGCCAATAATCAAACCAGTTCCAATAGCACCACCGATAGCTGTGAGGGTGACAATTAGCTACAATGTCCACGTCCACAATGGAAGTTGAGAAATTGTACCTATCATAGTAATATGGCGGGATTTTAGCCCACGATGCAGCTTATTGCTCGTATCGGTTTCAATGTGCATATCGCCGGTCTGATCCGAGAATTCCTCTTTGGTCTGCATCGTCTCGGAGAGATGGCCATCTTTCTGGTCCCAGGTCGCCATAGCGGCGGGATGGCAACGCCGGAGAAGTGACTATGAGAGATTGTTCGACACGAACCACTGGAGGGAACCCCCCAAGCCGTGAGATGAGATGTAGTGCCGGTGCGGAGAGTTCGAGCGCCGGGTTGGTGCGAAAGATCAAGGTCGAGAGGGAACGGAGGAGGCGCACACCCCCAAAAGTCGGAGTATCCGAGTACTTATACACCACCACGGCGAGGAGGGGGGCAAAGAAGATAAGAAATGAAAAAATTGAAAAGTGGGCAAGGACTCCCGTCCCCATTTTTAACTATCCTGGGGTTGCAGAGAGATTTCCAGCTTCACGCCATCTCCCAACTCTGGGTCTGGTAAGTGTCCCGAACCGTGTCCATAGTTTTGGCGCGTGTGGTATTAGCACCCAGCGATTCCATTGGAGCGGCGGCGGAGCAAGACGGTGATGAACACGACCGCAAAGGAGACTCCCGCAATTAGCAGCCTATGAAACGAGCCGTCGTGACCGCAGGCGTTCGGATGGCCCATTCAACATCGATATGGACCAACTACGAAATTGCTGGGGGGTCCTGCAGTCAAAGGTCGGACCCCTTGTCATCTGGGGTTGCACCAGGTGCATGGGGTCCCCTGCAGTCCGACGTTGACCAGCCACTTGGGCTTCTCCAAGCCGAGATGCGGCCAGCCGAAAAACCCTGGCCGTCATGTAAACACCATCGTACAGCGCGGACTGCCTCATGTGCTCTGGTCGTCGTCAAGCTATGGCGATGATGCGCATCCGACGTCGATGAATGCTTGGTGCCGATGGCTCGCCCACAACCACTCCGCCGCGCGGGGCGGTTTCCAGGCAAGGTTGCGCGGCGAGAAGACAAGCCATCTTGGCGGACAACGCAGCGCTGTCGAAGTCGGGATGGAAGGCTTCCAGAGACGTTCCATAGTCCCATTTAATTGGGGACAAGAAGGTGAAAATACGAGCTGGTCGTTGAAAGTTCCTCTTGGAGCCAGCAGTCAGGTGATTGGCCGTTATCTCGCTCTGTCGACTGGAGTTTGCAGAGAAAAGATCCTACAGCGCGTCCACATATGTATGAATGGCGTCTTCGCTGCGAGTGCAGCGTGGTCTCGCCCGTCCCGTCGGGCACAAAAGTACGGAGTAAGCACTGACATCCCATCACGCGACTCTCTCGCCTCTCGACGGCAAATCACGACAGCAAGTGGTGGCGGGCGCCAGACGTCAGTCCGTTCTCTTAGGCTGTTGGCAGCCGAACATCTAAATCAAACACATAACTGTACATAAACTACTACCCTCTATCGGGGGCGTACCGAAGCGAGTAGCAGGTGTCCCAGCTTCCCCACCCAACGCTAATATTACATTTGGAGTTTTAAAGTAGACTATGCTTGACCAGGTTGTTGCAGGTAACAAAACCAAATCTCTGCCGGATCTAACTTATTACGATCGGCTGCCCGTTGGGAAATTCTCCGTACGAAGCGACCGTCTGAGCAGCCCATCCTTAACGGACTAAATAGAGCGGGAGTCAGCCAGTACGGACGACTCGGAAAGGAACAAGAAGGATATCAACCGTTCACAGAAAGAGTTATCTCGAGCCAGCAAGGACGGAGTAGGCTTCCGCTGGCAATTCCATACATCCGGCGAGCCCGAATTTACGTACCGAGCCCATGAACCTGACCATCGCCGCGACTGACCGTCGTGGAGCCAGGATTGGGATTCTGTTTATCTCTGCTTGCTGCCCACCGGCCCTTGCGACATCTCAATCTCCCGCCTTATCCTGACAGGCTCTTCATCTCATCCCTTGTGCTCGTCCTTGGGGATGCCAGGTCTCTCCTTGGCGTACGTTCGTTGTGCAGCAACTTTTTACGAAGAGATGAAAACAAGGGAAGAGATAACGAAAGCGAACAAAGCAAGCACTCCGTACTAATATGCAAGCAAGCGCTACTTGAAGTGTCTAAACTGCAGCTGTCAGCTAGTCTAGTTATCGGAGTATATTCGGGAAACGCTTTTAGCTCATCAAGTCCTTGAAGGCCATTAGAGCCCCATTTAAACATGACGCGGAGTGGCGGCCAGGGCACCAGGGTCTTGACTCTCCTGGAGCATGCCGCTTGACACCTGGAAGAACAAATTAAGTGTGGAACATGCGTCCGTTGGTAAATAATACAACTAGACTTAGGGTCAGTAATTGCCACGGCCCTGATGCTCGCAAGGCTGTGGGGGTTCAGCCTCGGTCCTAAATGGGTCCCAAAGTGTCATCCGACCAGCGATCCAATCTGCCTGTCGATATTTATATCGCCAGCAGGAGATAAGAGTATATATAACTCCGCATCCTCAGCACAAGTCGCACGAAAAGCTTGCAGACTTTGCTCTCCCAGTCCCGCAGCGAGATGTGCCACCCTTCAGCTTCTGAAATGAAATCCTCCACCTTCGTATCTTCCCCCATCCGCGCGCACCCAATGCCAAGGCGCCTCGCTCGCTAAGGGCTTTGGACCTCCGCATTTCCCAAGCAAGACCGACAAGACAACCACACGGTGTAAATGGCTGGGACAGGGTTACACTCTTGGCTTGCTCCTAGCCTCAGTGCAGATAATAACTGTTGCGCGAATTTGGAAACTGGAGTGCAGCAACGCAGGGATAGGATCAGCAGCACCAACGAGAAGACCCTTGAACGTTGCATGGTTTCTCCGCGTTTATGTATCCCTTAGGTGTTGCTGTTTCCCCATGGCCGGCATATTCCGTTGATGGGAACTGGCCGTTCATGCTAGACGGGACTGCTAGGTGGTCATGTGTGGGAGTTGGCCCCAGGCGCAAGACGCAAGGATTATGGCCCCAGCAATATATGTTTACCTGTCTAAGCTGGTTGTGAGAGTATCTAAGCCGACGGGGCTCGGTAGTCTGGGGGTGGGCGTAATGCTTGACGGACTGTTCTTCTACGCCATCGCCATTCAGGAGTTTGATGGCGTTATATGGCTGGAGGAGACTTTCGTAGAATTTGCGTAAACCTTACTATCAGGCAATATATAAGTCCAGCATCTACTTGTCTAGCTGACAGGAGCCGGGTCATTTGAGCACGCCCGCAGCAAACTCTCTTAAGTGTTGGTTAATCTCATGGATTATTATGCAATGGTCCAGCAGATCCTTCCCAATCCCTCACGGCCACCAAGATAGTGGACGGATCGCTTGCGGACAGATTCTCCTTGATTTGTAGTATGAATGTAATGCAGAGAACTATTGCTAAGCGCTATCAGGCTGTCCCGTTACTGAATATGTATAAGCTTTGATAACTTGCTATATCACCCTGGCTTTCTCTTTGATTAAATATGCCGGCCACATGCATCTCGATACATCTACTTCGTTGCAATTGTGATGAGGCCATAACAACGAACGTGTTAAATCATGCAAAAAAGAAAAACATGATGTAAGTTCAAAGTGTCTGTTTGGCAGACGAATGTATTTTAGGGAGTGTCCAAGCAGTTGAAAAGGGTATCTTTTGAGCCGCCTTCCTGCTCTACGAAGAAGCGGCCAATTAGCAAAATGAAACAGTGGAAAATAATGTAGCTAAGGCGGTGGGAAGAAGCAAGGGGTATATATTAAAGAAGTATCCCAATGACTTGATTCGAAGAAAATCTTATTTTCCAAGTGACATCAGGTATGATTTCCGTTCAGTACACTAGCCGGGGTTTCAGGGTATGATAAAGGAAAGCCCTCACTGCTACCTCCCGACGAGGTTTTGGCAAACCCTTCTCGCGCCAGCATAGTGTTCATAACTGCACAGTTGTATGCAGCCTCGCCTGGCGGTATCACAACAAGTATGTAAGTATTGTCGGTGAAGAGGCCCAGGAACACATTGAACTGCGGCGTCTTCGTGTGCATGACGAGAAAGCTTGCTGATGCGGGGGTAGTATGCGTGTTGCGGGCCGCACAGTGTTTAAACGCTTTCATGATATTCGAGAGCCGTTCATGACGATCAAAAATTGGGTTTAACTTGCCAATCTCGGACGTCACGGAAGTAATGGTTAGAAATGTCGAGCGCTCGAACAACACCACTTCCTCCGCATCAATCTTGGTAGCAAATGCGGTCAAAAACCGTTCTATGATGGTGAGATTGGGGATTAGTTTATGTACTATCCCCGCCCAGGCTTTATACAATGACTGGTCCCATATGCTGCTGCCAAAAGTGTCGATTGAAAAGCAACCTGATCGAGCGCGAATCAGCGCTGAACGCTCCTCGCATACCCGTCTTCGATGTTCGGTCTGGATTAAGTCGAGCTTATGAATGAGGCAGAATATGTAGGCGTTCGGACTATATTCTTGGAGCGCAGTGACGATGGAGCCGTAGGTATCTAGGTCACGTTCGACTTCGCGGGATTCAATATCGAAAACGTATACCAGCACCGCGACGTCGGAGAATATATTTTCTCTCTGGGAGGCCAGATATGTCTCCATGAAAGCATCTTGTCTAGAGGTGGAGCATATGTTAGGAGAGCCTTGCCGGAGAAGAAGAAAACGGAGGCAACGTGAGGCTTACCCGCCACAATCCCATAAATTCAAAGTCAGGTTTCCAATGAACTTAACATGGCTATGCTCGACATCGATAGTAGCCCCTAGCCGCCGCACATCCTTTGCGACATAGTTGCTAAATATTATCGACCGCATGGAGGATTTCCCAGAGCCGCTTTTTCCCATCAGCAGGACCTTCCGCTTCTTCTTTTTCATATCCATTTTTGCGTATAGAGCACGGCCACGAACGATTAGCGTGAGAGGGTTGACGGAGCGAAAGAGAATGTGGTCAGGGTCTGGGTAGCTGCTGCTGGTGATGCGCGACGTGAGGATCTGCTGGTTCCGAGGTGAAGGTTGAAGACTGACGTAGTGACGGACGGGAAAGAGTTTGGACACTGCCGAATTGGGTTAGTGCCCTTATCCACTCGGCGATATCGACAACAAGTCGACGGAGTGCGAGGAGCTCGAGGGAGTTCGTCTGGCAGTTGGAGTGTTCATCTGTGCTTGAAAATAGCCAGCCTATCACATAAGTTACGAAGAGTCGTGACACGTCAGGAATCGACCTTGCATTTCTGCCTGCAATCTCAACGAATTATATCTTGCTCATTCGTAACTAACATGATTTCACAGCCTCATCATACATGGCGTTGGGTCCAAGCTGCAACATATATAGCGTGCTTAAATGAGACTATCTAAGTCTACGGGCTATATGGACGCTGAAGATGAGGTCGAATGTTCGTATAAGGATAATGATCATTATGACATCTACGGAGGTTGCAACTATGTTAAGGCTAACTCTCATCATCAATATATGATCTCAAAAAGCCAACGATCTGATTGAACACGGTCGCGCTTTATTGGAGAGACATTTCACTGCATGGCTAACAATTGCCCTTCTTGACGATCACATTGTAGCCTTCACTGTCGAACTCCTGCCCTCTAACCGTGGAGACATGCTCCCTATGGCAGTAGTCCAGGATATCCTGAGCATAAGTGGCAAGATGTCTACATGGCACAGATATTCCATAGATGGACTATCGCGAGTTAATATCTCGGTCGAGCGGGAAAGGCGAGGAAATAGCAAATGGAAAAGAAATGAGCGATGACCTACATCGTTGCAGAGGAAAATCCCAGATCGATAGGAGCAGCTGATTCGACCACAGTTGCGGCCTGGCATTTTGCAGTCTCCCTGGAGGCCGCTGAGATATTTGATGCCGTCTTGGATGGCTCTGGGATATGCAGGTTCGCCCACAGGGTGACAATTAATACTGGTCTAAACGTGGTTCAGCTCATCAGTAACGGCTCCTGTTACGCAAAGCGTTGGGAATCCATTATGGTGAGAACTACCTTGGAACGAGGGCGAATCGTCTGGCCGGGTTCGTTGTCGCCAAAGGCCCTCGGGAGATATCTAGACCCAGTGAGTTGCTCGATTTGAGAGTAAATCTCCTGAACGGTGCCTTGGAGAGTGACATTCGTTCCACCAGGCACAATCGGGCCAATGTAGGTCATCGGACCAGCTGTAACGAGCATGGACTCAACCGGACTCGCGCATACCTGCCCTGGAGTTAACGAATGGCCTTATGAGTTCTACTTTAACCGACGAGGGCGTTACCTGGACACCCTTGAGGCTTACAAGCCCGGCAGAAGCGAGAAGAGCGACAACGTTGAGCCTCATCCTACAGACTGCCAAAGCGATGGCTGTTGAATATCATGAACTATTGGAAAGGCAATGCGAAAACCACCTCTCCTTATAGACAATGCGGCCTACGGAGTATATAACGAGGCCTGAGCATCAGACCGATCTCCGCGCAAAGGCCGCCTCGCACCCCTGCGACATCGACCTGAGCGCAATTCCCTCGCGCGTCGCTCCCTCGATGTCGCCCGGAGTAACTAGAGCCAGGAGCGGCCCGCAAGCAGACTAGCGCCCGACGCTCCCACGCGCGCGGCGCGCCAAGCCCACGCACAGGAACCGGGTTCTAACCCTAAGCGCGACCCGGCGTCCACCAACCGTCGTCGCGCGGACTCCTGGATCTTCTTTGTTCTTCAAAACCTTCGTGCACCTTCTCATTGCTGTGGTTACCCAAGTCTAGCCTGTTGCGACTGCGTTGGCCTGCTGGGTAGCACAGCTCTGCTATTTAGGTACCTCACGTAGCCGTCGGGCTGTGGCAGCTTGTGGGACCTCTCGTTCAGCGGACAGAATTGGGTGTACTTGATTAACGCGCCTGGCTTGGTCCTGCTCTCGAAGGCAGAGTTACATAAACGACTCGTCCTATTGCTCTCAAAATGTTTTATAAGGAAGGCTGTTGCCTCTCAGGCTGCTATAATCTTCATCTTGTTGCGATTCTTTCTGCCTCGGAAAGGCACAATCTGCCGAAAGCTGGTGTTTTTGTTTGCCAATTTGTGCAACGGAATAATACCTCGTTGTCGAATCCCCTGCATTTATTGACTTTTTGTGTCTATACTTTGCTTTTTACACCATATCCGATACCTCCCTTAGGTCTGAGGCTTCCAACTTCACTCCATGGTATCTCTAGCCCGTCTGGCTGATTTTTGACATGAAACCACCAGAGAGCTAAGGGTCGCGGCATGAAGTCGCTTGGGATGACTTCCTTTCTATGAAAGCGTTGGCAGAGAACGGAGCTGGGGGATCAAGGAGGGAATATCTATACAAAGAGATCGGTTGGCTCTCTATATGACATATGCCCTTTACTTGCACGCGCTGCTACGGCGATCGTCATTGGCGATGCAGTATTCCGTGGGATACCTGGCCGTCGGCTTAATTTTCAATAATGCCGCAAAAAGACGCAGCTGGACTGGCACTTCTAGCATCGTGAAGTCTCGCATATAAAATTGGCGCGTCTCCCTCCCGTTCAAGAGGGCTTTCTGAACTCAGGCAGAACATCATCACACATCCCCTTAGTCTTCACACTTCCGACATCATGAAGCTGGCAACCACCTTCTTCCTTGCTGTTCTGTCCCTCGGGGCCTCTTTGGTATCTCCACCTCTATTCGCCGTGCTTGTCGACGGGCCTCAGAGAACTAACGCAGGGCATAGGCACAAGCGGGTCCTGCTATGCAAGGCATCTCGGCGGCCGGCCCAATGAAATACATTGGCCCAATCACGCCGGGCGGAGAGGACATGACTATCGAGGGCACTGCGGAACAGATCTACCATGAAATCATGAGGCTCAATCCCAAGTTCAACCCGGATGCCTTTGAAGACAAATCGAGCACTCGTCGCCTTCAATCCCGCAACAAGGTGAACAAAGTCAGGAATGCAGTCTTACGCAAGATCTAACGGAAAACATGTGATAGTCTGATATCAAGTGCGGTTGGCCATGGACTCCGGCTGATAAGGATGAGGTCTATAATGGAGTCAACTATCTCTCCCGCCTTCCTGGAAGATGCCATGTTCCAGGAGGCCCACGGAGGTGCGCGCGAATTAGCTGCGCTTACGACGCTGCTATATATCTCTGCAACGACGTAAGTTTTGATGTCCAACCGTCTTGCTGTGTGCTTTGCTTATGTGATTCGCTGTAGAACAATTTCGACATTACGCCATCCTGCAGATATCTTGCTACCTACGCGGGGGACATCGCTGACCGCTGCGACAACGGGGGTGCCTCCACCTGCGGACAGCAGTTTGATACCGACCGCTACAACGTGATAGTGACGAGAGACAGATGTTGATCATATCCTAGGTAGGGGGTTACCTGCCTGGCCGGGGAATGCTGCGGAAAAGCCCATGCATGTCAGACTACGTGTTTACCTTAATAATCCATGAATTGAAGTGCCACTTTTCTTCTCTACCATCTGCTTTTCTGTTCCAACGGGTTACGCCAAGCGGCGGCCCGACTCCGTCCCGACCAGTTGTCGTCAAAAGAAAATAGTTGATCATCAAGTAACCCAGGAGGTCGCACAGCGCTTGACGGATCAAACGAGGATCACACCGTTGGTAGCTAACGAGGCAGAGAAAGAGGGGTCTTACCGTGCTTACGAGCTGATGGCATGCTCGTTACCACGGCATTATCGAAAGAGGAGACATTGAATGCATCGTCCCCAGCATGCATCAGGGGAGAGAATGACGACCGAATCTAAACAGCGCGCCATGTGGTCTGTGGGACGCGCCGACGAGGGTGCTGCGGGTGAACATGGGCCCGGAATCTGCTCGAGCACCGGTCAACGGTCGGTCTGCGGGCGCTCCCTCGCTGAGCGTTGGACAGGCTACTCCGTGCTCGTGGACGTAGACGTCTTATTTAAGCGTCAACCAGCTGACTCGTGAGCTTCGAGTGCGCAGGTTGGCCTGGATGAGGGCCAGGATTGCGGCCAAAATGTAACGCTGACGGGACAGGGAGGCATGTCGGCGCTGAAACCGGCCGGGCAGGCTGTTTTGCCTCGTCCTTCAGGGACTAACGGTTGTCGCTCGAGCTCGGTGGTTGAGGAGCTACCGTGTATACGTAGTTGTTGGGCCGCTTGGCGACGGACTTGTAGCAGGCGTGTATACCTGCGTGTGAGATTGAAATAATAGGATAGCGAATAGTACTCAAAGGATAGTGAAGATAGTGAAGATAGTGAAGATAGTGAAGATAGTGAGTAGAGGACGAGTAGAGAAGAGCGGCCAACCCGGAGTCAGCCTGGGGATACCTGGACTACCGCTCCAGACGCCTCGAGACGCCTCGCCGGGCCTCCCACCGTCGCCAGCATTGAGCGAGCGCGAGGATTCGCCGTGAAACCGCTGCAGCTGGCGCAGCGAGTGGCCTCTTATTACTTAATGGGCCCGGCCTCCACCCGGGCGAAAAAAAAGCCGCCCACTTGTTCCCTTCGTCCCTCGACCAACCTCAACCTCGAATTCCTCTTCCCACCGTCTTCCTCCTCTCCCCCATCTATCCTTACACGCTCTCTCTTTTGGTCCTCCCCGGCTTGCAGGTTGTGCTTTTTCTTTCCGCTTTTCTTATCTATTTTTTTTTTCTGCTGGGGGCTGCTTCGTTGGGTTTTACTTTTGCTGTCTGTCTCTGCTCTGCTCCCTCCACCGTCTCCCTCCGAAGGCCAGTCGACTCGAGAAGAGCGGAATCCTGGAGATCAAGCAGCGTTGTCGGCTCGTCCAGACTCGCCTCCCGTGTTCAATTCTCCCGTCGTTCTGAACCGGACAGCCCGGTGCACTTGTCGTTGGCCATGGCAGCCCTTCAGTCTCCCACCCCGAAACTCGACCGATACATCATCATCCACGTTGCTACTACGTGCGACGAGCATGGCGTCTACGTTACAAAGGACTCCGCCGAGGTCATCGAGCTCGGATGGATACTTCTCGACACCAAGAACTGCGAAGAGGTACTATTCTACCCGCTCGTCCGCCCGGAGCTTGACTCTCCGTCTCTTTACGAAAATCTTGACTAATATGTGTCAATTCATCGACAGCTCCACCGTGAAAGCGTTCTCGTGAAGCCGGTCAACACCCCTATCACGCCTCTCTGCAGTATGTTGTCTCGGGCTCCAGCTTCTCTGCTTATCGATTATACAAAAAAATATATATATATATATTGTGCTAACCTGGCCACCATAGCGAGCTTGACTACTCTGACGTGGGAACATGTCCGGTCCGCGGGTACCTTCCGTGATGCCATCAACCGCTTTGATACATTCGCCCAGGAGAATCTCCTATCGAAGAATCTCGAGTTTGCCTTTGTGACGTTGGATTCCTGGGATATGCGTGTGCAGCTTCCCAGGGAGGCCCGTGATAAAGCTGTCGTGCTACCTCCTTATCTGCAGCATTCCCGTACCTTCGACCTTCGAACGGAGTATCAACGCTGGCAGCAGCATCACCCGGAATCCCTCCCGTTTGGACCCAGCGATTTGGCCAACATCTGTGCCGCCCTCGAAGTCGAGCCTGTCCAGTCCTCGGCCCCCATCAAACACAACCTGCCCTTCCATCTGCAGGCCTTGGCTCCGGCCTCCCCCCGTCGAGCGATGGAGGAAGTCATCACTCTTGCCAGGGTGCTCCGTGGCTTGATCCGCAAATCTCAGCCACCGCATGAACATCCGGAGATCATGACCCGTCCCATGGATGCAAGAGCGGATGTACGTGCGTTCTTGGCAGAGCGTAGCAAGGTTCTGCATATGAGTGGCTTGCCCCATGATACTACGCAGTCTGAACTGGAAAGCTGGTATACCCAATTCGGTGGACGTCCTATCGCTTTCTGGACTCTGAGAACTCCGGACCAACATAAGCCTACCGGCACTGGGTTCGCCGTGTTCTCATCCCACGAGGAAGTAAGTAATACTTTCATCACCCCTATCAAGATCCTCCGTGAAATCTATCTTTAACCTTGAATAACTGCAGGCTGCTGAGAGTCTTTGCATGAATGGCCGTGCACTGAACGACAAGGCTATTGAAGTGTCCCCTTCCTCGAGTCGTGTTCTTGACCGTGCTGCCGAAATCCTTGCTCCGTTCCCTCCAAGCAAAAATCGTCCTCGCCCGGGCGATTGGACCTGCCCATCATGTGGCTTCTCCAATTTCCAGCGCCGTACCGCTTGCTTCCGTTGTTCGTATCCAGCTGTTGGCACTGGCCCCGATCCCATGCCATACCCTTACCAATACGGGCCGCCTAATATGATGCCGCCACCCCACCACATGGGTCACCACGGTGGCCACGGAGGCCACGGAGGTCATGGAGGCCACGGTCATGGTATGGGCCACCACCCGAGAGGCATGGGAGGAAACGGCGGTGTCGTTCCTTTCCGTGCTGGAGACTGGAAATGTGGTTCTGACGGCTGTGGCTATCACAATTTTGCGAAGAACATCAACTGTCTTCGCTGCGGAGGACCCCGCTCCGGCGCAGCTGTGGTGGCCGACTCCGCATTCACCGCCCCCATGGATCCTCAGTCCGGCTTTGGCATGGGAGGTCCAGCCCCCATGGCCAACACCCCGGGAGCTGGTCCCTTCGCATCTACACCAGGTAACTTTGCAGGATTTGCTCAACAGTTCGGCGGCCCTCCTAGCACCTACTCCCTTCCTTCTGGGCTTGGAAATGCACCTGGCCCATACCCGCCAGTCGGTCAAATGAACCATTCCGGTTATGGATCCGTCACGAGCGCTTCTCAGTCCGTAGCCTCGTTTGGAAACCCTGCAACGCAGGCTGCGTTCACCGCTGCTGACCACACCTCACCGCCTCTCGGAACTTCCAACGGCGGCTTTTACGGCGGTGATGGTTCTTCGGATCCTTTCGCTTTTCTATCGACCGGACTTGGCGGTTTGACTGTTGGAGATGAGCCACATGGGCGCAGAAATGGAGCTTCTGCCAACAAATCTCCCGCTTAATCACTTCTTTCGAATGACCGTGGCAGCAGCAGCAGCAGCCTCGATAAATTCCTCGACCTTACTTCAATGAATCTAGCTATAACAGTCTTGGCAGACTCAGTGCGGTGGCTCAACTTTATAACACCGATATACATTTCAATATACCTCGACTACAACTTGCTCTCGCGATGCATCGCTTTAATTGGCTTTTCTCTGTTTATATGAAGCCTTCGGACCCCTATCATCTTACCCGGACCCCAACCGAAGGTTTTTTTGGAACCTACGCATTCTTCTGGCTACTTGTAGAGGTACTAAGCTTCGACTATAGCCTTGGGATTATGATACTATTTTTACCCTTCAACATTTGCAGCTGTCTTCGAAAGGGAACAGCATCGCATCGGGTCATCATATAGCGCTCGATGTGTCAGTTCTGGAATCCCATGTGTTTAATACGTTTTTGGTCTCTTGGAGCGGGGTGCGGAACGTTGGATGGATGCTTCTCCCTTTTACCTGCATTTTTGAGCGAAAGAAATATACCACGCAACTTTCTTCTGGGAATACAACAGCGAAAAACAATCAAAACAAAAGCAAAAGGCACGGTATCCAAAACATCGGAAGAAAGCTGAATTTGGGTTACAGAAAGATATGGATTTTCCTTAAAAGAAATTGCGCTTGGAGGATATTGGGTCTTCTTCTTCTTTTTCTTCAGTTTCCCTGTTCCTTCTGCTCTTTAAAAGAATTTGACACTGTCGGATCGGTGGGTTGGGGGGGTGGGATATACAGCGGGTGGAAAAAGAAAAGTAGGAGAGTCGGGAATACTTATATGCGGCATGCGGCATGTTATCCGTGCTGAAGTTCCCCCTTTATTTTTTATTTTCCTTTGTTCAGTGTGTTTGCCTCACTACTCACTTCACTATTACTGCTTTCTTGGTCTGTGATTTCTCCTACTCCCCACACTTCCTCTATTCTGTTCCGCCCCTTAATGCTGTCTTGTCGCTGTGTTGTGTTGTGTTGTGTTGATTCTCGAGCTTTGAAAGGTTGGCCCTGAACGGACAATGCAATGGTAGTTTTGGTTGCAGGATGGAGTGTTTTCCTTTGGCCATCAGTTGGAAATGGGTTGGCTCTTTTTGGGATGGCATGTGGGTTATTTTCTATTTCTTTTTTTTTTTGGAGTGTGGCTTGGTGGAATCTCCTTAATCATCTATCTATTTTCATTGAGGCCTTTCTTTACTCCTAGTATTCTTAGTGAGAGCCTCCCTGACTCCCTGTGTTCGTTTAAACTCCGCCTTGTCCCTTTTTATATTTCATATTTCTCCTACATATCGTTTCGAGTCTTTCCCTATCGTCACTGCTACACTATTCGAACTGTACGTTGTTGCTATTATAGTTTTACCGTTATACACATCCAACGTCCAAAATTGTCTGGGCAAGCATTGACAATGATAGGCTTTAGCCAGCTTGCATTTATTATCTACTGACACTATATTGTAACTGCTATTTGAGCCTCAAATATCAGTTGGTTTTTTGAGTATTATAGTCGGTACGGGGAAAGGAGTCCTAATCAAAATCATAGAATATAGAAAGTACATGAGTTGAATAGCCTCGTCTGGAACTGCATGTAGCTGGGAAAAATCCAAGAGTTTCATGCCGCCACTTTTCACTCCGTCTCATCTCCGGTGACTGTGCTTGCCACACTCTGCGATCTGCGCACTGACGATTGCCGTCTTGAAATTACAGTACTGTTGCCCTCGCTCTCCTCCTCATCGTCAATTCTACTTATATTGCTCGGGGCCATAGAACTGGCTCTACTCGGCGCCTGGGAGATCTCTGTCACTTCTGCTTCATCTTCTTCCTCAATTGGCTCGTCTTTTATACGGGTTCTCTCTCTCCTCGCAGGTCGGCCAGACACAGAGCTGGTGTCCATATCGGCGGGTTTTATAACTCCGGCAAGAAGCTTTAATACCGAGTTCTTTGCTTTCACAAGCGCATTTCTGCTCGCAGCATCACCCGCAACCCCAGCGGAGATAGCCTGGTCTAAGAGCTCCTTAACAACAAGTAAAAGCTCGTCGTCGTCCTCCTGTATTTGACTAGCCATAATATCGGCTTTAACGCTTGATCGTAGACTGTCCCTTTCTTCGGGTATACCCTCAGGCACCCGAGAGCTAGCCCTGGAAGACGGCATGGGAGCAGGCGTTGGCAGATGTAATTTGCTCAGCATCGATAGTAAGTACTTTCTCTCTTCTCGTGGTGCAGTCGCAAATCCTCCAACGCCCAGAACACGTTGCAGTATATCTCTAGTGAGTGCCAGATGAAGGCAATCGCTGGCTCGAAGCGTTGAGTTGGTTGAAGGGGCAAGGGGATCTCCTCCACCCCCAAGTCCGATAATGCGACGATCGTCAGTCCATTCGCATAGCATCCCAACAACGCCCGTCATCAGCAATTTCGTTTCTTTTTCACCCACACTTCCATCAATTTCGCCGTCACTATCTTCTTCAGCCTCAAGAGCGTAAAAGTCATCAACTGCTGCAAGTACTGTGCGAACCGCAGGAACCGCTATCTTTCTCATATGCTGGGCATTGACTATATGCGAGTGACAATAAACGGGGAAAAAGTAGGTTAATGCTTGTCTGAGGGTCAAGTTATCACGAGTCCTGGGGTTGAAGAATGCGAGAACAAGTGATTGTAACAGCGTCGCGATAGAATTGTCGTTGAACTCCTTAATCGAAGGTGGAATAGATGGGTTATTAGGGGAGAGAGAATTGGTGAGTAGCATTTTAGTTAATGCGATGACCGCCGCGCTCTGGGCGTGGGGTAAAGTTGGTGTTTTAAGAGCCTTTGCGAAAGCCTTCAACAGCGGTTTTTGAAACGGAGGTGGAATTATCGAGTTTGGATCGTTAGGTGATGCAATGGGTGCCAAAAGCGAGCTGTGCGTTGTGACTATATCCGACAAGATTCTTAGAGCCATCTCTTGAAGCGATTCGTGGCCTTTGGTATAGCAATGAATGAACAGCCCCATGTTTTCCTCTGACAGGGACTAATATAAACATTAGAAAATGTCTTTAGACAAGCATTAGCCAGGGGTACATACCTTGTCCAACAAGCAACAGAGGCCTAGACACTCAAGCCCTCTTTCGCGAATAGGAGCCTCATGACTTCGAACAGCTGGAACAACCAGGTTATTCAACATAGTAACGAGATGAACATTATCCTGAAGGTTGCCCTCCACATTCTGAAGCATGCATTGTGCGATGTAAAGGCACTTCATATTGACCACGATTTCCTTAAGAACCTTGGCCTTCGCCTCCTCTTTATTGAAAGGCACTTCACTTCCTTGTCTCGAGTCATGTCCATCACCTCCGCTCGTAATGCTTTGACGGCTGTCTCTTTGTCCCTGTCTGTTACTATCTTCGCTGATTTCCGATTTAGCCGACACAAAGCTATCCTCAGAAACGATGGTATCATGAACTTCAGCCACGGCTTCAAGAACAACACTGCAGAATTCGCCCTCGCCAGCGGCATTCGGGCTGCAGACGCACCGCAAGACCTCAACAGTGAGTTTGGTGATCTCTTCTGGAAGATTTGAGATAGCCAGGGTTTCCCGGAGGAGAGAAAACATCTTCCTACGTCCAACTTCGTCACTATAATCAAGTGTTAGGCAGATGTAGAGGAGTTGTTCGACGATGAACTCGTATTCCATTGTCTGCTCTTCGCCTCCTTCAGCCTCTTCTGGATGGTTCAGCCTCATGAGAAGCGTTGTAGCATACTTATGTAGGTAATACGCCATAGCGGTGACCTCTGGAATTTTCTCGTCAGCGAGTTCTTCAAGCCTTCCACCCGCTTCTTTTTTGCAGAACGCATTAAAGCTTCGGGCCATGAACGCTGACTCTGCGGTCAAATTCTCCCAAAATTGCTGATCGAAGGTCACTGAGTTGCGATAATCAGGTCTGCCCTCCCAGAAATTTTCCATTGCTTCGTGTGCAATGCCATTCTCCACCCCGGAGTTCACGACATCGATTCGCTCCAGAAGCTCTGTCAGAGCCGCTATTGTTGGAGACGAAGACTTTGGGTCGTCCTCCTCCTCTTCTGTTCTATACGAGCTTGCACAGTCTTCAATCCAGCGATCGTAAAATAGCCTTCCGGTTGCTTTCCTCACACTCTCGTCACGATCTCGCATGCCCCACCGCAAGAGCTTTTCTCGCATGGACAGCGAAAGATGGCGGAAGTCTCCAAGGCTAGGTAGTAGTCGAGTGTATAAAGCTCTTCGAGTGGGGCCGTCAATATCTCGAGCCCTTTCAAGGAGAAACGGCAAAGTTGCTGGCGTCAATGGCAGGTTAAGTAGAAGCGTTCGCCGAACCTCGGCGCTTGTGTCGTTTTGAAGCACATCAAGAAGTTTCTCCAGAAGGGCTGATGGGCTGTCACCGTTATTTTTATCTCCATCGTCCTCGTCGTTGCCAGCAAGTCTCCCAAGTCCCATGACAGCCTGCACGCGGACTGTCGGTTCCTTGTCTCTGATTCTCTTAACCAAGCCCTGCCTTATCAAGTTGTATAATTCGTCATCAATCGAGTCTAGCGAGTTGACGATATGCGAAATAATCTGTGTAGTCCGGTACCTGACCGTCTTATCTTTCGCAGCAAGCAGTGGGATAAGACTGGAAACGATAGTAAAAGTCAACCGCGATGAAGGAGTTTCAGGCAGCGCCCTTGTCTCATCAGGATCCCCTTCTGTATATAACTCAAGATCTGCGGCTCTCAATTAGTTTCCTATTTCCTGCATTATGCAGAATTAGATGCATGCAATCTTACCTTTATCAGTGGACGATTTCAGAAAGGTGCCCATGAATTTGATTACACGGTCAGCAGCTCCTTCAGCCTTCTTCACTGGCACTACCCGAAGAAGACATCTGCATATCTCAACTTTTAGTTCTTTCTCCGGTAGTCCGCCACTGTCCCCGTGAATCTCACTAAGACGGGAGCCTTTTCTCCCATCCATCTTGGAACTACGGAGCCCGCAACAAACCTCCTGTATCTTCCTGAGTTTCACTGCAAGCTTTCTATGACCTGTGACCGCGCGCTGCGCATCTGCAAATATATCGACTACATTTGAGCGAAGAGATGAGGACGTCGTAGGTAATGCGGGTTCGTCAGGAATATAGGTTGTCGGAGCACTCGTCGGAGGTACAGACGATTTGCGGGTCGAGGTAGTGGACGAAGCGCGTGTGGAAGTGCGTCCGGGCATCTTGAAATATAGTTCAGTCTGTACTGAGGTACAGACTTAGGTATAGAAGTCGATTGTTTGTTATCTATATCGGGCACCTGCTGTGCGGGAGAGTCGACTCGGCTCGTGCGAATTCTGCGAGCAGAAACAAGAGAGTCGCCAGGGAAACTTTCCAGATCGGGTCGCAATACCACTGAGAGTCAGAGCAAAGCAGAAATTCTTCTAGATCCTGGGGTAAATGCCGATATTTAGAGAAGGAAAATGCGGCGTGTTGGTCCCACGATTTTTTGGCGGTTGTCAAGCGTTGCCCTTTTCGGACAAAGTAAACAAACAGCGATAAGATAAGATATGACATAAGCATTTCACTAGTCCTCTTCCGGAAGGCCCATCCGAGTGCCGCGGCATTGCCTCATCTGGAAGGCATAGCGCACCTGGCAAAGAAGGGACGATTGGATACTTGCCGCTATGCGATCTAGTTCTATACTCCTGCTGCTTCTCACACTGACTGTTCTTTATACTGCATATTCAATCATGCCAATTGAAGTCCTCACAGATGATCACGCAATATAGACTTTTGACTAATCATCCGAACACTTCCTCCCGCATCAAACTCCGAGGACCGGCACCATCCAGCAGCATTCTGTCTTCAATTGAAGGCTCTTATCTCTCAGTCCCATCAGGATACATATCGCTCACATAATGTTTAGCAAAGGTGTTAGGGCCTTCGGTACTACGGCTCTAAGAGCTGCGGAGAGTGCGGCCCAGATGGAAGCCAGGAATCACTATGGAGTTGGTGTTTCCAAAGCTCAAGGCGTGGTAAAAGGCCTTACAGGAGGTAAGATAATACGATACCAATTTCCCCATCCACTCAACAAACCGCTTGACGCAAGCTAATACATACCAGCTATTGGGAACACTCCCTTAATACGTCTAAACCGCATCTCTGAACAAACAGGCTGCAACGTGCTTGGAAAGGCCGAGTTCCAGAACCCCGGAGGTAGCGTCAAGGATCGAGCTGCCTTGTTTGTAGTTCAAGATGCCGAAGAGCGAGGACTACTCAAACCAGGCGGCACCGTGGTGGAAGGAACCGCGGGTAATACTGGAATAGGCCTGGCTCACGTTTGCCGATCGAAGGGATACAAGTTGGTTATCTACATGCCGAACACCCAGTCCCAAGGCAAAATCGACCTGCTTCGCTTATTAGGTGCAGAAGTCTACCCTGTTCCAGCAGTTGCCTTTGACAACCCCGAGAACTATAACCACCAAGCTCGAAGACACGCCGAATCTCTGGATAACGCAGTCTGGACGAACCAATTCGATAACATCGCAAATAGAAGAGCGCATATCGAAACCACTGGCCCGGAGATATGGGCTCAGACAGATGGGAAGGTTGACGCTTTCACCTGTGCGACTGGAACGGGTGGTACGTTGGCCGGAGTTACTAGGTATCTCAAAACCGTGAGCGATGGCAAAGTCAAGTCATTCCTCGCCGATCCTCCAGGGAGTGTACTATTTAGCTATATATCCAGTGGAGGCAATCTTATAGAGCGTACCGGTAGCAGTATCACTGAAGGAATCGGCCAAGGACGTGTTACGGACAATCTAAAGCCTGATATTGAGCTTTTGGACGGTGCGCTCAATATCAGTGACGAGAAAAGTATTGAAATGGTATACCGATGTCTCGACGAGGAAGGTCTATACTTAGGTGCCAGCTCTGCTTTGAATGTTGTTGCCGCAAAGGAGGTTGCAGAGAAACTTGGGGAAGGCCACACCATCGTCACGATGCTGTGTGACGGAGCCTATAGATATGCGGATCGGCTGTTTTCCGACAAGTGGTTGACGAGCAAGAATCTCAGGGGAGCTATACCCAAACATCTGGAAAAATATATTGTGCTACCTTAGATTGTTGGGTGTACATTGATATGAATATTTGCTCGATAGAATTCCACATAGGCGTGTGCTTACAACCGATCTCGCACACATTGAATATAATCGGTGTATAAATAGAAGTCATGTCAACATGAATTAGAAGTAATAATAAAATTATAAAGACATTCCCTGCATGAAGTTGTGTAGAAAACCTGAATCGCTCGCGGAAGCAGGGAAACGAAAGGACCCTTTAAACAACGTTGACGTTCCAAGATGCTCCGTAACCATTATAAACCACACCTCGAATATTCCACTCAGAAAATTCGGGCTGAGTGTTTCCACCCGCATCGGTGGCACGACAGTATATCGTCTTATTCCCCCCTTTTACCGCCTCGACTCGAGCCTTCCATAGAGTCCAGCTCCACTTAGACTGTGGCTTGATATCTTGGATATCGGCATCGACCCAGGATTCTCCGCCATCAGTTGAAACTTCAACGCGCACTACAGGGCCTTGACTTCCCGCGGGAACGGCGAATCCTTTAATCTCCAGGAGACCATCGGAGGATAGTTTGACTGTCTCCCCGTCGTCTGGGCAAGCGACGACCGAGTTGACTGGCATAGCTTGAATGGACGGTACTGTGTTCCAATAGCTTTCTGCAAGCTCCCATGTGCTTGCCTCTGGGGGAAGAACTCTATAGTCATGTTGTTGATAAAAGTTTGGGGACTCCTCCCTTTGCACTGTAATGCGATCAAGCCACTTAACCCACCGTGCACCAGCTACGCCCGGTACAACTACTCGGACTGGAAAGCCATATTCCGGTAGTAGCGGTTTATCGTTCATCTATCTCACAGTTAGATGCTCGTTTTTGTTTCTAGGGGTGAAAATATCCTCACCTCAAGGGCTAGAATGACTTCTTGATCCATCTGCATGGCCCTCCATAATTCGATGCTTACACCGTAATAATCGTCATCCTGGCATGGGGCTTGAAAACAGGCAAAGGCAACATGCAGCGAGCTTTTCTCTGGCTTTTCGTCCTTTAGACGAGCTCTCTGTAAGACGTCTCTTAGGCGCGGACCCTTCCATTTGCAATTCATGATAGCTCCATCAGCCCAGTCGACGCCGACTACCTCCTTAAGCTTCGTGCGCATCGTATGCCTTCTGTTCCCAGCGCACTGCAGGGCACAGGTAACCTCGTGTTGAGGGAATTCATTTTGGAGTTGAGCTACCGAAAGCGCAAATGGCGCATCGACCAAGCCGTCAACGGTGATTAAATGCCTTGCGCCATTGATCTGGGGTATGACGCTATGATTACGGTTGTATGCACCCTTTGTCGTGATAAAACTATATCGCGGGAAGAAAAGTAAGCTTTGGCTGCCGGAGAATAAACATCACCAATCACAGCCCTGTTGCGGGCAGGAATACGAGCGGCAGCACATCATCTGCAGGGATCGCATCTGTTGAGAAAAACATAATAAAACCAAAAATATGGCCTACCTGGACACAAGCTCCTTGATGGGAGGTTCTCGGTTCAGGATCTCGGTCAGCTTTGCAGGTCTTGTCTTTGGTGATGGATTAGCATGTGGTCGAGCGACAGCAGCGGGCGGTGAGTGCTCACATGGTTCATGCTGAGATATTCTGATATGCGCCTCAACAGGAGGCTGAACGGCTTTCCGAAGAGATATTCCCTGATACGACTCAGTAAGGACCGAAAGGATTCTCGCAAATCCGGATGGAACATCGTGGCTCGTCAGTCCTGGCAGGTTCTGTGTTTGTTTGCTGTTTTCACTTGCTGTCACCGTCACTTGGGATGTGCGGGTGGGCATCGGCCATATATAACATCAACACAATCTTCTTTACCTCCTCGTGCGCTGCTAGGTTATCAAGCCGTGTAACAAGGGACAGCTCGCTTTATGTACACATAGACCAGCCAAGAAATAATCCAACTCCACATGGGCCTTTATATCCCAACTGCTCGACGAGTTGGGACACTCTGTGGCTGTCTGTCTCTAGATCTGCGCGTTCGGACGATCCACGGTGGACCATAGATCCTCTTGGCCGAGAGAGAAGACCTTTCTAGTCTTTCAGGTCGAGATTTGAGTTGGGTGAAGATTTAGTCTCGCCTTTGTTATTCTTCAATGCATCGCAGGTACCTTACCTACTCGGCACCGCGGAGACACGTCGGAAAGCGCGGTGGTTGCCGACAGCGAGAGCAGGCGAGCAAGTAGTCTGGAATCCTGGCTGGAACGCATTACTACCGAGCTGCCGGCCAGCGCGCACGCAGGGAAGATCCTGTGTGCGCTCAAGTCTGCGATGCGCCACCATCTCAAGATTCCAACCAGCTAGTGTGACGTATATTTGGGCGGACCAGTCGCGCCAAGCATCTAAAGAATCTTCCGGCCGACTGAGGACGAGCGATCGGGAAGATGTCCTGCGGCTGTCTGCTCGAATGACTTATTGCTGACGACCTTGCTGACCGGGCCCGAAAGATGGGTGCTGCCATTGGAGGCTGCGGATGCAAAGAGGGTGTCAGGTAAGGATCAGATTGAAAAGTTATATACATTAAGCTTGGCGTTAGTCTTTCGGCTGATCGTCTGTAGGCTCCTCTATATATCGCATGAGCCTCACAGTATTAGTCTCTCCTGCCACAATATGGCCAAAACATTTCAAGATGAAATCGGGAAAAGAGAGAATATCCTATAGGAGCGTTGGGAAACGGTCACCTCGACCCGTAGCTGATTCTCTCATCAGCGTGATTAACACAGCCTTGGGAAACCATCACCTGAGGGAAGCCGGCACATCCGCGCAGGCGAAAGGACTCCATTCAGGCTGAATTCCGGATGCACGCCAAGGACCAGGCCAAACAGTCCCTTTATCCAAATGAACCCATCCACACAACGCCAAGTATACGCCAGTAGTAATAGTTCGCCGGAGAGCACCCCTAACCGCCTTCTATACTCCGTATGTATCGTACAAATGTCGCAAGCCTCGGAGAGCGAGGGAAGATATCGTAGAGGGATGAAAAGGCACCATCGGTGTTTTCGGAGTTGTGTCCTACAAAGGATTGTTCGTAAGAATCGATTGAACCAGGTTTAGTCGGTTGGCTGCCTCATATATGCATCGATGGCGGCGCTGAAGGCCGCAAAGCCCGCACACCCGAGCAGAGCTGCCTGCGGGCCTGCTTTGGCTCCAAGTATTCCACCAGTGATGCATCCGGCGGCGACGCCGTTGGTCAGGTCGTTTTTAGCACGCAGCCCTTCAATGCAGCACTCTGTACCGCTGAAAAGTGCACCAACAATGGCAAAGTTCTTTGCGCTGCTATATGATCTGGCGCCCATATCTTTAAACCCTCGTCGCAGCTGCTCGCGCACTGGAAGTGTGGAAAGTGCCTGGCCTTGGGGCGTGAGCGGCGTATCATAGGACATCTATCCGGAAAATTATATTAGCAACACGCATTAAAACGGCTACCAACGAATACTTGGATCATTAAAGCTTACACTGCTCATGAACAGGCCGAATGCTCCTCCAAGCGCAAAGCCCATTCCTCCAGCCATTACTGTCTTGACTGGACATGATTCCATGGCTCCGGTCATCTGATATATCATTAGCATTGTCCTTTAGCATCGATGGTACGTCACGACTCACCATCTTAACCATAGCCTGCTCCTGCTCATTCAATCCAACTGTTGACGGAGGGAGACCCGCTGGTGTAACTCCTGGGGAAATCCCCGACGGGATGTTCGCTCCTGGGAAGCTCATCTTGCTACCAGCCGGTGCTTGGACCTGAAATATCGGATTTTATAACAGTGTTGTCCGATGCCTCTTTGATCCAGAGAGGCTACGAAGGAAGGCCAAGCAAGGGAGAAAACAAAAGCCGGCTGAAACGATAGATAGTAACGGGTCCGGGGCCCAGAACACCGGTTGAAGGTATGGAATCGCATCCAACAGGCTCGTCTGTTGATATTTCTCGAGTCTCAACTCGACATCAAAAAATGTTTTCGGGCCGGAATAACATTCGGAATGAATGTTGGTATCCCGTGACTCGGCAAGAGGAACAACTATTACCCGTCGCATCGTGAAGAGCTCGGCAGAACTAAAGAGACAAGCAGTTTGATGGCTCAGCGGTTTAAGGGTCAATAAAGATGTGTCCCTCATTCTCCGCGTTTTCAGATATGTCTAGTATTGGGCTTTACGCTCGTTTTCTTCGCGATCTGGGTTTTTGCGAGACTCTGTGTCTCTACGATGATTAGCCTCATCCAAGTCTCCCCGCGATGGCAAAACACCCTTACATTTTCCGCGAAGAACAGCACGGAGTTCTCCGTCCCTTCATTGCCACTTGCGGCGGTTGTTTACATTTCAAAGCAGCTGCGATGGCGGAGTGCCATCTAAGTTCCCGAATCACCAATCAATCGTGATACCAAGCGCTCCAAGAAACCTTGAACTGACAAGGAGCCAGTAGGCCGAAACAGGAAGCGAGATGGACGGAGTAGTGATGGTTACTATATATATCTCACTATATATAGGAGCCAACATCTCCAGCGAGGCTTTCGTTCTATCATGATGTCGATTTGATCGGTCTAAACCTCTAGTGAACGCCAAATAAAGCTTCGCTGCGCCCGTCATGGTCGCTAGTTTTGTGGCTTCATCGTTGGCCGTCAGTCAGAATGCTGTCAAGTCTATACTCTTCCGAGCCGCCGGTCTCGCCCTTCAACTCGGTGTTTTCAGACTATTCGCTCTTCTTGCGTCGGCGAAGGGTGCTTTTACTTCCTATTTGATGTTCACGGAGGATTATATTCAAAGAGCACTATTCGTGATATCTCGCGGGTTTACACATCACGCTGCCCTCGTGATCTTCTTTACCATCTGCTTGCTCGGCTCTGGACTCTATGATACCTTGCTTTGGGGCCTTGACTCACCAGGGTATATCCAGCACAAGCAGAATGTCACTGCATCCACGGTCAAAAATCAGTTGCTTAAGAGACCCAGCTACGTGGTGTTTTCATCCACAAAACCAGAGGATATTGACACCGCCGATTTTCATGTGATGGACAGCCTGAACAATAACCTATTTCAGTCAAACCTCAACTTCTCTTTGACCGGCCATGTCTCGCTAGGAACACCAGAATCCATCCCTCCTACCCGGGACTTTGATCCGATTAATAATGTAGGGCCACGAATATGGCTGGACGAAGAAGGTTTCTCAGTATCACCCGATTCTTATGCCACCGTCAGTGCGGAGGGGGACGGTTACTCCTGTCCTTGGGTAGCCGGGGCAAAGGATAAAACTGCATCATGGCAGTGCTCGTTCGACAATATCCACGCATTAGCGTTTCTAAGAGGTCAAATCGGCATGCCGGAAATTCACTGGGACGATATCACGGACAAGAACTTTCTGTCCGAGTACCTACGCCCAAACAGGGAAGATAACCCTTGGACCTTTTTGGGAGCTGGTGGAGAAACCGCTATGATGAAGCAGATGTTCACCGTCACAAAAGAACGTCGAAGGCATACTTTTCTGAGTAGCGCAATGAAGATTACTTCAGTATACAACCACAAGATGCCATTCCCAAAGGATTCAGTACATGATCTCGTCAAGAGGTCCTGGTCCCCAGACCACTCTCAATGGAATGATCCTCGCATCGGCAAAATCACCGATTCGATTGAAACGGGGGTAGGAGCGAACAAAAGCTTCCATATGGGCTCTATTGTGAAGGCCGGAAACTCCGTTGCGCAGCTTAATTACGAATATCTAAACGTACTTGCCAACGACATGGTCGCCTATTCGGCCTTTCGCATTTCGCTAGTCAACATCACCCTAGTCCGCTCGGAAACGCTGCCTAATCCTGTCAAACCCCTTGAGCCATGTGATCACTACTACCATAACCAGGCGTCAGGCGGAAAGGTATATGGAACAAACTGCTACGAACCACTCAGTAGTCAGAATAACACTGGAGCACGCTTCTTCGGTGAACTGGATAGCTCATCCGTCCTCGTTATTGGCGGGATCCTTGGTGACGGCAGCACTAACGTGAGCTCCAAAGCATTCAATCAGAATGGTTACGAATGGATCGCCAAAAATGAAGAGATGCTAGACAACCTTGTTCTTTCTAGAGGCTACATAATGGCCATCGATCCGAGCCTTGTTGATTTGGAAACCAGCAGTGTGCAACCGGCAATGTCGCCCCTTCAAGTGATGCTTGTCATTTTGCCTATAGTGTTCTGTGCTGTTATCTGGGGCTTGCTGTGGTGTTTAGCACCTGCACATTACGCTTCTTCGCTTCTAGCTAATCTATATGCAACCACGAACATCGGCAATACGGACACTAGCACGAATCCTGCATACATATACCACATGCCCGATATTAATCTAGTCAAAAAGGATGGAATAATGCAAATTGCTACTGCAACCGGTGTGTTCACGCATAGCGAGTCTGATGCCATGGAATATGTGAATATAGGCGGCACGAATGAAAACTCAAGGGGGTCCTATGTTCCTGTTCAAAAATCATAGTATTAGTTGTAATAGCTTAATCACAGCGATTATTACATTCCTTATATTGTCTGTTTTACTTCTAAATATTAGCAGTAGTCGTTATCCAGCGATTTAAATTAAATAAATAGATGCTATTGATATGATCAAGATACCAAGTTGTGTATGTGGTAATAGAACAGAAGGGTTGATAAAAGGGTCGTTGCCAGTGTAAGACACATGAGCCAGATATGAAGGAAGAGCTTTGAAATCAATATACAAGAAGAACAGAATCACGGCCCTCGAAGTAGTCAATTAGTAAAATCAAGGGCATTGGGAAAAAAACGAAAAGTAAACGCTAAAATGTCCACTGCGTAAATTCGTGTTAATTTCCAAAACATTAGTAGGCGTCATATCGCGGTAGATCGACAAATCGTCAAAAACCCCTTTTCTGTATACATGTAGCAAGAAAGCCAACGGTCGTCGTAATGTCGTAGACATCCCATACATGATGGGACATGGAATTAAAAGTAATGATTGTGACTGGTGGTTTATTAATTGTGAGATCTAATCGTCCTTGGAGCCTTTGGTTGCACTATCAGATCGAGCTGGAGATAAACTTCGCTCCCATTCGGCCATCAGAGTAGAAGCGGTACGTGTCAATTTTGACGGTGTAGTCTTGACGATGGCTGGCCAGGGAATGCCATCTGGGTGTTCAGGACTATTGACGGTTTCTATTTCCGTTTCTCCGAAATCCATGCCGCTGATGATATGTTAGTTTCTGATGGAGACCAGTAGGGGGATAAATTTACGCGAAAATTCTGACCTTGCACTAGTCCTTGGGCTACTGGCGTTTGTTGATGGCGATTGGTCTCTTTTAGAAGGGAATGTAGAGCTACTCGACGAAGGGGTATGAGTCTTAGGCTTAGGGCTATCCCAGACATCCCAGTTATCGTCAACGTCTAACAAGTTCTGCTGATAGTTCTGGGTTTTCGGTTTGTCGTTTTTGTGAGAGTGACTCTCGGATTTGTTTGATTGTAGCCTTATAGGAGTTGTGACGCCAAATTCTGCCCAAAAGTCGGTATCAGAAGTAGTTCCGGAAGCCTTCTGCTTGGCAGTGGAGGTAGATTTCGAAGAAGTAGATCTTCCATTTTGTGATGGCGCTGCTGAGGAATTTCGAGATCCTGAATTACCTGACCTCGGCTTATTTACCGCTTGGTTAATCTGCGGAGACGCTTGGGATGTCCTAGATCTCGTAGCGTTGATGCCTTCATCCCCCACAGTGGCCTGACGAATGTCGTCGATAAAAGTCCAGAGTCCGTCTTTGAAATCGGTAGCTATTTGCTTCCCCGTGCGCACAATTGCTTCCGTAGTTACATCCTGCGGAATAGGAGGGAGGGATCTTCGCCAGATACCCTTATCCTGCAGTGCTGCTTTCTGCGTTACAGGACTGAGAACGGCCTGTTTGCTGCCATGTGATTCTCGTTCGACGGAAGGAAGTGTTGCGGATCTAGGATAGCCACAAGGCCGTGTGCTCGAGGATGAAGGGCTCAAGTCAGTCTTGGCAGATGCGAGAAGAGAAAGTGTACGTGTATGGCGAGAGTTCTGGAAAACGGTCCTGGGCCTAGACGACTGGTGTGTGCCAGCTGAATGTGACACAGAATGTCTAGAGCCATGCCGTCTCTCGAAATCCCGACTAGCTTTCATCCGACTGAATGCAGAAGAGGTCTCGCTGTCAGCAGGTGATTGTGCTGTCGTTGATCCCTCAGCAGAATCCCCCTCGATTGGACTTTGTCGCAGAGGTTTCATTGCCTCCGCGCGGTGGACAACCTGAGTGATCTTTCTTCCCCTCTCGTTCTGTTCCCACTGCCTTTTTAGGGCCGTAAGCTCGGACTCCGCCCTCTGCAGCTCCTCCTTGAGCTCCAAGACTTTGCGTTCCTGGGCAGCGAGGGCCGTGAGGAAGCCATAGCCCTCGTCTGGGGGTTCACTCAGCGTGGCGGGTGACGGCGAAGCTCGATATGGGGATGGCATATTCGGGGACTGTGGTTCCGAAGGTACTGGTTGTTTTGACGTAGGCGAATCCCTGCCTAGACGTGGAGAGTTCACCAGCTCTGGAGGGATGTTGATAGGGAAGTTGAGCGTGAGTCGTTTCGCATGTCTCGCAGTGCCGTTCGGCCGTGCGGGAAGCGGTCCTCGCTGTCGTTGCCTCTCGCCGTCGAGCCATGGTTGCGCGGCCGGCGAGAGTTCTTGGACTTGGGGGTCTTCCATGGTTCACAGGATACCTCTGGAGAACAGGACGGACAGGTGGAGTTAGAGCACGCCGACAGAGGCACGACGGTCGAGATGGAGTCCAGCAACGGGGGCCATCGCCCTTGATGTCGGCTGGATGCGATGCGCAGGTCAATGGGTTGTGGATGACTGGTGGCGTCTGAAGTCGGGCGTCAGGGGGAGATTACCCTGGGATGTTTTGGGGTCGCGATCCATAGTTACCGGAATAGAGTTACAGCTACTATACTCATACTACATTACCTCTAATATCTGATTTTGGATATCAGCTAATAATTATTAATTTATAATTATAATATTTAAAGGAAGATATTCTATCTATTATATTATTTTATAGATAGAGTCTATTCGTAATTATTATATTATACGTCTAACGAGCGATAGAGCGATTCGAGCGTGTATTTTATCCTGGTCAATACGCTCATACAAAGAGCTCCGTAACGACCGCCAGAACAACCCCAACGCTACAAAAGCTCTCATTTCCATTCGAGAAAAAGAGTAGCGCTGAGTCCAAAGGTAGCCGAAGCCAGAGAGAAGAACAGCTAAGCAGATCAACTGCCTTCGATTTAGTGGAGCTATGGAAGATGTGAATGTTTATGCGGGTGTGTAGCAACATCATAGATCATACCTACATATATGGAAATGCCAACCATAGTTAATTTTCCTGATCAAATGCTAGCTTTAGATGTATGCCCTGTGGCTTAAGAGAATACGTCAGGCATAGTTCTCTATCGTGTCTTCGACATCACTGATGCCACTGTTTTCGAACTTTATTGAACAACTGCTCTATTCTTTGATTGGTGTCGTTGTTTTTGGGATGCTATTGCGGAAGACGACGATGAAAAGGATTGGGACGAGATCCAAGCGGTGAGTCCCCGCTTATTTACCGTTGATCTACGATATTTACTTACATATTCCATTATGGCCGAAAATAATCTCGCAAATGAGTATCCAAACGAGGATCTTGATTTTGATGACGAGTATGGTGACAATAACGCGATTTATAGACGGTTTTACATGAATGCGTCAGATGAAGAAGGACATAATGCCGTCGAGTATGGCCAGTGTGGATATCTTGCTTCCGCCGGCAATACGCAAGGCGACTGTGACTCTGACGATTAAATGACCTACAAAATATGATAGAGCAAAGGTTTTCAATTGTCAGGCTGTGTTGGGAAAGTTGCTACCTAAAGAGACAGTATAAATACTCCATATTCAGTTTATTTTCTTGATTTCTTCGTGCCTGAAGATCCGGGGGTATTTGTACGCCCTCCAGAGACCAATGGGTCAGCAAAGCGAGCGCGAGCTCGAGTGGTGCTGCCCTGAAGCCCCATATTTGCAAATTTACCAGCAAGTTCTTCCTCGTCCTCTATAGCATCGGATTTCTGCGTAGCAGGAAGTTTCCCTTTAACCATGGCTAATTCATCTTCGACCCTTTTTCTTACGCTTCCCATGCTTTCGCCTTTAGCCTTCTTGATAATGCTATGACTTGAAATTTTCTTGGCATGCCATGCGTCACCCTGTGCACAATATTGTAAGAAGAGCAGCCCCTGGCGAACTGATATCATGCCACCAGAGCCCGCTGATGCATCATACGCAATTGGTGGTGAGCAATAGAGAGTTTCCTTTCCTTTACCTTCCCTCTTCAGGAAGAAAGTGTGTTTGTAGTTGGTTAGAAATCCATATTTTAGCCCAAGTTCGATCATGTAGTTTCCTATCTGGCCTGTGGGCGGTTTGTAAGTAACAGTGCTGTAAAAATTAAGAAACGTTAGGGATAATTTACCAAGGGCCTGTCTCATTAATAGCACTTCATCTGCCTTGAAGCTGTCCCACATTTGCGTAAAATCGTGATTCCATGGAGTTTTCGCTTCTCCAACAGCCCGTGGGGCGCCGTCGCCTTCCATCATTAAAGCATAATCCGGGATTAAATACTTTCTTTTTCGATCCTTGCCTTCATCCGTGTCTTCAGTCGTATTGTCAAGCACGGTATCTCCGTCGACCTGGTTGACCCGTCCCGTCTGGATAAAATTGGTCTCACTTTCCGCAGTCGCCTTCCAGTCCCCAAATACCATCTCGAGCCCCAGAACCTTGCTGACAGCGGACATGGGGTGCAGGGCATGTTGAACCCATCGTCCACTAATCGATAATTCCTCACCGCAGATAAAATGCTTCCGGCGTTTAGGTGGAATTCACTAGCTCCGCTTTCGGGAAGGCCGTATGCAATGATGGTTGGGTGTTTGTCCCAAGGGATTCCCGCAAACACATCGGCGGCTTCATTCTCAAAGCTCTCCCATATTTCGACCTCATCAACGAACCATATACCATGCAGCGAACTGCTCTTGACATGTCGTTTTGGCTTATCGGAGTACTTGATTAGGGGCTGACGTGCCACATCCCTAGCGGTTAGAGGCTTCACCATAATCTCAGATTTGCCTGGGCCCTTCGCAGGTTTTCCCCCAAGGCCAGACATGTTAATTTGCCAATCGAAGTGTATTAACGTCGGTAGTAACAAGAGATAGGGTATGAATGATGAAGAGAAACTTTGAAGAGTTAAGGGTAGCTGTAAGGTCATTTTAAAGGAGCGTCCTGGAGTTGATTGCTATAGTTAAATAGCTAGCAACCCTGCCACCCCCTAGCCGCCCACCGTGTGATGGGGGCGGGCGGCAACAGAAATAGTACCATGGAGGATGCATAATATGTTGGAAATTGTCTTAAAATAGTCCAGTCAGAAAAGAACAGGTGGTTTTCTGTGGGACCACTAAGGCGGCTTCGTCTTTTTGGCCCAACATATACGCATGAATCAACAGTTGATAAGGGAGCATGTAGTTATCCACTCGTTCAAGGAATCGCCGACGATGATTCCCATCGTCACTGGCAAGGGGCCTAACTTCGTCACAGGGGGGTGACAGGGAGGAGGAGTCGCTCACGGGTAACAGGCAAGGATAGTGAATGATGCATCGCGCACATCAAACATAGAACATACCTAGGTAGTTAACTACCAGAAATAGAAAACGCTGTCGGGCATCAATTGCCAAGAGATTTCCGGCGCGGAGAAACTAATGGCCACCCAGTGACATCGAAGTAGGTAGGGAGTTAGGCGCCAGCTATCACCAACATCCAACATCCTTGGAAAATTACAAGATTTATTTATAGGAACAAATGGTCTGAGAAGAACTGTCGGCGGTTAGCTGTTGGTTTATTGACACAAATTTTGTCACAGGGCAAAAAGGAACACTGCCTGTACCTATAATCTACTCCAAGCCTACCTCTCGAGCCTGTATCTTCATTCTCGACCAAGCTCTAGCAATGAATGTCAACGAACTGGAAGGAGATCTGCGCGAGCTGTATTGCAGGAGATCATCTTTCTTGGTGCCAGATATCCCTTCTGTCACAACTAATACCGCGGTGTGGAAACTCGGGCCCATTTTCTCGGAACGCGAGACTTATGATGAGTACGACGACGTCTTCGATACCTTCATCACCGAGGTTGCTGGCGTCTGTGTTGTGACTCAAGTAGAAGGGCCTAATCCTGGGGTCCAGGGTATAGCGAAATTAAGAATGCAGTAGGTGTCGTGTCATTTGAACGCCCCTACGAAAACCAGATAAGTTTTAACAGACCCTTCGTAGGATCCCTAATGATTATGAAATTCCTAAACCCACAAAACCCCAGAAGCTCAGCGCCCGTTCCGCCCATGAATTATTTAATCTGAAAGATCTTACGGCATTTGGATGCAGTTGTACACCAAAACTCCTTGACTATGCGATTTTAGAGCAAACGCGCAAAAACGATCCTCTCCCAGGCGGTTTTTTTTTATTTTTGGTGATGGAAAGGCTACCGGGACGCAACTTGGTCAATTTCTACGATTTGCCGATGTCAGAAAGAGATCAAGTCAGGTTAGCCTTTGCTAAGTCAATACGGCAAGTATAGATCTTTATTAGCTATATGATATGATATTAACGCCTGTTGTGATTAGTGAATTTTACGCTCTGAGGTTTGATCATCTGGATCCAGATCGTCGAAATTTAATTTGGGATCGTGAGAATAAAAAGTGGTATGTATGTGGAACGCCTTCCTCGAAATGGTTCTCCTGACATTTTTATCCATCATGCAGCTACATCATCGACCTTGAAGACGCCGGTCAGCTCAAGAAGGATTTGGAACCGAAGAAGTTTAGGCCAGAAATAGATTTCTTTAATTGGAGCATTGCAGGCCCTGAATACAATACGAGCGAGTATGGTATGGATCCCATGGTTCCACATGATAGGGAGTACGTCGTGGACCCTAGCGACGAGGTACTTGAGAAATGGGCTGAGGAGGCGGCTGGAAAGGGCTTATATTTCAGGAAATAACATTACAAGCGTTTTTGATCGCTGCAAAGAACCTATGTGCATTTCTTCGCTCATGGAGGCCGTGGGTAGCCAGATTGTATCTACCCTTACTTACCGACGCCAATCTAAGAGAACAGGTAACAGCCCCCTTGATCCGAAGGACAAATGTAAATATCTACATCAGGCAACAACTGTTCGATATTTATGGTACCTCGTATAGCCGGGCGTTCTCCAATGCGCGTGCTTCCAGATGAACCTCGTCAGGGATCAGACCTTGGTACGGCAGATCAGAGCGAGCTAAACTTAACAACTGCAGACCTTTGACTTGCCCAACACGACGCTTCCGTTATCCTCATTGTATAACAGCCAGCGTGGTTCTCGAATATACTGCTTATCTTCGGGGTGATCAAGCCGGTTATAAACACCTAGGGCATTCTCATGTTTTCTATACCCCCACTCACTATCAGGGATTGAGACTCTTCTAAGCGCGGAGAGTTATACGATTATGGAAGAAGCTATACTGTCTCAATAGCTATTTACCATTGCTTACGCAGACGTGGGATCGATTTTTTACCATTTGCAAAATATGCTGCCTGAGGAACTACAAGGTTGTCATCGCCTATACTTCTTAGGCAAGCATTATACAAGTTATTACCGTATATCCGATTGGCTACGATATGCAAGTAAGTTCAAAATGCTCTCCTTGTTATCTATTGGGTGGGACGATTGATCGATACCATGGCTGATTAAGCTAATTAACGTATTGATTAGGTTACATGTAGGAGCGGCGCCTAAATTGTGATGGAAAAGAATTGAATCCAAACACAAAAAGGACTCTGACACAACTCCATAGTCGCAGCTTAGAAAAATCTCACTTGGTTGCTACTAAATCCGTGACAAGCACTATTATAAGACAATGTGCCGAGATTACCAACATATCCATCGAATTTTGATGCACAGCATCGGCGATTCAGCGGAGGTGAACACGCAGCTTGAGATAATCAGCCTTGAGCCTAACGCCTGGTTCAATCATAAATTCGAGCGTCTCACCCGTCATTATTCCAATACATTCAATTTCACAGTCGCAGAGTCTCTATCTGCTCGGGCAACAAATATATATCGGTTTCTTTGCAAGCAGTTGACTAAGCCGAAAGACCACCTTTAACGCCTCGATAACGCCTTTGCGCAATTCACAACTGTTACTATATCCCTTTCCCAGGGCCACAATCTAGAGTCCATTACAGAACGAACAGATGATTTGCTACAGCGACTCGTAGCTGATGAGCAGCTATACCGGCAAGATGGAGGCGAAAATACATGTAGTCTCAGCCAACACTATTTTTGCCCCGGCACTACCGAAAAGATATCGCAGAATCTCAAGGTTGCCAAATTCTTTGATATCAATTCGATCAGAGCCACAAGCTACACATTCTTAGACGGCACTGGAGACAATTAAAGGAACCTGAGCAAATTTCTATCCTGGCTTCTAGAAGCGGCAATTAACGTTAAACCAGATCGATCAATTACCAGGGCCACCACCTTATACTGAAAGTTTTTCTCTGGAAGGCCTTGCAATTCTCCGTCAACCTTCTCTGCTGGTGCCAGGTCGGTCATGGTGCTAATAACTTTCTATTACCATCTATTAATATCAATACCACGATGCTTCAATACTTCAGAAAGGCCATAAGAGCCAGCTCAGATCAAGAGCAACGCTTACCTCCTTCTATGTGTCCCTGGGCACTCGAGCTATTGCGGGCACATCCCACAGCGGTTGGCGTAGATCTTGGATATTTCATTTCACTTTATAATACGCACTTTGGACACATGCAAGCTCGATGCGTCAAGTTATCAGATGGTTCATTCCGTCCTTGCCGTGGCGATGGCCCCTTAGGCTGCAGTCGTTTCACGGGTGCTGTTATTACAAATCAATCCACGCATGATATTACCTGCGATAAGAGATGTCGACGACTATTTTGGACGAAAGCTCATACAGATCAATCCAAGGCGCGCCCGCTATAGTTCTTGACACTATTACAGGCGACTGTCTCAATTACTGTGAAGCAAACAGCCTGACGATGGCTATATCCCATGTTTGGAGCCACGGCCAGGATGGTCGCCCGGAGCGGTCGGGGACCGGTTTTAATGCCTGTTTACACCAGAAATATTCCAGAATAGCTCGAAAATTACAATGCGGCTCCTATTGGATTGACACGGCTTGCAGTCCACAGGATCACGATCTGCGAGTGAAGGCAATCAATGGGATAAACGATATATTTACGAAAAGTCGGGTCACCCTGGTTTGTGATCGTGACCTGATGAAAATTGATATCAGAGAGAAGACGATGGAAGTCTACGTGTCGATCCTAGCCGCTTTGTTCGTGTGTGATTGGAATATACGAGCTTGGACATTGCTGGAAGGCACCAGAGGAACTCAATCACTTCATATACTTTGTAAAGATGATCTAACACTTGACCTAAATGAAGTTTCCCAAACAGTTCATGCAACGGGTCGTCTATCGATGTCCGTGCTTAGTCTTAAGCTTGCCCATCTCAGGGATTAAAGAATACAAACGTCAAGCGAACGTCCTCCGCAAACATACGACTCAGCAGCGGGTGCAACTCTTCTCAGTCATCGTCACGCCAGTCGGCCAGGAGACGAGATAGTAATCTGGAGTTTGTTATCCGGCAAGCCTGCATATACCGCCAAAGACATTTGGCAAACCGGACAACCCAAACAGATAGAAACGGGATTTTTGATATCCGATATTCCAAGGTTACAAGGGGTTACAGGCTTCAGTTGGGCTCCGTGCAAACCTGGCTATGAATTGGGGGTTGGATCCACCACCATCAGCACCCTTTTGTATAGCTCTCGCTCTGCCGCTGCGGTTTTCCAGACCGGAATTGGTTTAATACGAGACATTCGCCTGGAAGCGGATTGGATGATTTGTAAGATGGAGGACATCCGCCTTCATCCAAATATCTTGATGTGTATCATACACCTCATTCGGTTGCTTCAGCTCGAGAGAAAGTTCTATCCGAAATCCTTTTACTGGGATCAAATGGAAATTATCCTTTACTACTGGTCTATGGCATGGGCTTCTTCCAGATTACGTGCTCGTTTTAGGGCTATTGCTTCTAAAATACATGCCCCCATGCACCGCCTAGCTCTGATAAAGCCCATCATATCGATAGATGTGTACCATACATCGGCGGCAAATGGCTCCATGGCCGTGATTGAATCATCAGTGAGAGGAACATGGACATGGAAAGGGGTAATCAACTGGGACGACTCCGTGAATTCTCCCCTATTCGTCCGAAAACATATTCTCCTTGAATGAGCAACTTTGACCTGATATATTCCAAAGTGAAGCGGACAAGCTATGGGTGGCTCTATGTAGGAATGGTCATAGAGCAAGGCTTCTAGAGAGCTGAAACAATAATCATTGAGGAAATTTTTCTGAAACAAGGAGTCTTTAAAGCGTCAGCTTAGCCATTGAGACTTCAAATATTCCATCACTCAAAACGCCTGCGCATAAGAGCTGCCATTTCTCGAGAACTTTCGGCTATAGATAAAACACGCTGCTTGTCGCTCTCGGGGAGACTGCTCCAGTCAACCTTGTCTCCGCATATTTGGTTTAGCAACGCTTCCCTCCGTGGGTGGGGTGCTAGGATATCATCCATCCAATGCTTGATACTAGAGCCACTAAATGCCTGGATTGCCCCAATCATCGCCATCCGGCCTGTGAACCTGAAGCTATGCACCTGCGCATCAATTCCCTCTGTTTGAAGCCATTTCTGTGCCAGAACAACTCGCGATGTGGCGACTTCGAAGGTCAAATGAAGAATCAGTAAAGCTGCTAAAGCAATCCCATCCCAGCCTCTCTGTGCCGCCACAAATGTCATCGCCGCCAACTGGAGTACATGGGCTATATGAAACCACAACCCGGAGAGGCTAGTTTGCTTATCAGCAGGAATCGTAAACATAGGCTTATTGAGCAGGGTGTCCACGACGCCACGGTCTCCAATGAATAGGTTCCATTCTATCGCGTTCTGGTGCGATGCTAGCAGCATACTGGCGTCATGAGGCTCATTGTTTTTCATATAGCCAACTGGGCGATGGATTTTAACTAGGCCCATGATGATTGCTTCGGATATCGCCGAGCACAATAACATAGCAGCTGTGCCGTATGCCCCCACAAAACACAGTGCAGTAGCTAGGGCTATAAATATCAAGCAGAAGCACGCCCGGTACCATGCTTGACCCCGCAGCGTGGAGAAAGACCACGGCTTGTTTACCAGTCCTGTCTTCCGATGAAATTGAAAAACGTTGAGTGTCTGGTGTCTGGAATTTGGAAGATTTTCCAGTCCTGGGGCTGATGAAGGACATTCCGGTCGCTGTGCGAGCAGATGCTCCATCACGGCTGAGCTCGCGGCTCCGTTTGCGCAGGGAAAGACGCTGCCCCATGAAACATCCCAGACTATGCTACTTGAGCCTCCTCTAGAGCTGGCGTTATCTAGGAATTTTGTGCCTCTGAGTAGCAGCCTGGAAAATCCCATCAATGTGCCGAGTCTCGGAAACAGCCCAACCGATAAGCCGCCCATCAGAGCAACGTCACCTGTAGTCATATAATCATCTCGTTGGCTAGCCAGGTGAACGACAAGTGGTATGATTGCGGCCCATTCTGCAATAATGTTCGGTAATGGTGGGCCCGGGAAGAAGGACGCAACGTTGAGAGAGCCCAGCCTGGCCTCCGACGGGGTTGAAAAGAGGCTGGGTGACATGTTGACTTGGTGACCAGCAGAGGTATAGATGGTAGAATTACAGATATCTTCTTACGCTAGTGATAATACCGTATCCCAGCGCACGCTGCATCAATAGGTAAGTACCTAAGTAGTTGATTCCTCAAACTACTTTGTTTTCATATTGCAGACGAAGACTTGATCGGTTGCTAAATAGATAAAAAGATCGTGGCACCAATCGGGATACGGCAAAGCAGACAGGGATAAGGAAATTCATTTCAACCACTTGATTTGGAGACAAGGTGGGGTAATAATCACTGGTTCGAGCGCTAGGAAGACATTCGATTGAAGTGACTGTATAACATGTAATAGCATCATTATTTCCTTCTGAGTTAAGGGTCCATCATGGATTTCACGCAGGCGAGCGCCGAGTCGCGATACGAGCATATAGAATGGGTGCTGTATAGGGGCTGGTATCCACTGCACCACTTGGAATTGAAATGGGACCGATTTTATTCTGAATTAATTGACGATCGCCCGAACGGGGATGGGAAAGTTCGATCCCTGACGGCAAATGAACAACTCGAGCGAATCCGTTCAACGTGCCGGGATCTTTATCGGGCGGCCGCTGATCCTGTCCATCACACGGGCGAACTTGAATCCGTCTTTCAGAGATTCCTCAGATGCCGATTGAACTCGAGTATGTCTACCTCGGATATCGTGGCTCAAAGTGACATGATTCTTCAGCGCATGTCATCGAGTTCAATACCACTCCCTTGGCCCTTGGAAAATCTGCATTCGGGCTACTTTCAAAGCACCACAAAGAAAACCTGGGAATCACTGAGAGTCTGCTCTCTCCTTCATAATAATATCATCACGCTTGCCATATACCACGTCATTAGCCGGGACTCAGACGCATTCAATTTGCAAGACATATGTCATGGAGTGGGTGAAATCATAGAAGAGTGCGTTTACATATCTACGTCTAAAAATAGTGGCGATGTCAACGTCTGGTATATTGTTCGTGCGTATCTCTGGACCTTTTGGCAAAAAGCGAGGGCGCTCTGTCTTTTCTCGTCTGTCAGCCACTATGTCTCTAGAGGCTACAGACCTGCTGAGGCGAGCTGCCTGCAGACATTCGACTTTTTGGTTTCCCCTGATCTGTCGCTCAGGGAACTTACCGAACAGGCTAAAGCGAACCAGAAGCCACACAATATGTGCGGATGGATGTTTGAACTTCTAAAAAAAAACCCCATCTGTTTAGGTCTTGATTTTAGCACACTCCATACTAGATATGGCGAAGCGTTTGGTACAATTCGACCCCGTTGTCGGTTTAACATGGAGACTGCCTGTAACGGGCAACACTGGCGAAACTGCGAGAGATTCCTACGACGCGAGGCGAACATTGACATAGCAAACCAAACAATGCATGATTTCTCCGTGTTTCATAACCCAATGACCGAAAAGAGGATAAGTTGGGATAGGAATTCCTTCATCCGAGGATTGTATGCTATGGCCGTGTGTTTGCGGCAAACGCATGATTACGGCCTCATGTACTGCGACGTATCATCTCAAACGCTGGCAATATCACATGTCTGGAGTCACGGTCAAGGTGGTCGACCTGAACATGGCATTAACCTGTGTCTTCACCAAAGATATGCAAGGCTCGCTAGGTCCCTCCAGTGTGACAGCTATTGGATTGACTCGGCATGTATGTAGGTGACTCTAAGTAATGACCTAAGTCACCTACTTCATAACTAACAAATATAATGTTTTAGTCCAGAGGAGAATGAGCTAAGAAAGAGAGCTATCAAACTTATTAATTTAGTCTTTACTATGAGCAAATGTGTTTTGGTATGTGATAGGGATCTTATGGATCTAGATATGAGTAACATGACCATTGCATGTCAAGAAAAACTTCTGGCTGCGGTCATCTTCAGCGACTGGAACACTAGAGCTTGGACAATGCTCGAAGCACTGAAGGGCCGTCGTCAAATCAATATATTGTGCAAGAATGACCAGGTTCTGAGTCTTAGAGATACCATCCGAAGGGTATGTGACCACGGCTGTATTGGAATGGCGGTATTCGCCCTTCTGTTGCCTCATATACTTCCATGGAGTGACGACGGATACAAAAAGGAGTTTAGGGGTATTCATCAGATAAAACTGTTCGAAAATCGCATACCATTGGAGACGGTAGGTACCTGGCTGAGCCACAGACCTGCCAGTCGGACTAGCGATGATATAGTTATATGGACACTTTGTATGGGACATCAACCCGAAAGCAGCCCCGAGGCTTTCTGGCCGACACAGGGGTATGTGAGCACTGGGTTTTTGCTTTCAAATGCGGAGAGGATCAACGAGCCCCATCTCAGTTGGGCTCCTAAGACTGCATATGCGCTTCCAGATCCGAATAATGTCAACACCGAAGTTTGCGCAGATCAGATATACCATCATTTTGACGCAATGCTTACAGAGAAGGGTAGGATCCGTCTGGATGGTCTGTGGGCCTCGTGGTGGGTTCATGAATTTGAAAAGGATGGCTTTCGAAAGAAGCTTTCCGATCTTAAGCTTCTCTTTAACAAAAGAGAACATGCAACCCTGAAGGAGCTTAAGAAGATATATTCATCTCTCCACCTTCAAGACCCGTTTGTAGCGCTTCTGAGACCAATATCCACCGTGAAAAGGGAAACTCCGGAACGGCTTAGAAGAGCCATGCGGAGGCCGAGCATGACGTCAAGAGTTTTGCTAGCTGTCTGTACATCTGATCGAGGTATGACGGGAGTGATGAACGGAGAAGATGAGATGATGATGACAAGCTCTATGAGTCTTGGAGGTGGATCTGGCGAGGAGTCTATTCTTGGCCTGGCGATGTGATGCTCCCGGAATTTACACGCCACGAGATTGTATGGATTGATTGATGGCATATACATACCGTGGGTAAATATCGAAAGAGAAATTTCAACACCCTTTCTCGCTATTTCTCATTGTTTGCTAAATTCTCTGTGGACTAGTTAAGTAATTCAAAGAGTTATGAGTAGGCTAGATAGTTAAAAGTAATCCATAGGGGAAGAACGGGAGTTCTGAACACCGCGATAAACCTCTGAAACACTGCCTCTCCCCCTGCCTCTCCCTTATACCTATATCTCCCCCCTGCCTATAACTCTCCCTCTTTCTCCCTACTTATAAAGAGGCCCTGTAAAGTTCATATATTCGTAATACATGTATGTACTTTGAATAGTTGTCATAATCTAAGGCAACGGCTTCACTACCCGCAACCGTGGTGACGGAACCGTGGTTCCACCCTGCCGAGGACCCCCCCGCCCCCCCACCGCCAAAATCCGGTTCGGGTCCCTCAGGGAAGCTTAAACTCAAATAAGCCACGACTGCTTTGGATCACAAGGAGGAATTGTTGCTTGAGAAAGATAATCAATACCTTAGCTCATACGCACCGACTATTGCTACCGTCTTAGGCGTTTTGATATCTGTGACTGTTGCGTGAAAGTCGTATTCGCCGTCATCTCCGCTGATGCCACAAAACCTGCCTGGCTTAGCTGACTAGAGTCCTCTTCGGCGAAAGCTTCGGCATCTGAGGCATCAATACCAGGGACAGGGGGGATCTCATCGATAGCTGAGCATATTTTTTTCAGATGATCTGGCACCCATATATCATAGACACTTTTAGTAAAGGCGTATGCAGTCCACTTCTCTTTACCGTCGAGCTCCGTAAAATCGAACTTTCTAATAGGATGGCGATGGAACGTGGTCCTGCCACCTTCAAGCACTGCATAATGGCCGTAAATTCTCACAGTGGTATAGTCGTGTGAGACTGAAAAGGCCAGGATTTCTCGATCAATCTCCGTTTCACGCTTCACGAGCTTGAATAGCTCGACAACAGCTCTCACGGCGAGAGTCATGCTATGAGCGTTCTGCCGGTCGGCGATGTCAAGTGCAGAGGCACCGCATTTGACTTCGCATGTGAGGAACGGGAAGTACATATAGAACGTGGCGAGAAAGTACGAGTTGCAGGAGTTTGGAATCTCGCTGATGAATGGCTCTAGTCTTTTAAGCTGATCATCTCTGAATGCGGGCCGTGCAAATCCCACAGCATAGTCTGGCTGCGGCCGAGGCCCGTAAAAGGCAATTGAGGAGTCCCAGCTTTCGTTAACGCTTTCAACAAGGGACTCCAGGTGCTTATTCCCGTATGTCGCAAGGTCTTCCACAGAGGGGACGATCAGCTGAGCTATATCCTTGATGACTCTCGACTTATTCTTGCCCTGTAACTTTTGGCAAGCCTTCCGGAACCGGTCATCTTGAAATATTGTGCCTTGAGGAGGGTCTTGCTTTTCATTAAGTAGTTTCTTGCAAAGATCGCTGCTGATACTCGTTATCTCCAGTTCGGATTCGGCCAAAAAGCTTCCCTTGGTGGCGAGCACCATTTCATATCCTGGACTTCGATATTTGACACTTTTTTCGCCCCTGGACATCTGATCGCTACCTGTAAGACTCGAATCTGAGCTCTTACGGCGAAGAGTAGATGATGACTTCTGTTTTGAAAGAAGATGGCTCATTATGTCCGTTTGCTGTGGTTGGCCTTCCAATATAAGGTTTGGCCAGTGTTTGGTCTTGCTCCAAAACCTTACTAGATCGGCCTTCCTCCAGGTCGTGGTATCAGTTTGTTTTTCTACCGTTTTACCTTTGACAGGGGATTGTCTGGTATATAGCCGTGGCTGCTTTTTAGGAGCTGGTAACTCATAGTCGCGCTGTTTCCTTTTCCGTTTCCGTTTTTGAGGGCCGTCTTGAGATGCGGCAAGGGGCTATGATAGTTGTTTCTAACCGTTGGCTGGGAGGTCATGACATGGTTTAATTGTGGTGCAGGGAAAAGCTCGAGGGACTCATCGCGACCTTTGTTCCAATTTCCATTCCCGAAGGAGGGCAAACAGGCGCACGGTCACGCGCACGCTCCCCGTAATTTGGGGATGTTTTAGCGTCGATCTTGAAGATTGAAGCCCACTTAATGGTCGTTGTTAGAGCGTTCATCGCGCTGGAGCTATCCGGGTAGGGGACGGTATATATTCTTTGTAAGGTATAGAAGATATAGAAGGCATAGGAAGAAGGCAAAAAACAACTGTTTTTATTCAACGTTAGTGTTATAAAGGAGTGGATGGAACACGCAGGGACCACCGATTTTTATAACCGCCCGGAAGTCAAACGTGTGGATCGACGCCATCCCTGTTACGTAACACGAAGTGAGGCTTATTAAACCTTCGGCGAGGGGCAGGATGGGAGGATTGAAGGCAAGAAAGCAAAAAAATATTTCCATTCGCAGTACATAGAGATTAGGAGCTGTATTCCCGAAATAGCGCACCAGCAAAAGGATGAGATGTCGAGAATTTTGCTGTTAAAACAGACAGAAATCAAATGCCGAAGGAAAGCTTAGTCAGTAGATCACATGACCCTGTTTCAGCGTCTTCACACCTCATTGGTCAATCGCTACCTGTCCTCCGACATCAAATAAACGAATGCTGGCCCGATGCCCGAGTTCGAGTTCGAAGAAATACAAATACAAATATCGGCGATCTTGTTATGATGCCGTTCCATATAACTATCTTGACTTCGAAGATTTTCCCGCATTCGGTACCCTTGACTTCGACGTATTCTAGTCGCGCTCATTGACATATCGTGGCTCCAAACTCGGTTTACTTTATTTCGGCACGCCGACCAGAAGGAAATCCAAATGCGCCGGATTCAATTTGGTTTGCCTATCACGCTGGCTGAGTTCAAAATATCAATTATTCGGTGGGGTTGCTATACCTCGGAACCGACGTTGTGCTCGCTCTCTGATTAACCTACCATATTGTAACTAGTTAGCGCGTTGTGCCTCAAATACAAGCCAGCTAGAAGTCTTTATATCTGAATCGTGGCTTTTGAGAGAAAATCTTCCCTTTGGCAATTTTTAGGCTACCCTGCTACGTTAAGGCGGGGCAATAGGAGCACGGGGTGGCAAGGGCCGCATGACCGACAAGAAGGTTGTATCCGGATGATGCTATCAAGTCAGTCCGCGACACACGGCGTACAAAATGTACCTATGCCTAGATGCCAACACTGACCGGCTAGTAGATACCAGTATCTATGGATCTCTCTCAGCTCCCAGATATAAGCAGTCAACTGGTTACGCCGGATAACCCGGCCCGCGACCCAGCAGGAGGGATGGATGTTGCCCGCTGCGCTGCTCTACACAACTACCTAGTCCACTACGCCTGGGTGGCTGAGGGCCGCTCGCCGGCTGCCCTGCGCCGAAACAGCTATAGCTACTCTGCCGTCAAAGGACCCGAGGTAGAGGCCATTCGTTCTCGGCTTCACCCATCTGTGGCCGCGTTCCTGGATACGGCGATACTCCCTCTTCACGAGTACCAGCCATGTGGGGGCTTGTTCTTCTACTCTTACCAACTCAACGATACGGAATTACTCTTTGATAACGACACGGCTATGATGCATGATATGCCAGAGGATAGTCTACTGTACCTTTATTATGGTGGGATGGACCAGTATGCCGGCAGAGGTTTATACTACCATCAAGGCTCCCATTGCGCCATGTTTCTCATGGATATGTTCAGCGACGAACTAGTGTTGCCAATTGAAGAGCATAAGGAGCTCTGGAACCCACTAGAGACTGTGCTCTCTCACTGGATCGATCTGATTATTATTGGTAAAGTTGTAAGCACGCTCCCCAGCGAGCCGGGCTTGTTCGGCTGTGGGAAGTTCGGGTGCTGGGAGTGGCGGCCCTACAGTGAGGCCCAAGTTGATACCTGTATCGTCGCGTGGGACCGGCTGTGTGAGGCGATTGAGGCGCGTATCCCAAACAGCACTACTGGCAGCGCGGTTAACTGTGATAATACCTGCCATGGCTCAGTGCCGCCTCTGGTTCCCCCAACCGTTTTGGATGCTGCCTCAGTGCCTGATCCTGGGTTTGCGCGTGCTTTTCTGACTCGTGCACGACGACCTCTATTTCACCGCATTGCACCGGGGCTTGTCCTACCCGCGATGGATGAGGCTGGCTTTGTCCTAGAGCAACCGTACACCAGCCTGCCTCGCTCATCGCCTTACTCAATACCGCCCATATGTCTATTTCCCGCTGACTGTGAGCGTTTGGTCAATCTGACTAGCACAACGTGCGGATTCACTCAAGACTTCACTGCAACGTCTACTTATTCAAACATTCCACCCCGAGTAAATGCTGGTGTTTACAGCGAGTCTGTTGAGCGGAATCAATCCGACAACGCTGAAGAAGGGTTCCGCCTATTACTTCCCTTTGGCTTCATGGAAAACGATTGGGAAGATACTGGTTTAGGGGCACGATTGAGCGATGGGCATCTCGTTGGGAGTGCGATGAAACTTTTTCAGCATGGACTGAACCCTTTTGGCGGGGACTGCTACCGACCCCAGCGATTAGAATGCTTGTTCGATTGTTGGCGTAAGCTGGTAGAAGACGGCATCTGGTCAGTTGGGCCCGAAGGTATTGAAGGAACACTTGATACCTTCAGGGAGGCCGATGGAGAGCTTTGGAGGCACTATCATATCCCGCCATCATGGTAAGCCGATTTCAACGCTTTAACAACAAAGAGGAGGTCTATATACAGTATCTAGCGCAAGGCTTTCATAAATAACGGTATGAAGTGCATGACTTATATTCTTAGTGAAGAACAAGCTATATGAAGTAGCTGCTCGCTAGCCAGGCTCAATGTCAACAGCTGATATAATAACAGCTACGGATATGGGTCTTGGAGCGTTTCTACGAGAGACAAATGAAACATCCGCATCTAGTACTGCGGCAAATATGGTGCAGAGGTCGCCAAGCTCCCTGAGCTTATCGTTGACCACGTCGTCGCTGCAGGCAACATTGATCGGGGTATACTGCCCGCCACATGCGCCTGTCCTGTCGTCACATTGATTTTGATGGGGTCCGCGGTCTGCATGATTGGAATGTTGTGGGTAGACCACACGTCCTTATCTTCCTTGCCCGTATATATATGTACCACTTTACCGTGATCATCGAGTACGATGGGCATCTGTGAGTCATCTTAGTAGATGAAATCGCAAACTGACTATCGATAGGGTTTCTATCAAAATCGACTTATATTCAACTCCAGATGCTTCGGCAAACTAATCGCTGCCGTTACCCACAATTGTGTGGGAGGGTTGCAACCTTGAAGACTTCGAAAGAAGGGGCAGACATTGGAGTAACTAGGTACTTATTTTGATGGCTATAAAAGAAAAGTAGTGTTCGCTCTCCAACTACATTAGTATTTCCCATACATTTAGTTATTTGAATACAACTTCATTTTTATAATGATCTCATCCGAAAATGGTGTTTTGAACAAGAAATAATGATTAAACTACCAAAAACGATTGTAGAGAACATTTCTATAATGGAGGAGAATGATTAGATGATTGGAATTTCCGTATTCATTCTGTGTCAGGTTTGGCGTGGGTTACTTGTCAACTAAGCGCGGAGTTTCACCTTACTAAGGTAGTGTTTCTTTGTTGTAAGAGGTTGTGGCTAGGAATAAGTAGTAAGGACATGTAACGCTGGACGGAGAATCGGAAATCAGATTTGAAGGACTGTAGAATGCCCTTAGAATAAAGACGGGTCATGAATGTAGGGGCTAGCTGCGAGTATAGTCACTGTCTAAGACTTATTTAGAGGTTCTTCGTTATATTCTGGAATATCTCAGCATTTATTATAGTACAAGGAATTTGGCGCATTAAGAAATCAGCAGCTCTAAGCCAACAAAGTAACCAACAAGTCAATAAAACACATAGAAAAGAAACCTCGAGAGGCTTCTTTGCAGCTGCAGTCACAGCTGAGACCGAGCAAAGCCCGAATCGAAAGTTGTGAGAAGTATGAGGTGTAGACCATCGAAAGACCGACATGTCTTTCAAACAGGATATCAAAAGTAATAGACGAGTCTACACTTCTTCTGTCTTAAAGATGAAACGTGCCATTGCCGAAAATGATAAACAAAACGTTGTCCAGAAGAAAACCGCCCATATATAAATCAAACAGATCCAGGTATATTAAACAAAGTGAAACGGAATCTGAACCGGGAAACAAAAACTCCTAAACGGTGTACACTCAGCGTACAAGAGGGTTGGAAGACTTTAAATGTTGACTTCGATAGAAAGAATGAGGACACAATGATGACCTCCACTCAAATTAAACCGCTGGCCATCGGTTTCGAAGACCGTCCGTCCAGCGACTATATAAAACGTCGGAGAGCTGTTTGGTGTGCTCCATTCCAGCTGGATGCTGGCCGGGAATGTTGCTGCTAGAGTACCAATTTTGCTCTGACTGTACTTGCACGGACTGGCGTCGCCTGTGGCTTTTGAGATGTGGATTGTTTTGTGCAAGAACAAGTTTTGGTTTTTGCGGAGTCTCTGGGGCTGGTTTTGGCAGAATTGCGGAAATCTTCGAATCTCTGCGAAACAGTCTATGAGTATGTGAGTTCCATTAAAGGAGCAATAAGTCACTTACGCCTGGAGCTTTTCGAATGAAGTCTTCACTATCTGATACAATCCTTCTGGATCTATCATTTCAAGGTCGCTGAAGGCCTCCGCTAACCTTGAAATTGCCTCCCTCTTCTCTTGATCGGAAGTATTTGCCAGCACCTCTTGACAGGTCAGGCCAACGCCAATGTTGTACATTCTGCGTCCAAGGATAGCTTCCTTGCTGTTTGGTTCGTTGAAAAGTGTTTTTGGTGCGCAGTTCTCACCCATCCCAGGAATCAGTCCACTCGTGCTACCCATTGGACTCTGTCTGTCTGACACCCGGCGAAATTGCCTCACGGTCGACGGAGTGTTCCCGAAGGTCATATCCAATCCCAAAGGTTGCTTGACACCGCTTGATCGCCGTCTTGTTGAGCGCTTGGATGATGATCTACTGACAGTACCTCGAGCACGGCGAACTGTTGAGTTTGCAACAGGTCTAGGACTAGGAGTGTCGCAATCGAGATTCAAATTACTCATTGGCTCTGACGGTTCGGCCTCAACTTCAGGAGTCAGAATCGACGGTTGGGCTTTTGAATGGAAATTATGGACTGGTGCTCCGGCGCCGGGTTTTACTGTATCGAAGACCCAAGCATCCTCGTCAGCGGGTTTGTTTGTAAGTGTGTCCCTATGATAAGTTAGCTTCTTCTATGTGAGAAAATTAAACAGAGAAGTTTGTCCTACATTGGTTCCGCATAGTATTTAATGTTGGCGGCGAGCCCTTTGGTAGCTTCCCACTCCTGTCGTCGTTGAATAAGCTCCTGCAGAGCTTCGGTCTTCCCAGCACCGCGTATGAACTTATGCTTCAACAATTCCTTTGCGGTTGGACGTTTGTCGGGGTCTTTTTCCAGACACTGCGCAATAAAGTCTCGGAGTTGCCAGCTGTGACTTGTCCCCTCTAAGCGTGGGGCAGAGGCCTTCGGTATCAAGAATAGCACTTTCATTGGATGCGTGCTTGCGTGGGGAGGCTCGCCATTTATCATCTCCATCGCGGTGATACCAAGCGACCATATATCAGCCTTAAAATCGTAGCCAGCTTGCTGAATAACTTCGGGGGCCATCCAGAATGGGGTTCCGACAAATGTGTTTCGTTGCGATTTGATGTTTGTGAGTTGCGCCGCCACGCCGAAATCTGCGAGCTTCACTTTGCCCGTATGCGAGAGAAGAACGTTTGCGGCTTTTATGTCGCGGTGGATTTTCCCTTCTTGATGAAGGTAATCTAAGCCGAGTAGAAGCTGTTGACAAATTATGGCAATATGCGCCTCGTTGAATACCCCCGGTTTGAGCTGTGCAGGTTAGTACTTGAAAGGTTGAATGACGCAATAGTCAGAGAGAATCTAACCAGGTCCAAGCAGGAGCCTCCTCCTAGATATTCCATCACAATCCATAGCTTATACCCTCGAAGGAAACTCGTTTTATATTGCGTCACGTACGGACTGGCACAGGTCGCTAAAACCGTGATTTCTTGCTGGATTTCTTGGATATCATCCTCGCTAGATTCGAGATCAATCTGAGAAAAAAAAATCTGTTAGCTGCAGCTCATAGAATGATCCCCTTAGCTCAGGAATAGCTACATGTTTAATAGCAACAATCTCTCCGGTGGCCCTGTCGATGGCTTTGTAAACAGTTCCGAAGCTTCCACCTGTGTACGTTCCGGACAATTAGCGATATACTCGACATATTCTGTCTTGAATAGAGACTCACTCCCAAGCTCTTCCAGCATCTGATACTTCGCTGCCATCCCGCTTTCGTCCGCCATTGTCGCGGAAATGGAGCTCTCCTGCCCCTTTATCAGACCAAAGCGAAGACCACGACCCACGGACGAGTATCGCGAGTCTCCTGGAAAAGGAAAAGAGATGCCGTCAAGCTGACGTCCTTGATTCCCGGCAGCTGCAGCTCAACATGTCTCTGACCCTGGCAGACGTCGAACCTCTGCGGCGCTCGAGGTCGTCAACATGGTCGTCTATGGCAACAGCCGTCGCTAAATCCGCTAGCTCGGAATTCCAACCACGGAACCCCTGATTCACGTGATGCGCTGCGAGCTCAGGGTTCAGGCCGCGGATTTGCTTTTTCTACTGCAAGGGACGAGTTAAGGTGGAGAGGAAGCATTGACAGGCAGTTCTACTCTCACGGTTTGTACACCTGTATTGTCTATAGGTCTGTTGGTAGCATTAATCGCGGGGACTTCTATCGATAATTAAATGTACTTATAAGGGTTCATGATCCCGTTCTTCAAAGGATCGTTTGTTAGTCAAGGTGATACTAAGAGGGTTGGAGCGGATATTACTTGCCGGATCAAAGAGCTTTTTCAGTTGCTTCATAAGATTGAGCATGTTCTCATTCCTACTGTACCCGATATATTCCTTCTTTGCGATTCCTAGTCCGTGTTCAGCGCTGATACTGCCATTGCGCTTTGAGATCCATTCGTAAACCCAAGGCTCAATCAGTCTCTCAACCTCCTTGCTGTACTGGCGAACTGCGACGTTCAAGTGAAGGTTTGAGTCGCCCATATGTCCGTAGCCAACAACCTCACGAACTGGAAAACTATCATCGTCACCGATGAGGCCAGCGTTGCCGAGCCGCTCTCGAGTATCTTCAACCAGCTGGTACAGCTCAGTTAGCGGTATTGATACGTCGTACTTATATGTACCTCCAAGATGACTGAGTGACTCTGTGACACCTTCTCTCCACCGCCAGAGGGTCTGCGCCTGTGTCTCATCTTGCGCTAAAACCCCATCCGCAACGATAGACTCGCTCATGACATGCTCCAGAAAAGCCTCAAGCTTTTCGCTGTCATGTTCGCCATTCGAGCCACTCGTCTCGACAAGGCAATAGAAGGGATATGAGCCTTCCAGGGGATGTTTTAAGCCTGTGACTTGACGAACGATATTCTGGCTCTGCCCATCCATGAGTTCAAACGCAGATAGGATCTCCGACAAGTGCCCCTTCGCTTCCGAAAAGGCTTTGCGAGCGTGTTCAAAGCTTTCTAATCCAAAAAAGGCAACGTTTGTTGCCTTTGACCTTCGAGGGCATATTATCGATACTCCAGTTATGATGCCGAGAGTTCCTTCACCGCCAATAAATAGCTGCTTGATATCGTAACCAGTGTTATTTTTCCTTAGCAGGGACATATCTTCCATTATCGTGCCATCAGGCAACACTGCCTCAATTCCGAGGACGTTGCCATGCAAGCTCCCATAGCGAAGTAATCGTAGTCCACCAGCATTTGTCGCAACATTGCCTCCGATATGACAAGAACCTTTCGCGCCTAAGTCGAGAGGGAATATGTGATTCTTCTCTGCTAGAAATGTATCTGCAACCTCAAGTATGACGCCCGCATCAACAGCCAAAACCCCCGAGTCCTCATCGAATGACCGAATGTTATTCATTCGAGATAGATTGACAACTATCTCGTCGAACACAGGGACCGATCCGCCGACCAGCCCTGTGTTTCCGCCCTGCGGCACAACCGCGAGCTTCTGGGCATTGCAATATTGCAATATTTTGCTAACTTCTTCAGTGTTCTTGGGCCTCAATACCAATTTTGTGTGTCCCCGGTACTTTTTCATCCAGTCACGATTGAATGGCTCGATATCATCGGTAGCGTCGACTGTGACTCCATCCACCACTGCCGAGGAGTCTCCCAGCGCATGTTTAAAATAGCGAACATGTTCTTCTGTAAGCTGTGAAAAGTTCGGTTCCCTTTTCAAGTTTGGATACGCATCGGTAGTGAATTTGGCTTGCTTCGACGTCGGTGCGTTCGCGGTCTCGGGGTGTGGAAGGGTCGTTGAGGAGGAGAAGTGTGCTGCGACAAGGGCACGGGGAGCTTGGTGGAAATGGTGTGTGAAGCCAGTACGCCGGCTGATTGTCCCAGCACGACGAACAGCGCACGAGAGCCGCCTTGCACACGACATAGCCTACACCTGCTGCGATAATAAGGCAATCCAAGTTAGCAGATAAAGCGTCGAATAGCGGACGCTTTAGTTGTGACCGAGATATTTATTTGCCGAACTTCGGAACTAAAAATCCCGTGATCGGCCCGAAATAGATAGGAGACGTCAAGCTATACAGAAAAATCATATATTTGCAAAATGATAATAACTATTTCATGCCAACACAAACGCATTAGAGCCAGTATTGCAACGAGGAGGATACCGTAGAAAGAATCATACCGGTTTGGGGGGGTCATCAGCACGGTGGAATCACCGTTCCGCTACCCTTGCAGGGACTGAGCCGTTGCCAACAATGCAACGACTGCCTAATTGTTGTAAGTCCTGTAGTGGTGTACCTTCGGCAATGGCTTAATATCCTGTAACTATTCGATTTCTACAACCACTAGGATATAGCAACTATTTAAATTATATATAGGTATTATCACTTAATTATAGGAATGTACGAGCTTTATAGGGCCTCCTTATAAGCATTCTTATAGGGAGGAAAAGGGAGAGATACAGGCAGAGTAGAGGTAGAGGCAGAGGCAGAGAGGCAGAGAGGTGGTCCTAGTTCTTAGTCTCCTAATCCTCGGGTGGCATCCTGGGCCTAATATGGCCTTCCAGTCCTGATATAGCCTCCTAGTATCTCTTTATATCCTTGTTTCTCCATCTCTCTATCTCTATACCTCTATAGGGTAGTGGGTGTAAGGAAGAGGAAGAGGAAGGCCTTCGGACTTTGGGTAGTCTCCACAGATATCGCTGCCGATGACGTTGCCGCTGCCGAAGGGGACACTAGATGTGAGGGTTCGCCGGATCATGCACTGCTCCCAGAGAATGGCAAGCCTTGCGCCAGCGGCGATCTTGGAGACCCCCTCGCGCCAGATGTAGTGGTCCATCGCCCGGTGAGTCAATGTCAAATGGCGATGCTCGTCTGACTCGAACGGGTTGATGTCCTCAACCTCTCCGACGGTAGACCAAGCATCGTCGCTATTCTCGCGGATCCCGTATTCTGAGTTTGACATCAACAACATTGCCACCTATAGTTCTAGATAAGTATATATAATGTACGAAAATGACAGGTATGCTCTTACTCATTTTTCTGGCCAACTGCAGAAATTGGCCAGCTCTTCTTCAGTGATCTCGGTTTTTCTCAAGAACTCATCGAGTGACCGTCGGTTCATGCCAATTATAAACCCGTTTGAGCCAACCGAGACCGCAGCCGCGAGGGAGATACCGTAGAAGTTGAGACCGAAAACAGGCCGACCACAGCGTATTTCCGATTTGTTTTGGAAATACTCGAGGTATCCGACTGTAGTAGCGGCTTCGACTAGCTCGTCAATTTGATCGGCATTGATGCCCAGTGCCTCGAATTCGTGGGCATGGCCTAACAAGTGTTGGTGTCCCGCTCTTTTGGATCCCTCTTCGATCCATAGGATCGTTCTTCCCACCTCAGGTATTGGATCCGGGATTCTCCAGGCTCTCCGAAGACTTCTGAGGTTGACTTTTACACCCCACTATGTGGCTAAGCAAAGTATAGCCCCTTAGCCCTGAGCCTGCTGCTGTCTTCCGAGACTATCGAGGGCGATTATAAGTTCTTTTCATTCTTCTAAAAGATTTGCCCGTTGCAGCTGAGGAATTATCTCAGAAACCGGTGTGCCGCTGTTGGGCCAAAATTAGGCACGTGAGTATCTAGGGACGGAAACTACCTAACGAGGAACACCTAGCTGCCCGTTATATCCACTGTGCCTCCTCCTAGGGGGTCAAGTAGAATAATGAATTGAGACTCTAGTCTTCAAACCCCCTATAAAGGGAGTGTTAGAAGTAGTAAGAGAGAGAAGAAACTGTAAGTCGGCTGGGGGAATGATGTGCCTTATATATCAAGAATCCAAAAGTATTCACTACTTATAGAGTGAAAGAGACTAAGAGAGATAAAGGAACCCCACTAGCAGAGAAGTGACTAACAATACTTATATAATAAAATCCCTAAGTGAAAACGTCCTGGAGTACGTAAGAGGTCTCGAGTATAGCAGGAGGGCTTAGCTCAACCTATCTAACATAACTAGGTAGTTAGATTGATAAAGCTCTAAAGAATACTAGGGATCTTGATCAGGGTAGCTTAAAGGTTATTAAATATATTAGAGTTATTGGATTGTTATAGTCGTCGATCAAGTGTCTCGCAACTATAAGGGTATTAGTTACTCATATTGCCATTCGGTAGTAAACTGGAGGCACTCATACTCCCTAAGCCCTTCTAGTAGCGACTTGTTAACTCCAAGAGAGTGTTAGGCCCAGGGCCGAGCACGTGAGGACGCAGGCACGATCGTGTATATAGAATATAAGGACACAGCGTGCAGCGGCTTGCTGTTGTTGCTCCTCTTCAAGACGTTCTAACTCTTCCACGGAGCGAACTGCTGACGTTAAGAAACTGGTCCCGTTACCGACCAGTTATTATACCTAACACCCTGGTTACTACCAATTACAGGTGGGTGAGCTCGTTACCTAAAACATGTCATTCACGGATAAAGGAAACATCCATCTTACAGCGATGTAGTTATATTACGCCTCCTAGTAGCCTTTCGAGTGAGTATCGACCACAATTAAATACGCCATAGAAAACGAGTTGATGGTTATAGGCAACGTTCCCTTTTCCACCCTTGAAACACATCGAACCCCTCGATCTGCCCTCATCAAAGAAATTCCTCAAAGGGGCCAAAGTTAGGCGAAGGAGATCAGTATCTTTCAGCTTTTCAGACTCGCTAGGTGTTCGAGTCCTCTTTTCTTTGCAACTTCTTGGACATACTCTTCTCCCTTTTCTCCGAATATGTCAACCCCCCAGAAGAGAGGCTGGCTTGCTCGAGCGTTACGGTCAAGCTTGTCAATTTTCTCTATATCGGTCTCCGAAAGAGTGAAGTCTATTGTCATTCGTTAATTAGATCAAGGGAAACTTGAAACAATTGAGTGTCGTGGAACTACAAGACTGCTGCCTTACCCTTGAAATTGTCAATTATTCTCTCAGGCGTGACGCTCTTAGGAAGGACGATTGTACCCCGCTGGACATGCCATGCGATCAGTACTCGGGCAGGGCTAACATCGTGCATATCTGCAATGCTATGGACGACCTCGTCATCCATAGCCCTATGAGATTTGCCCCACGTTAGCTAACTTGAATGCGGTCTTTACTTACACGCCTTGAGCCCTGAACCAGTTGATATCATACCTCGGCATGTTGTGAAGATTGTTCCCTAGAGGGCTGTATGCTTCCAAGAATATATTCTTTTCAGACAAATACTCCTTTAGCTCATTTTGCTGAAAGTATGGATGCGTTTCAACCTGGTTTACTGCTGGTGGTATCCTTGCGCTGTTGCGTGTTAGATAAGAGTACAATAGCAATAGATATTGACGGCACTTACTACTTGAGCAAATCCTCAATTCTTTCCTTAGAGAAATTGCTGACTCCAATGCTTCGGACTTTGCCCTTGTCGACCAACGCTTCCATTGCTCTCCATGTGTCTTTTATGGTGACTTCAGTGTCCAGTTGAAGCTGGCCCGTCTCTGCGGATTTAGGTAGCAATACATCCCCCGGGATGAAGGCCACTGGCCAGTGGATCAGATATAAATCTAGGTAACTAACTCCAAGGTCTTGAAGCGTTTTGTCACAAGCTGGTTCAACGTCTTCTGGACGGTGCTGGGTATTCCATAGCTTAGAGGTCAAGAAGACCTCTTCGCGAGGAACCCCGGAATTCTTTAGTCCCAAGCCGACCTCTACTTCATTCTTATAGGCAAAGGCGCCGTCGATGTGTCTGTATCCTGCCTTCAACGCAACCTCGACCGCCTTTTCTACCTCATACTGTTTTGATTGCTATCAATCAAAATGTAGTATGTTAACTGCTAGAATCAGTGGGGTGTAAGCGTATGATGTAGCTCACTAACCCATGTTCCTAACCCAACTGCAGGTATCTTCCTCCCAGAGTTAAGAGTGAAGACTACTTTACTCGCCATTTTTGGTTAAGTTGAGATCACACTCGCTATTTTAACGACTGCATCAACGCGCGAGTGGGCGAGGTTGGGTATGGCTTTATATAGGCGCAGCTTGCGTAGGCCCCTCACTTGGTCGAAAGCACAATACTGTAACCCCCACCTTCCACCCGTCGTCATCCCTGTAAACTTGCGATCGCCATTGCAGCCAGTAAGCGTGTTCACCTGAGGTTGGACCATTGGAGGCCGAAGGTTTCTGTTGGACGACAGATTCGTATAAATAGTAGCAGCTTGTGCACTCGAGCTTTCTGGAGATTGGTCTTATCACCCGTTATTTGCTTTTATTGGCAACCTTGAACGCATGGTAAATTAGGATATTTTGATCGTCTTTCTCTAGAGCAAATCTTCGCATTTTGTATGGATATGTTGCGAGATCTATATTATACCTTTAGCTCTAGGGTAGACGATAGAATCGGTTAATCCTAGAGGTAAGATGGAGCCTGGCCACGCAAGCATGTAGTATCTCTAACTATTTTTTCACGAAATGCTCTTTATATTATTAGTCGTGCCCGATCATGCATTTTCTGATTAAATGGATAGTCAAGGACCACCAAACGGTGTATATGTCATTCCAATGAAAGAACAGCTTCACATCACCCGGGCTGTACACATCTGACCACCCTAGGTGTGCCTGAAGCGGCTTGGTCTTCCCCCATGTTGTGTCTGAAAGTTATCAAAATGCAGACCTCTTCCGAAAAAATGACCTTTCCGGAAGGTTAGGAAAGATGAAAAGCGAAATATCGCTCAAATTGACTGTTTCGTAGCTCGTCGTCGCCGAATTGCCTGCTCAAACATTCTGTTCAGTCAGCACCTCTGAACCGTAGGTAATCAGCGTTCCCTCGCTTGCTTGGTCAACTAGCAGGCAGAAGAGAGAATTATTGAGTAGAAGATCGTGTAAAGTTCTTTAATATCCGGGCCCATCTGTAAGATGTTTGCGTCGACTGAAATGAGACAAGCGCATATCACGTCCAGGAGCCGCGCGCTTATCTTGGCGCGCTGTGCTGGACGCAAGCTCCAAGGCACCCGCAACTCACGTCAACCCAAGCGTCTCCACGGGAAGCTCTCCTTGAACAACATATCACTTTCTCCCCGCTTGCACCCGGCACGAGCTTCTATTCTCATTACTCGCCTCCTCGATCTCTTACTATTAGAGATTATAAGGCGATCATCAGCTCAGAATGGCATCCGGATACGACAGAGCTCTTTCAGGTAAGTGATCTCGACCTCGCTGGCTATAACTATCATTTACTAATGAAAACACAATAGTGTTCAGGTATATCTCCTCTCGTTTGCTTGCCGGTCACATCTTTTTCTGATACACGAGTACAGTCCCGACGGCCACGTTTTCCAGGTTGAATATGCGTTGGAAGCTGTGAAGCGAGGTAAACAAGCCAAACCTCCTAAATCGAGCTACCGTGATACTTATAATACAAAACAGGCACCTGCGCCGTGGGTGTTAAGGGCGCGGATATTGTGGTACTGGGCTGTGAAAAGCGTTCGGCGATGAAACTCCAGGACACGCGGATTACGCCTTCGAAGATCGGCCTGATCGATAACCACGTTTGCCTTGCCTTCGCTGGACTCAACGCCGATGCTAGAATACTGGTCGATAAAGCTAGGGTCGAAGCTCAATCGCACCGACTTACTGTGGAGGATCCGGTGACAATCGAGTATATTACCAAGTATGTTGCAGGAGTGCAACAACGATACACACAGAGTGGTGGTGTTCGCCCGTTCGGAATCAGCACACTGATTGTCGGGTTCGACAACGGCGACAAAACTCCACGTCTCTATCAGACAGAACCGTCAGGCATTTACTCTGCTTGGTATGTTACGCTGCATTGGGGGATGCTGAAGATCTTTGCTGACGATTCTTTACAGGAAAGCGAATGCCATCGGCCGATCAAGCAAAACCGTTCGAGAGTTTCTTGAAAGACATCACAAGGAGGACATGGACCGGGAAGCCACCATCCAGCTGACCATCAAATCCCTGTTAGAGGTCGTGCAAACTGGCGCTAAAAATATCGAGATCGCCATCATGGCTCCGGGGCAGCCCATGGAACTGCTTCCCAGTGAGCAGATTGAAGCACATGTCAAGAGCATAGAAGCCGAGAAGCAGGAGGAAGCAGCCAAGAAGAAGACTGGCCGGACTCCTGGAACCGGAACCGCTGCGATCTTGACTAGACAGTCGTCTAGCTGAACGGATGGCGGGTTAGAAAGTGGAATAGATAAGAGGACGAATTACAGCTAAATTTTTCTAATCTTATGTCACGCTCATGTGTTGGGTATAAATCATTCAAATCGTCGTATCTCTCCCATACGGCTCCAAATTCTCTCTTACATTCACCAGAAACTCTCCTGTCCACGTTCATCCAAGTCGATTTGGCGCATCTTTGACGTCAAATATGGAGCGTTCCTGTTCTGCTTTGATACGTTCATCTTTAAGCATTCTAGAGTCTTTTCTCGGGTCTTCTCCTTCTATCTTCACGGCCGGCTTAGGCGTAAGGGCATCGATCACATAATGGTTATCACAGTGCGGGCAATATTCGTCGCTATAATCGACTCATGTCAGATGTGGTACAGACAGAAGCGGAATCAGGCCGTAAGGCACACCTTTCCTCAAACTCGGATGCGTCTTTCCGAAAGCACTTCTTGCACTTCTTGCAAGCAAGTGTCTATGCCTTTGTTAGACATCGTTGATAATGCACACCCCACTGTCAATTGGTTCCCTCACCATCTCCATGGACTGAAGCAGCTCATGGCTTTCCTGCTCCCGATGGCAGTCCGCACAGTCAAACCACTTACGGCCTAGGTGAGTAAGTGAAATATCCGCAAGTCCGATCGTCGAGAGAGCTTACAGCATGGCGAGCGAACCGCGACCTGGGCGTTGAGGATATGTTTGCTGTGTACACAGGGTCTAAGTTAGCCATCTTGTCATTCAGCGAATGGGGTTCAGAGTCTATCAACGTACCACATCTTCAAAGCAGCACCAAGCAACCGTACAGGAATGAACGTCTTGAGGGCGCAAGACCAGTGTGATAGCGATGTTTATCCCACCCGCGACAGAGAGAGCTAAAGGCTTCTGATTGGTCAGAAATGCAAAAAGGGCAGCCAATAATATTCCAATATATTCACCCAATCATGTAGTTCTTACGTGGAACCAAGTCCTACATCCTAGAAATTCATTTGGGATTCACTCTATTGTGGCCGTAATATAGCTATAGACAATGAGTCGTATACTTAGTAGAGAGTATAGGAGCCAATACCCACAAACTCCGTACCCATCTCGTAGGCTGTTACTATAGGTAATTCTCAAGTGGCGATAAAACGGCCTCACCCAGCGGCCGATAACCTGCACCCCAAGGCCAACACCTGGTCAGCACATCTCTCTTCACAGCCCGGCCAGATCCAAAGGCGATCTTCGATAGATCGACCCGAAGCTTCTCCGCGCGTCTTTGTCAGGGGCCGTTCCGGACCCGGAGGAAAGACGTTCCGGCTGGCGCCATCCTTGGAAGCTTCCTCCACGCGACTTCGACCCCTATAAAAAATGAGATAAAAAGTCGCCCAGGAACAACGCCTGTTCTTTCAACCACCAGGCCAGAATACGCATTATTCTGGGGGATTTTATAATAGAACATATATCATGCCCGTCTCCAAAGAGCATCCATACGATTTTGGTGGACCGTGAGTTCTATTCGTGCATGAGTCCATCGACCCACTGCTAACACCACACCCTAGACCAGGTGCTGCTGCCATTACTTTTGGCCTTCCAGTGCTTCTGTTTTTCTTTTACTTTGGCTGTAATGATCTGACCGGCTGCCCGGTTCCGTCTCTCTTGCACCCTAGCACATTCACCTGGGAGCAATTCAAGCTAGAGGCTGGTTGGCCCGAAAAGGGCCTCTGGGATCTCTTTAGCTGGGAGGTCACTGCCGTCTTGCTAGGTTATTATGTTGTAAGCATGGTGCTTTGGAAATATCTTCCTGCGCAAAAAACCAAAGGCACAAAGCTTGTCCATCATGGCAAAGCGTTGGACTATCGATTCAACGGTAAGCCAACACTCCACGATGCTCCGATTGCATGCAAACTTCAGAGATCTAACTGTTGCGTAGCCTTTATCTCCAGCATCATTCATATAGCTGTTTGCGCAGTCGGAACTTATTATCAAGGCGCGGACTTTATTGTTTGGACATATATTACAGACAACTATGTCCAGCTACTAACTTCCAGCATTGTGTTGGCCTATCTAATCTCTATCTTTGTATACCTCAACAGTTTTACCGTGAACACAAACTACCCTAACCGCGATTTACGTGAGCTGGCTGTCGGCGGAGACACAGGTAACATCATCTACGATTTTTACATCGGTCGCGAGCTGAACCCGCGCATCACGGTTCCCATCTTTGGGGAGATCGACCTCAAGACCTGGTTGGAGATGCGCCCTGGTCTAACTGCCTGGATGCTACTCGATTTCGCTTTCGTCGCCAAGCAGTACAGGACTTACGGTTACGTCTCCGATAGCATTGTCTTCATCGCTGTTGTACAAACCTTCTACGCTCTTGATGGTCAACGCAAAGAGTCGAGCATTCTGACAATGATGGATATCACTACCGACGGACTGGGATTCATGCTTACTTTCGGTGACATCGTCTGGGTACCTTTCCTCTATTCGACCCAATGCCGCTACCTCTCTGTCTTCCCCGTACACCTCGGGTGGATGGGCGTCGCTGCCGTGAGCGCCGTATTCGCTCTGGGCTTGTATATCTTCCGAGCATCAAACACGCAGAAAGATACCTTCCGCACCTGCCCTGACCATCCAAGTGTGGCAAACCTGTCTTACATCGACACCAAACGCGGAACAAGGCTTCTCACTTCCGGATGGTGGGGAATCTCGCGTCATATCAACTACTTTGGCGATTGGCTACAAGCTTCGCCTTTTAGCCTGCCTACCGGACTGGCGGGCTATATAATACTACCAGCTGGCAGTGCCGTTGCCGCTTCCGAGGTTGCCACGATGCTTGACGGGCGCCAGGTTTACCAGGGGGAGGCCAAGGGCTGGGGTATCGTCTTTACGTACTTCTATGTTTTGTATTTTGCAATTTTGCTGATGCATCGTGAGCGAAGAGACGACGGAGCTTGTCTGAAGAAGTATGGTGACGACTGGAATAGGTACAAGAAGATCGTCAAGTGGAGGATTCTGCCATGGGTTTACTAATTTATTCGGAATCGGAGAGCTGAATCGCATTTGCATAGATTTGAGGCGGGTAGATGGCATGGGTTGTTACCGAGACTCATTTTAATTAATAATTCAAGGACTCATATTAAGTCGAGTCGTACCTAATTAAGGCATCCACCATGAATTTAAATTAATAAGTAATGACAACAAAAAGAAAGTCATCCTTATCATACAGAACCAGAAATGAAAACCAAATAGGAAGAAATTCCTACGTGGGGGAATCATGTACAAGAAGTAGAAGAGCCTTCACAGAAAAGAATGCAGTTCAGACAAGAGTTGAATAAATTATATCGTCTTTTTAAAAAAAGAAATGAAAAATGAGGGCACTCGCTCGTCGTTACTTTGTTCTATGTGGTATCATACATTCATGAGCACGTGGATGAAACCCGATTCATCATGCAATGAGAAGGTGAAAGGTGAAAGCTAAGCAAAGTGAAATCATTAAATCACGCCGGTGTTGGCGCAGTTATCAGTGAATACGCCTCCTGAGCTTTGAGACCGAGGAAAAGGACAAGGTATGACACGCTATATAGACTAGATTAATAGATGATATCATAGGGTGTTGATATATATCAAGATATGAACTTACCTAGCCTCAATGGCCAAACGCTGTCTCTCCTCCTGAAACGAGGCTCGACACGCCTCCCATGCCGTCGTGCGCTTCTTAGGGATGATCGACTTGACTCGCATCTTGAACGTCCCACTAACAGGACGGTGATCTGAAACTCGCACTTCATGTCGTCGATACTCGAGCTGCTTAATACGACCGAAGCCCCGATACAGAAGCCGATCGCACCAAGCTGGAGCTCGCTTTTTCTCGCTGGAATCATAATCATCAGTGCCAACGTCGTATTTGTACGTTGGCGCAAAAGTAATAGGGGCTTCGTTGAACACGCGCAGTCGGAAGGCGGGGTTTTTCCGCTTGGAGGCAAGTAGTTGGTCTCTGTCAAGGAGTTTAGGGAGGTTATTTGCCTTGACGGCTTCGATGACTGTGTTTCGGGGAATGGAGTCGATACGGTAATTGAGGTCACCGTTTATGATGCAAATCTCGTGGTCGAGAAGCATCGATCCGTCCCCGCCGCCGGAGAAACGGTCTATGCGGGCTGTCATGCTAGGTTCCCTTGGAAGGACTTCACTCTCTATGATTGCAGCGATGTCATTATTCCTATGAGCCGTTTGACTTTGGCCTGCCGCCAAGTGGCAGTTGACGAAGCAAAGGGAGCTGTCGTCTACAAAGAAGCGAAGAATAAGAGCACCCTATAGATACTGATCAGTCCTTGAACGGAAACATGATAGATAGGCGTCGAATTAAATGCGTGGAAGATACCTTGTTTCCGTGAAGCCCGCCCATTCCCCGCTTGACCTCTGCTGCGCTCACGCCTGTGATCCGTTCGCGCGCATCCTGTCTCACAAACACACATGTAAATAAGCCGATGAGACTGGCCGTGTGTAATAGGACGTATGATATGTTGTTGGGCATGTGCTCTCGAATGCACAATGCAAGGTAGTCTTTCCACACGCGATACTGTCGACTCATCGTCTCTTTGTCTGCATCTTTTTTCTTGCCTTTAAGGAAGCTCTCTAAAAACAAGAGTCAGTATTGCGAAAAAGCCATAAGAGAAAGAACGTGATCACGGACTTGCTGTGATTTTCTTATCTTCTAGGTCTACAAGCTCCTGGAATCCGAAGACTAGGATTTCTGGGGCACTTTCAGGATGAATCGCATCTCGTATGAAGTTGCTGTTTGGCAGGTTGCCAGGGACGGTTGCACCGGCGTTCCAGGTAACGATAGCCGCATCAATTTCACGGAACTGACAGTAATCGACATCCATGCTCTGCATTCTGGCCTCTGGAATGGAAGTTAGTTATCAACTCATGGCCTTTTCTTTTGAAGTACACATACCTAGCCAGTCTTCCTCCAGCATTGCGTCCCACACGCGGATGTAATTATCCACACCCAAAGATACGACTTGAAGTTTGTTGGTCGACCATACGGAGCTGAGGTCAAGTGTCATCCCGCAAACACCATCCTTATGCGCGTTCCAGTCTTTCTTCACCGTCCACGGGTTAGTCGAGGTATCGTACACGTAAACCATGCCAGTCTTGTAGCTTGCCCATAGATAATCTCCAACAACAGCTAGGGAACTAATCTTATACATGCTGATGGTGACCGTTCCAAGATATGTGTAGTCTTTGGAGGCGTATATTGTGACCTTCCCATCAGCGTGTCCTAGATATACCATGCCGCCGTTCTTCGCAGTCATTGTCCCGCAAGTCACCTCGCTAGAGTGGTTCTTGCCTAGAGGCGTCTTAAGAACCTGGAAAGCTGTATCCTTGGCATGAGGTTGATAGAGCCTCACATCTTTACCGGTAGCGTACCAGATGGTATGATCCACAACCATGGAAAAGGTATGACCCTTCGCCATGCGTTCATAGGGGTGATTGTAGCTGTATTGCAAGTTCGGCGCTCCTGACTCATCGGGGGCCCAAACAAGTAGCTTCCCTTCGTCGTCGAGGGACCAAAGCTCTTTGTGACGTCTGTATATCCTGATGACTTCGCGACGGGAATGGACCGGCCGGGTATCAATGATGGATTGAGTTCTGACGTCAACTTCTAGCAACTCGCCCGCGGTCGTCCCGATCCATATTAGGGACCCCTCCTCATCAATACTTCGGCCGGGTTTGAAAGCGATGGCGGAACCTTTTACTGTCTCGCCGTGGTTCAAGCTCATGATCATTTCTCCCGAGGTTAAGTCCCAGACTCGAGTGAAGTAGCCTGTCGTGCAGGCATAGCGCCCACAGACGTCGAATACGCGGGTATCGTACTTAGTATGAACGCCAGCAGCTCCCGACCGGAAGGAGGGCGGGCGCCTATTCGTATGTGTGGCATCAGGATGAATATCTGTGTCGGTCACGACTGTAGGTTCGGGGCGTTTAGACACACGAGTGAGGTTTTCTAGAGATCTTGCTGCCTCCTGATCATTCAAAAGAGCAGCTGCTGGTGGACGCTGTCGGGCTGGAGGATTTGGTGGTATGGCGGGAGGAGTGAGTTTATCGATGTGCTGGGCAGACCTCATCGAGAGATTACTCGTGTCTCTCCGGGGAGGGGGAGGCGGAGGAGGCGTCGGCTTGGGCTGCCTTATGCTTAGGGATCGAGACGGTAGATTGAATGTCTGTCGTGTGGTTTCGACTGCGGATACCGTTCTCTTGGGGTCGTCCCTGGAGGAGGCTAGAATGGTCTGTGAGGTCTCCAACCTACGCGGTGGAGCGGGTGACGGTCGCCGTACCCGCGGATTCTGGCTTCCCTCGGGCTCATATCCGCCACTGACTGTCTGTAGGACAGACACACTCGATGTCTTAGTGCTTAGGGCAGGGACTGGTCGCGGAGATATAGCGTTAGGAGCCACGTCGCTGATCAGACTCTTCTGTTTGGTTGCCCTGGACACCGGTGGCCCCTCACGCGAGATTGGCAATGAATGAGAGCGAAACCCCGGTTGGGCCTGTGGCATCCGAGTCGGCGTGTCCAGGTCACTGAGGCTCATCGGGTCGGGGATCGCACCAAACTTTGAGGCCCCAGGAACCTTCTCCGGACTGCTTGGAGGGGTGCTGAAGGGTGACACCCTGTCCTCGGTCGACGTACGCTGCGACGACGAGGGGGCCAGGGTGTTCATGGCTGTGAAATCATGGTTTACCGCAATCCCGGGCTTCTTCGCTGGTATCTTTGGCTTTTCCGCACGATTCACAGGGGGTGGCACGGACGGAGTCCTGACATTGGATCCCGACCGTTGGCTGCTCGGAGTCGTGCGCCGGCTGCCCGCCGGAATAGAAGGCCCCTCTAGAGGGGTGGTAGGACGAGTGGAGGTGCGAGAGGACGAGGCGGGACTGGTAGGTAGCTCTTTCGAGCCGTTGGGGACGTGCAGCCCCTGAGTATGAGCAGGCTGCTGAGTTACGGGAATGCGCTGCTGCGGAGAGGAGCGCGGAGAGTCGACGGTGAAGACGGGCTGCCTGGGAGGCGTAGAATGTAGGTTCATAGACAGCGGACGAGCCTGAGGTCGGCGAGAGGGCGAGTCTCCGGTCTGCTGGGGTCGAAGGAAGCTCTGGCTAGGCCGCTGCGTAGCACCCCACGGCGAGTTTGCGCGCGGCAGATCTAGCGAAGTTCGGCCAGCAGCCAAATTGTCCGCCGGCACGGGGGCCTTGAGCAGTGATCCGGGGCCATCCTGAGCTTCCGGAGCGCATTTCGAGTGGGAGAGGTTCTCGAAGTGGGATAGCAGCGACGAAACGGGCCTCTACAGGTGTAGCAGTGGTCAGCTCTCCGCCACGAGTGAAGACAGACATAACAGAGCATGGAGCTGGTTACTCACGATGGGCTGCTGGTCGGTGCCCTCGTCATTTGCATCCATCTTGCCAACTCAAGCTCTCTCGGTCTTTCTGTAGATTATGCTGGGTGTCTCCGGTGACTGTTCGATCCGTCGACATCCAAACACAGATGCAGCACCGCACACCGGACACCGGACACCATAGACAAGGAAACACGCTGTAACGGATAGTGGCCGGGAGGAGCTTGCGAGGAGAACATGCCAGGACGCTCGCTGGAGGTCGGACGCGCGCGGTGGAATCGAAGTTGGCGGGCGCTCATCCGAGGCGGCTGGGTGCCTCCTCCGTCTTTGCTTTTTTTGACAGTCGGCTCTCCTCAGACGAGCTCAGGCAGTGAACGGGGAACCTGCAGCGGCCGAACAGACAGCCAGACAGCCAGCAGTCGGAGTCTTCGCAGCAGCAGCAGCAGAAGTGGTGACGGCGACGGTGATAGCGAAGAGCGACGTCACTCGGCTTTGCGGGCCAGGCACTACTGCCACGCGCCACGGCCTCTCCGCCGCCCGTCGATGCTATAGATCGAGGACTTATAGTGACAGCAGCAAGCATAGACGCTCCGTAGAGAGGGACAGTTATTAGAATGAGGAGCAGTGCGAGAGGAGTGAGCAGGCGCTGGCGCGGCGGCCGGCAAAAGGAAGCATGCATAGCTCCCAACTACAAGCCATCACCGCGTCGTCCTCAGCAGCGCGAGACGGAGCGCTCTCTAACTATCCCTGGCTGTCCCTGGCTGCCCCGAGCGATGTCTCTTCCTCTACCTGGCTGATCCGCGGCGATGGGATGCGCCGCGCGCAAGGGGCCGCCGCCTCCGTCCAGCGGGCTAGGGGAACACAGTGTCACCATCTCGACCGGCCTTTGCAGCGCGCCGCCACCGCCGCTGCGACACCACCAGCACCAGCACCACGACGACGACGACCACGACTACGTATACTGACTGCAGGCCGCAGTGACTCTCTGCTCGACCCAGACCGGATCCCGCTAGAAGCTCTCCGTGCCCTCGAGCTCGTCGACCCGCGCCTCGTCCTGTGCGAGCTGCATGCCTCCAAGGTGCCTCGCGCGCAGGCTCCCGTCCAAGTCTCTGCTCTCGCTTCCAGCAGCTTCTTCCTCTCCTCCGTGTCTCCGTCCCTTGAGCTCGCTCGCGTCGACACGGCCGTCTTTGTCTCTACGCTGGTTTGATCGCCTGTCCTTGTCGCCCGGTCCAGCGTGTCTGCGTCGTCCCGGTGTCGCCTGCACCTATACCTCCACCACACGACCACCCACCCCATCAGCCAGGATGGTGCAGGTCCAGCGTCTGGCGGACAGCCTCGAGAAGCCGTCTGTCGACAATCGCACATACAGAGTCATCCGGCTGCCCAACCAGCTCGAGGCTCTCCTCGTCCACGATCCCGATACCGACAAGGCCAGTGCCTCCGTCAACGTCAGCGTGGGGAACTTCTCTGACGCCGACGACATGCCCGGGATGGCCCATGCTGTCGAGCATCTTCTCTTCATGGGCACTGAAAAGGTATGCTTCTGTCTATCCGCCTTCGATCATATTTTCCGTAGCTAGCTCTTGCGGTTGAATTATATTGACGAAAATCCGCAGTACCCTAAGGAAAATGACTACAACCAGTATCTGGCCGCTCACTCAGGCCATTCGAACGCATATACCGGTGCAACAGAGACGAATTACTACTTCGAGCTTGCTGCTACCTCTCACTCACGCTCAAAAGCCCCGTCCGCCACACCGTCCCAGGCCCCAACTCCAGGCGGCACTTTGACCGACAAGATGTCCCATTTGACTGTGTCTGGGGCTGCAAAGAGCGCCAGCTCGTCAATCAGCGACCTCACACCGCCGCTGTACGGTGCTCTCGATCGGTTCGCCCAGTTCTTCATCGCCCCCCTCTTCCTCCCCTCTACCCTCGACCGGGAGCTCCAGGCCGTCGATTCAGAGAACAAGAAGAATCTGCAGAGTGATCCGTGGCGAATGCTGCAGCTGAACAAATCTCTCGCCAACCCTAAGCATCCCTACCACCATTTCTCAACCGGAAACCTGAAAACTCTCCGTGATGACCCGCAGGCACGCGGCTTGGATATCAGGAACGAGTTCATGGAGTTCCACGACAAGCACTACTCTGCAAACCGAATGAAGCTTGTTGTCCTGGCCAGAGACCCTCTGGACGAACTGGAGAGCTGGGTTGCGGAGCTATTCGCCGATGTCAAGAACAAGGATCTCCCGCAGAACAGATGGGATGACGTTGAGGTCTTTGGCAAGGACCACATCCTCAAGATCGTCTTTGCAAAGCCGGTCATGGATAGCAGAACATTAGACATCTTCTTCCCTTACCCGGACGAAGAAGATCTGTATGAATCCCAGCCCAGTCGGTACATCAGCCATCTGATCGGTCACGAGGGCCCCGGCAGTATACTGGCTTACATCAAGACGAAGGGATGGGCTACCGAGCTTTCCGCCGGCTCCATGCCTATCTGTCCCGGATCGTCGCTGTTCAACGTCTCCGTCCGTCTGACGGAAGATGGCTTGAAGCACTACCAGGAGGTTATCAAAACCATCTTCCATTACATCTCCCTCATCAAAGAACGAGCACCCGAGCAGTGGATCTTCGACGAAATGAAAAATCTTTCCGAGGTAGACTTTAAATTTAAGCAGAAGTCTCCTGCCAGCAGGTTCACCAGCAACCTGAGCAGCGTCATGCAAAAGCCTTATCCGCGCGAGTGGCTTCTCAGCGGCTCAAGCCTGTTGCGCAAGTTTGAGCCGGAACATATCAACAAGGGACTAGCTCATCTCAACGCCGACAACTTCAATGTCGAGATCGTTTCTCAAAACTTCCCTGGTGACTGGGATAGGAAGGAGAAGTGGTACGGCACCGAGTACAAGGTGGAAGAGGTTCCACAGGATCTGTTGACCGAGATACGCCGCTCCTTGGAGTCGTCCGCCGGTAGAATTCCGGAGCTCCACATGCCGCACAAGAACGAGTTTGTTCCCACCAGACTGGACGTTGAGAAGAAGGAAGTGGCCGAACCAGTCAAACGGCCGAGTCTGATCCGAATGGATGACATGGTCAGGACCTGGTTCAAGAAGGACGACACTTTCTGGGTGCCTAAGGCCGCCTTGGAGTTTACGCTTCGAAGTCCCTTGGTATATTCCACACCCAGAAACAACGTGATGACCAAACTCTACTGTAGCTTGGTCAGGGACGCTCTGACCGAGTACTCGTATGACGCCGAGTTAGCCGGCCTAGACTATGACCTGTCATCCAGCGTTTTTGGCCTGGACGTGTCCATCGTCGGATACAACGACAAGATGGCGGTCTTGCTTGAGAAGGTTCTCTCAATCATGAGGGATCTCGAAATAAAGCCGGATCGTTTCAAGATCATCAAAGAGCGCATGGCCCGCGGGTACAGGAACTCCGAATACCAGCTTCCATATTACCAGGTCGGAACCTTCACGAGGTATCTCACGGCCGAGAAGGCCTGGGTCAACGAGCAGCTTGCTCCTGAGCTGGACCATATTCAGCCCGAGGACGTTGCCGCTTTCTTCCCCCAGTTGCTCCGCCAAACCCATATCGAGGTCTTAGCCCACGGAAACCTATATAAGGAAGACGCACACAAGCTCACGGACCTGATCGAGTCCACACTCAAACCCAGACCTCTCCCCCAGTCTCAATGGTTTGTGCGTAGGAATCTGATCATTCCCCCTGGAAGCAACTTCGTCTACGAAGAGACACTGAAGGACCCGGCTAATATCAACCACTGCATCGAATACTATCTCTTCGTGGGATCCTTGACCGATCCTGTTCTCCGAGCCAAGTGCTTGCTGTTTGGCCAGATGACGAATGAACCCGCATTCGATCAGCTACGAACCAAGGAGCAACTAGGCTACGTTGTTTGGAGCGGCGCCCGCTACTCCTCTACCACCCTAGGCTATCGCGTGATCATACAGAGCGAAAAGGACAACCAGTATCTTGAGGGCCGCATTGATTCCTTCTTGGAACAGTATGGAGAGGCTCTCACCTCCATGAGCGACGAGGAGTTTGAAGGCCACAGGCGAAGCATCATGAACAAGAGAATGGAGAAGTTGAAGAACCTAGGGTCCGAAACAAGCAGGTTCTGGTCGCACATTGGCTCCGAGTACTTTGACTTCACTCAACATGAGACCGATGTCGAGATTCTCGAGAATCTGACGAAGGCTGATATTATTGACTATTACCGCCAGTATATCGACCCCAACTCACCCACTCGTGCCAAGGTTTCCATCCACATGAAAGCCCAGGCGAGCGCAAGCCTGGTTGCCTCAGCAGAGCAGAAGGATGCCGTGATCTCTAAAATTGAAGAATTCCTCGTCTCAGCCGGGATCAACCTTGATGCCGAGAAGTTCAGGGAGACATTCAAGGATGTCACCATTTCGAGCAACAATCTCGACGGTATCGTCTCCACTGTCCACGATCACCTGGTTTCCGTCCTCCAACTCGCAAAGGACGAAGCCTCTAAGCTATTAGAACCCGCCAAGGGGATGCTTCCCAGTGTGCTCTCCCTGGCTGGCGTCCAGACAGTAGCAAATGGCAGCCAATCCGAGTCGACCGCTAGCAAAGAGGCCAACGGTCATAAGGGTGATGAGCCACCCCACCGTAAGCCGATATTCATCACCAACGTGCCTGAATACAAGGCTCGTCTGAGTGTCAGCGCCGCTCCAGTCCCAATCGTCGACCTATCCGAGTTCGAAGACTTTGACCCCAAACTCTAGAGCTGGAACCTGTCCAGGCGCGTGTGTAACTTTAGATCACACGGACGGGTGGCTTTTTAGCCAAATACAAATAGATTTCGCTTAGATAGTCTGTTGTATATCTACGAGAGCATTGTTTTGTGATAGTTGTTTTACAAAAAACGAGTGGCGCCATGGGATTGTTACAGGACAATATTGTAGTCAACTTCACAGAGCGCGTGGTTTCTTCCTCCTGATTGGATGACTCTCCGGCTCGGTAGATATATTGTCCGCCGCAAGCGTCTGATAGCGACACGACCCTCCGCGAGAGAGAGCTCCAGCTCCAGCTCCAAGCAAGCAATAGCAACGAATTGGCGCGTTTTCCAAACATCTACCCTGTTCAAAATCGTGTCGAGAAATCTACTGGCTGGCATATATTTGACAAGTCGAAAACCGCCATGTCTGCGGTATCCCCGATCACACTCCAAAGCTCCCGCCCGTAAGTTCATTCATCATCACAAATCGCGATTTGCAGGCAGCACCCAAAAGCGAGGCTCCCAAACGCAACACCATATTAAATCGTACGCTACGATCCCTTTGTGAAAACTAACTAACAAATAACCTCGTCAAGACCTATCATTCCCGAACCCTTTGTCGCAAATCAGCCAAAGACTATCAGACTATACCCTCTATCCAACTACACGTTTGGCACGAAAGAGACACAGCCAGAGGAGGACCCTTCCGTATTAGCGCGTCTCAAACGACTAGAAGAACACTACGAGCAATATGGCATGCGACGAACTTGTGAGGGCGTACTAGTATGCCACGAGCACAACCATCCACATGTCCTCATGCTACAAATTGCGAATGCCTTCTTCAAATTGTAAGGATCATACACTCACGGGCTTCCCGGTCTTATGCACTGTCTTGTGTTATGGGACTATATTGTGTCTAAATAGCTTACTGTTCTTAGACCTGGTGATTATCTACAGCACTCAGACGACGAGATCGAAGGTTTCAAGCTGAGATTAAATGAGAGGCTGGCTCCAGTTGGATCACAGTTTACTGGAGAGGGTGTCAACGAGGACTGGGAAGTGGGTGACACATTGGCACAGTGGTGGAGGCCGAATTTTGAGACCTTCATGTACCCTTTTCTCCCAGGGCATGTAACGCGGCCCAAGGAGTGCAAAAAGCTATACTTCCTTCAACTCCCAAAGAAGAGTAAGCACCTCCATCCCCATCCCCACCTTATTTCTCTGAAATTCGAAGTATTCGACAAGCAGAGAACATCGAGCTGACCCCTATGTAGAAGTTCTCTCGGTACCCAAGAACATGAAATTACTTGCGGTTCCCCTCTTCGAATTATACGACAACACCGCCCGCTACGGACCTCAGCTTTCAGCGATCCCTCACTTACTGTCTAGGTATAATTTTGAGTTTGTCGACGAGAACGATAATGTAGTGGCCGTTACTCCCGGCCACCAGGAGACTAATGGGGTGCTCCCGCGATCGAGAGTTTTGGCTGGCGGCGAAATGCCCAACGGCCAGGATATTGGGATGGATGAATTTGCGCCAGGCGATCAACGATAGTTGACTCATTTTTTGCCAACTTTGTGGTCTCTATCCTTGTGGGTAGAATCTGGCCGAAACTGAATGTAAGCTAGTTCGGATTGATGTAATTTGATCGAAGGCCCTCTCATGAGCCTTGATAGGAACTAGATCAATAGGAAATATAGCAAGATGGATGTTACGTGTTGATTTGCTCTTGGTCGACAGGCGTTGGGGACAGGCGTATAGTGAACAATCTAGACCGATGTTCTGGGCCTTCGGGCCGAGGCATTCCTGAGTGAATCTACCTTAGTTGGTGCTACTACTGTAGTTAGTTATCCAGCACATCAACCAACATCAAGAGACAACGCAGCACCGCCATACTGTCTATCGATACGGGCTTATCCGGAATATTTTTTGATAATATCAGCTTACTTCGAGGTTCCCTAGGCATTAAATCACGAAAATGCTTCTCATTGGATTAACCGGCTCTATCGCAACCGGCAAATCTACCGTCTCCAGCTGCCTGTCCTCTCCTCCATATAACCTCCCCATAATCGACGCAGATCTACTCGCTCGAAAAGTTGTAGAGCCAGGAACGGCAGGTTACCGCGCCATAGTCGACTACTTTGGGCCTACGACACCCGATCTGCTACTCCCAGAAGACCAGCCGGGCAAGGGACGGCCCCTGAATAGACCTATACTTGGCAGACGAGTGTTCGGCGATTCCCCAGAACGAAAGAAGGACCGATCAGTCCTCAATGGCATCGTCCATCCTGCCGTAAGGTGGGAGATGTATCGCGCGTTGCTGTGGTATTACATACATGGTCACTGGGCTGTGATATTGGACGTGCCGCTTCTGTTCGAAAGTGGGCTGGACATGCTGTGTGGAAGCGTGATTGTTGTTGGGGTCAAAGACCCCGCAGTCCAGATGCAAAGACTACGTGCTCGGGATCCTCATCTTACTGCGGAGGATGCAGAGAATCGTGTGAAGAGCCAGGGAGATGTGCACAGCAAGGTGAAGCGGGCAGAGTTCAGAGGAACCGATAACGCGAGAGGCGTGATTATATGGAACGATGGAGATAAGGCCGACTTGGAACGAGAAATCACGCGTGCAATGGGCCATATCAGTTCGACAAGTCCACAGTGGTGGGCATGGGTTCTGTTACTGCTTCCCCCGTTAGGCGTTGGCGTAACAGCTTGGAACCTGGCGGTTAACTATCGAGGTAGAATGAAATGGGAGGAAATGGAAAGGAAAAATAAGGCAAAGCTATGATGAGGGGTCAATAGTGACGGACAATCGTATTTAATAAGTAATATTCAACCTATCGAACAACAGTAATGACAAACATAAGGGTATCATCGAGAGAGAACAATGCCAAAAACCGTGACATGCCCAATGCATATAAAAACGCTTAGAATTAAGGATATCGCTCATTCCATAAATTGCGACGTGGCCATCTAATGCCGATTTTTCCACTGTTTTCCACCATGTGTGGATTTATTTGGAAGACCGCTTCCGGAAAGACCACCACGTTTTCTAGCTTTGGCCAGTTGATCTTTTTCCGAAAGCTTTGTGACTGTTGTGTCCTGTTGCGACGACTCCGACGGGGTGTAGTCCTGCGGCGATACTTGTCAGCACAAAGCAAGAGGTTGGGTTATTTAGATTGACTCACCTCCTTCTGACGCTTCTTCTTGAAACCTCCATAACTTCTTCTCCCTTCATACGTAGTGGCTCCGTCTTCCTCTTTGGCCTCGGCTGTCTGCACGGTGTCTCTCTGGAGTGTCGCCGATTTGATAGTTCCCGCAGGAAACTCCAAAACCCACTCAGTTTCACCAGCTTCTGCAGCCTGGCGAGCAATTGCTGCGGATCTCTTGCCATTCTCAGCTTGAACGGCTGCTGATATGGCCTCTAGATCAACATCGGCTCCATCCGCGATTTTGCGCCGTTTGAAAGTAGGTGAGGATGTATCTTCAGTGCGCTTCCGGCTTGAAGGAGAGTCTGGGGGTGAATCTACTGGGGTTGAGCCATTACTAGCAGCAGAAGCAGCAGCACGTTGCATAAACTAGCTTGTCGTGTTAGCATGTCCATGAGTTATTGAATTGAGCTTCCGGTACCTTCATCGTAAGCAGTCTTGAAGACATGCCCTTAGGTTGCGACATGGTTGCAGACTTCGCTATAGCAGCGTATATAATAAGCTTAGAGGTCAACAACAGCCCCAACCAAGTACGGACTACTGCCAGAAGCTGCGATAATGGTGGGTTTGAGGAAAGCGATTTTTATCTTCAACGCAGCCAAACAGCGACGTCCGCGCGCTTAAAGCGGCAACGGGCCAAACCGCCTTCCAATCCGCATCGAGCCAATTGACCCGGTGTCTGCAACGAACGCTTCGACAGATAACCACAGCACCATCGCCAGAATGTTGTCGTCCACACGCTCGCGGCTGTGCCTTCTGACGGCGCAGGCATCCCGCTATGCTCCTCGAGCCACATACACCTCGACGGTCCCTCGCCTCTCCGAAACGACCATTCCCACCAATAACCCCAACCCATCAAAGCCCGTCACGAGCGTTTCCGAGACCAATGCTACTCCAGTGTCATCAATGAGCAGCCAACCGGCACCTCTGCAAGAGACGGTTGAGCAGGCTCAGCGTCAGCTAGCGAGGCAGGCGCCCAACCGAGCTACCACCTGGGCCATCAGCCAGGAAGAGAGAGCGAAAGCCATGACCGGTCCACGATTCGAACAAACTATTATCGAATACCAGGTCAGTCTACCAAGGAATCTATTGCTATAGAAGTTGGGAATTCCGGATGATCTATATCTTGATTGGTGATTAGTCGGCGTGTTTGTCTGGGATAGTGGGCTAACTGTTATCAAACATACAGCCGCAACCATATGCCGCCATTGACCTCATTCACAAACAGCCCGTGCGTTGGACAAAAGAGAGAGTCGTGTCGTGTGATGGAGGCGGTGGCCCTCTCGGACACCCTCGTGTCTTTATCAACACTGACAAACCCCAAATCTGCCCATGCGAATACTGTGGTCTTCCATTCGTGAGTTATTCGCTTCAGATATTTGCTATAATGCTTCCATATGTTTGCTAACTTATTTCAAGGCAAATGAACATCACCGTGGAGTCCTTGAGGCCCAGCCTAGAACCTCGTACCCTCTTGATCCAACCGGGGACGCAGCAGAGGTCAACGAATCACAACGTATCACTCCGTCTGGCTTTGAGCAGCGATAGTTAGTTGCGTGGCGCGTTATTCCCAGTTTTAATTTAGAATCAATTATGTATTCATTCTGTACATTTCATCGACGTATCCTTGTTGGTCGGTAATAGAATATTCTCGCAAATACAAAGAAATAGCCCCAAGTCATCTAAGCGTTGACCGATAAGGATATTAAGACAGAGTAAGCGTCGCATAGAAATGCAACATGACAGAGTGGCTAAGCATGCAATGAAATGAGTAATTACAGCGTCGATTTGACCCATACTGGCTTCCTCTTCTCCCGAAATGCAATAAGACCTAATGCAGATTCATTGTTAGTAAATAGTTTCCATGTGGCATGCGCGGGGTGGATCTTACCTTCAGCTAGATTCTCTCCAGCGTGAAGCCTGCTACTATAGATAGATCTGGTATTGTTAGTGGCAACTTCTACATTCCCCGTTTCCCATGCTTCTTTGAGCCCAGCTTTGGTGACAATGAGTGCATCGGGACTCAATTGAGAGATCTCCCTAGCCAGTCCTAGAGTTTCCTCAATTAGAGACTCGGGAGACTTTGATATGCGGTTCACGAGTCTCCATTCTTTCGCCTCCTGCGCGGAGATAGCCCGGCCTGTCATCGCGATCTCAGACGCGACCTGCAGCCCGACAATATTCACGAGACGGGGCAATCCACCAGCAGCGGCATATATACCTCGCTTCGCTTCAGGTAAAGAGAATTGTGCCTTGGGGGAAGCGACAACCATATCACTATGTGGTATATGGTTAGACGTAACTTCAATAAATTGGTTATTTGGAAAGAGACGACAGGCATACCAGTTCAAGCATATCTCAAAACCACCACCAAACGCAAACCCATTAACAGCAGCGATGATTGGCTTTTTCCCTTTCCTCTGGCTGATTCCAGCAAACCCTGACTTAGGGTGGATAGTCAAATAAAGCTCCTTTGGGGGTTCGAAAGCGTGTCTTTCGACCTCCTTTAGATCCTGTCCGGCACAGAATGCTTTGTCACCGGCACCGGTTATGATAGCAACTTGCAATGTGCCCTCTTCTTCAAACCAAGACCATAGCTTTTCAAAATCCCAGTGGCCTTGGAAAGGGATTGAATTTCGCTGCTCAGGGCGATTTATAGTTGCTAGAAGCACCCCTTCCTCTGGAAAGGAGAGGTTGTAGATGGGGGAACTTGGAGGTTCGGTTGAAAAGGCCATGATTGAAGGGATGAAAGCAAATAGCAATATGCCTTTGAATAGAACAAAATTCTACATCAATGCAGTGTTATATCAACAGAGGCCTCCCCTGCGCGAGTCTTCTCCCTCGGCTTCTTTCGTTTGTTTGTTGGCCGATTTACCGACAGGCCGAGATGCAGCAAGGGCACTATTACGTAAGTTCACCGTTGATCCATCCACGGATCAGAGTCTGGGGAATCAACCATCCATCTGCTTCATGGCATGGTTGGGAGATGCGAGTGATGAGGTTGCCGCTATCTAGATAATATAGGAGGGCTATGTGAAGAAAAGGCTGAAGGCGCGGTTTAGCGACCCTTTGGGCCTAGCCATGTGACGTCATAGGGGCTCGGAATTATATACACTCGCATTGTACGCATTGACGGGAGAGTAAATAATCAATTTCACAACCTACAGTCGGTCAAAATGGGGATCTCACCGCAGAGAGGAACAGCTTACCAGGATTGGATGAACGAACCTCCATACGAGATTCAGTCAAAGGAAAAGTTTGGCGACGTAAAGTGGATGGCTGGGTGCCATTGCGGCCGTGTAGTGTATGATATCAACAGAGGAGCACCAATGGATAGCAAGTACTGCCATTGTCGGCTTTGCCAGGTGTTACATGGTCAGCAAGTGTCGAGCCCTACGCGTTGAGTCCTCCTCTTTAACACGAACTATTCAGGCGCGCCGTTCCAATGGGCAGCGATATTCCACAAGTCGGATATCAGGTTCAGGAACGGCACCGATGGGTTATCGTTCTATAACAGCAGCACCAAAGAACGACAACATGAGCTGCCTTGTAAAGTCTCGTGCGCCAACTGCCATTCCTTGCTCATGGATGAAGGAAGAAATGTTATCCTGCTCTTCCCCGAGCTGATCAGATACAGCGGTGCTGGGGAGACCGGCGATGACATGAGGAGGAAATTCTCCCCCAGGTGTGTAAACAGAATCCTGGCAGACATTCAGCCGCTGACGAGTGAATAGCTGCCATATTTTCTATGATCAGCGAGTGATGGATATCCCCGACGGGAAGCCCAAGTGGAGCGGGATAAACAACGACAGCGAGCCTATAAAGGACTAGATGCAGGGGTTTCTTGCTTCAGCACATGTATAATATGACGTACATACCATCCATATATTCACGAGATATATATGTTGACATTCCATCCGTTCAGTATTTGTAAGATCAAGATATTATCTTCTGCATTCTCAAAAATTATACGGAAGTATCAGATGTGCTGGTTGAATAAAGATCTATAGATCCGCCCCGCACCCATGACGTCTTGGTCCCAGGCCCTAACACCATCTCCATCGACTCGATCCTCCATTCTCCAGGTCTTCTTCGTTCTCCTCTTCATCCTCGCCTTTTTCCCAGACCTCTTCGTAGCCGTCCCGTCGCTTTTCTTCACGCTGTTACTTCCGCACCGCGAGCCATCCGTCGCGCCTCCACAACCGCATTTTCAGCTGTGCACGCCCACGATGTCGTGGTTCCAGAAGAAAATCTCTCTGCCCAGCCGATCGCGCGGATCATACCTGATCACCGACCACATATTGTCCGAGCTGCCGGAGATAGCCTCCTACAAGACCGGTCTGCTCAACTTGTTCGTCCAGCACACGAGCTGTGCCCTGAGCTTGAACGAGAACTGGGACGAGGATGTGCGAGCCGACATGAGCGATGCGCTGGATAGGATAGCGCCGGAGGATAAGAAGGGAAACCTGTACCGTCACAGTGCAGAGGGGCCAGATGACATGCCGGTATGGGACATTGTGCCAATTGCCTGACTCAAAAGCACTAACAGCTTGGAATCCGACAAAGGCTCATGTCAAATCTGCTCTGATCGGAGCCTCCGTGACGGTCCCGATTACGAACGGCCGGCTAGCGACAGGAACATGGCAGGGGATATGGTACCTTGAATTCCGCACCAGCAGACATTCCCGCAATGTAGTGGCGACGATCCAGGGAGAGAAGATGTGACACACTACGCTGTAATAGACTACCGCTGTAAAAAATACACCACTAGTTGCAGGGGAGACACTTGAAGGGAAAAGAAGGAAAAAAAAAAGATGTTGACAAGGGTGGGATTCGAACCCACGCCCTCGACGAGGACCAGAATATCAGAGTTGATATCTCGGATTAAAGTGAGCCTTAATCTGGCGCCTTAGACCGCTCGGCCACCTTGCCTGTTGCTTGTTTAGTGCCTTGTCGGTTGACATCTTATGCCCGTTTTCTTAGAGGTTCTGGATTAATAATCGACAGTCGACAGCTCGAAGCTATCTTTTAGCCGCGACGAGCGTTTCTAATATCTCACTTCTTTTGGTCGTTCGGGTTCTCTTGATACTCTTCATAAAATTACAGTTCTACGTGTACTTCAGTCATAATGCCGCTGGACGGGGTGAAGAATATCGTTCTGGTAGGCGATCCCTTATCGATAGTTTAGACATCCCACATAAAGCATTCAACATTCACGCCTGATGGATGGTTATACTATACGTACACGCCGCTAACATAAGTCTGGCCGTAGGTGCTCTCGGGGAAAGGCGGAGTGGGAAAATCATCCGTCACGCTCCAGCTTGCATTATCCCTCACGCTACAAGGACGGTCGGTTTGCATACTAGATATAGATCTCACTGGACCCTCAATGCCACGGTTGGTAGGCAAGGAAGACGCAAAGATAGTTCAGGCTCCGGGAGGCTGGGTGCCCGTCACCGTATACGATGGAAATAACGACAGTAGCTCCTCTCGTCCCTACAGCTCCCTGAGGTGCATGTCCCTGGGGTTTCTTCTCAGGGACCGGGGCGATGCAGTGATATGGCGTGGCCCCAAAAAGACAGCCATGATCCGCCAATTTATATCAGATGTCTTGTGGGGAGAAACAGACTACCTGCTGATAGACACGCCACCTGGTACAAGTGATGAACACATCGCTATTGCGGAGCAACTGTTAAGCCAGGCCACCACTTCCTCGCGCCCGCTTTCGTCGCAACCGCGGCTCGCTGGTGCCGTTCTGGTCACGACACCACAGGCGGTCGCTATCTCTGACGTACGGAAGGGTGTCAATTTTTGCGCAAAGACAAATATCCCCGTCCTAGGGGTCGTGGAGAATATGTCAGGCTACACATGTCCCTGCTGTGGCGAAGTGAGCAATGTGTTCTCCAAGGGCGGAGGAAAAGTAATGGCCGACGACATGGGTATTAGATTTCTAGGATCTGTGCCGATAGATGTGAGCTTCGGAGATATGATTGAAGGGAGCAGGTCTCGTGCGGATATGCAAAATGGGGATCTACTGCCGGAGCAGAATGGTGATAATTTTAAAGAGTTATCTGAAACGCTGGTGGAGAGGTATCAAAAATGTTGGTCTCAATCCACCTTTGAAACGTTTGCGAAAGAGGTGGTACAACTCGTGGAGAAGGATGAGACTTGACGAAGTGCCATTTACGTGTTTTTCAGGTCGAAAAAAGCATTTGGCGTTTGCATTGTAAGGCAATATCCTCAGCATCTAGCGATTGATTTAAATCGGAGTCAACGGTTGATTTTTTTTCGGCCGGGCCATTCAGAGCTACGCATCGGGCCCGGCCTTTCAAGTAATATCATGACACATGAGAAAGTACTGCAGATGAACAATTTCAAAAATAAACAGATCATGAGATCGTCAAATCATCAGAAAAGAAAACGCCAGACTAAAAAACATACTGTAATAGCCGTCATGAAATCATAATTCGTATTGCTTGGGAAAGACTAGGTCGTTGATCACCTTATCCTGAGCCTATGTGTCTTGGCTCGATGACTTGCTGAGATGAGCATTGTGCCTCTCAAGGAGTTCCTGTAGCCTTGTTTGGGCGGTCACAAGAGATGCAACATCACTGCTCGACTTTGTCCCTTGGGAGCGTCCCAGATGCCCAAACCAGCCGAGAAGATCGTGTATTTCGCTAAAAACTGAAAGCTTTCCGATGCGGGACTCAAGTAAATTCCGATTTGATCGTGAGTCGCCGTGGGAATCAGGGCTTTCGATGGTTGGGTCAGCCGAGGGCAACGGCCTATCAGGTTCACTTAAGTGATAGACCCTATCAGCCTGGGCGTCTAGATGGACTTCAGAAATAACGGCACGCGTCATCATTGATTTGCTTGCGTTATAATGGCTAGTCTCGCCATTACTGGTGTCAAGAGCCCACGGAAGATAGGGCAATCTCCCCTTTTCAACAGCGGGATGGCGTATCGGTAAATTAGTTTCCTCGTGTATAGGTAGTGATTCTCTTCGGGATCTCGGATTTTGACCCTCCACCCGATGCTGGGTAGAATTTGTTTCAGCCCAGACCTGAGAAAGTGAGTTTTGCAAATCAAACAGACCGGTAGGTCGATTTATTGGGTTGAGGTAATCGTATGCAGAAGAGTAGTGACGATGGCCGTCCACGGTACTAATATCGTCACCCATTATAGCTATGCTATCATCCGCAAGACGTTCATTGCTCGAGCTAGCTTCTTCGACGGTCAAGAGCCCATGTTCATTTGTGCGCGCCTGGGCTCGAATTTCTCCTAGTGGTGGTCGATGACTTCCATACTCGTTTGCGAGACTTAGCCTGCTTCTGCCGCAGATTTCAGCAATGGCATCTAGTGTGACTTGAATGTTGGGTTCAATTGCCTGCAAGATACCCTCTATGCCGAATTCTTCAACAAGCGGTAGCTTAGGGCCACTTGTCGCTTGCCTTGCCGTTTCTGAACCTGCCCTTCTTGCCATTGCAGAGATTCCATCTGCTGAGGGCGAATATGTCCGAACAATGACAGGCTGCAATGGTAAGCTTGCTCTGCTTGGAGTGGATGGAGTCTGGCGGTGTTTTCGTTGGGGCGGTCTAGCAGTCCCATGAAGTTGCCGAAGAGCGTTTGTTCTTCGAGAGAGCGCGGGATCCTCCAGAGCAGGATTGAATACCCGGCCGCGGGGCCCGAAAGTGGAGATATACTGATTTGACCATGCCTGACATGGAGGATGGGACGAAGAGTGTTGTTGAACGCTCGACAAGGCTGATGAGCGATCGGAACTAGACTCCATCATGCCAGGAGCAAGTGTTACGTGGAGTTTTCGTAGCGGGACACCACCTGGGACCTTGGGCTAGGGGTATCTCGGGCAGTCTTTGTCGGCTGTACTGGCATGAGTAAACCGACGTAGCGTGTCAACATGTGTGACAAGCCCATGTACAAACTATGCTGCTGGATTGCATATGCGTGCCAGTCTGAGATTGGATGTCAGCAGAATATAAGAGCCGGGATAAGGTGAAGCTGCATATCTTCAGGCCTTTGCTGAGGAGGGATGCTTCAAGCTCTAACTCGCGACAGACCCTCCATGATGCGGGTGATATGCAGAGGGTGAGCTGGCATCTTTTCCTTGCACCTCGCACCATGTGGTGATGGATATAAATAGTTAGAGCTTTCTTCACATGTGGGGGTGGAAGATGCGGCCGGACTATCAATACTCCGGGCGGCCCTCCCAAAGGCGCCTTCGATGGAGGTAACTTGGATCTGTTGGGTGTTCAAGCGACGGCGGCAAGAGGAGAAGACATGTCGGGGCCCTGAACGAGACATGACAGTGCAGTCGAGGGGAATGCGGTCTTAGCTATGAGCGGTTTCTACGTATGCTCTAACTTCACCCCGTTCAATGACTGCGGACTGACATCTTGCTATCCAGTTCGGCGACTCAGACGGATCTGATAATGACCTGAACGAGGGCAATCTTCCGTTTCCCAAGCCAATATCCAGGGCTTCTTTCCTCGAACCGGACTTTGACGCCGCCACATTTCTTTCCTCGCTCTCAAACCGTCACCAATCGTTGGCCGACATACAGAGCGAGCTTCGAGAATTAAGTGATTCTTTGAACAAGGAGCTTTTGGATCTTGTCAATGAGAACTACCAGGAGTTTCTGTCTCTTGGAGCCTCTTTGAATGGTGGGCAGGATAAGATAGAGGAGGTCAGAGCAGGGCTGCTAGGGTTCCAAAGAAATGTGCAAGGCATAAGAGAGCAGTTTGAATCAAGGAAGAAGCAGATTCGTGAATCTCTCGATGAAAAAAAGCAGTTACGCTCCAAAATTGCGACTGGCTACGAACTCCTCGATCTTGCTGACAGGATTGAAATTCTCGAGACCAATCTCATGATATACCGTCGAAACGGCGCGAATGGGACGGTAACGGGGCCACAGGACGAGGAGGGCGAGAGTGATAGTCTATCGGATTTTATAGTCGAAAGTGAAACAGATGAGAGCGAAGAGGAGGTAGAGGGTCATACTTCTGGTAATAGCAGCAAACCTAAGGTGTCGATTCGGCGGTTAAGGTCCCACATACAACAATATCTGAGTGTGAAGGTGATCGCGAGCCGGTTCGAAGAAAGCCATCCTTTTATCGCGAACCATAAGGGAAGAGTTGACGCCATCAAATCTGCGCTATTGCTAGACTTGAGCACCGCTCTAACGGAATCGAATGAACTTGGTCCAACGCGCGATGATGCTATCGCTTCGATATTACGCTTATATGACTCGATTGGACATCGTGAGGAAGGCTCATTATGCTTGCAAAAGCTTGAAGCCCAACCGGTGGATAAATCAGCCTCTTGAACTAACTACCGGTCATGGGGTGAAGCACTGGAAACCTGCTAGCGATTGGTATCTTTTTGAAAGATTATGTATCTATGAAACGCCAAAATACTTATACAGATAAATTTACAACTTGTTTAACAACCCGTTAATGCCTGCATAGATGGTGATGAGTCACTCTTATAATCACCGTTTAAACTGAAACCAGGACCATTGGTAGTGCTCAGAACCTATGAGTTGATTGATGTTAGTAAATCGGAAGCCCAATTCATAGTATCAGCCGAGAACCATTAAGACTCACCACCTCTGCGACTTCTTTGGAGACCTGTTCTGAGAGACCTGCTGCATCCTTTTTGATAGCAGCAATAAAAGCGCCTAAGTTGGACTTCACTTGCTCAGGAGAGAATCCCAATTGACCAATCGCCAACTTAAGGACACCAGATCGCTCTCTGTAAACACTACCGGCACGCATATTTCGCACGGTCGTAGCGACATTCTCCACAACGGTGCCCATTTTCGTGCTCGGCATCAATCCCTTAGGACCCAGGATTCGACCAAGCCCAGCCTTGTTCATGTTCTGTAAACTGTTGGTGTGGCAGACGCAAACATCAAAATCAATTTTTCCTGCCTTGACATCCTCAAAAATCTCGTCTTCACCAACAATATCTGCGCCCGCAGCCTTTGCCTCCTTTGCAGCACGCGATCCTGGTGCGCAGATGACACATACTCGTAAATCAGACCGGACTGCGTGTGGAAGTCGGATCTGGTTTCGGATTACGGGGCCGTCTCGTTTTGTGCGCAGTTTGATGTGGACTTCGTACTTGACGGATGTGGTATTTCGTCCAGCTTCGAAGGCGCGGAGATACCTGTTGGGTTTAATCGTGTTAGCAGAGCGGGTGATAATTTCTCAGAAGATGCGATTGCACCCTTCCAGGCGGACATACCTCATAGCATCACATAGGGAGAATTGTATCGCATCCCTTATGTCGTATTGCTTGAAATTCGGGTTTTTCTTCCTCGACTTCTCCTTTGACTTTGACGACTTTGATGCATAACGGTATTGCTGCTGGAGAGGGTATATGAGGGAAGGGGTCGCAACCTGGGGTCGAAGGGATGGAGAAAGCGTCCCCCTTAGAAGGGGGGCTACTTGTCTCTGGGCTACGGCCATTGCGCTCGTGGAATGGTATTCGGCACTCCTCGTCCATTCGATATTGGAGCTGGAAACTCGACTTGCTGCTTGAATTCTTACGGAGAAATGATGTTCCGCACGTCCCCGGATAAAACAAAACACGCTTCCGGCAGGTTGCGACAACAGACGATTGACAATGGTGAAACACGAAGATAATAACTGGTAATTACTTTAGGATGGAGCTAGAAGTGAGAAGTAGTCAATATAGAGGCTTCTTGAAGCTCCAAATAAACTACCAAATCCGGTTTTCGGCAGCTAATGGAGCATTACTCGTACCACGCCGCGTCCTACATCAAAGTATGGATTAACTTGCGGCTCGTGAAATTCAATGGCGCAGAGAGTACTTGTTTGGCTGGTGCTATGTTGAGTGGGATAGAGATAAGAAAAGAAGCCTCTCATATTTAAGCAGCATTCACTAGCTGCCGATCCGCAAAATAAAGGCTGGCCAATTAATCTTAGCTGCCAGGAACACGATTTGGCTTTAATCTCGAAATACCTTCACCCCTTTTCCAGAGCTAATATACTCTAATCTCGAAACATCGCTCGCGAAAAATCTGAAAATAATAAGGAATGTCTTGAACAATCGTCCTTACACTTCCCTCCTTTCTTACTTCATAATCCCCTTCTCTCAAGTAGAAGGTGTACTTTCGCCCCAACGTTTTACTAAGTGATCTCTCATATTTTTTATGAGTCAACCATGGGTGTGACAATTCAGTCACTAATTGTGTGCACTCTTATGGGGAGTTCTCTAGCCTCATACAATCTGGTCGATAATTTCGAGGGTTCGACGTTTTTCTCAAATTTTGACTTCTTTACTGGTCTGGATCCCACTCATGGGTTTGTCAAATATGTCGGGGAGCAGGAAGCGCGGTTGTCAGGACTAGTTGCTGTGGAATCGCATCATGATGGTAGGGAGGTGGTTAGAATGGGAGCTGATCACAAGAATATTACTCCCGAGGGTCGACCGAGTGTAAGGATATCGAGCAAGAAGCAATACAACCAGGGTCTCTGGATAATCGACTTTGAACATGTCCCTGGTGCTGCGTGTGGAAGCTGGCCTGCGTATTGGTTGTTAGGACCGGATTGGCCAAACAATGGCGAAGTTGACATTTATGAGGGTATAAACCTCGATTTCTCGAACACCATGACCCTCCATACTGGCAAGAACTGTACAATCTCAACGAAGCCCAAGTTCACTGGAAGGTTGACGGCGCCATACTGCGACCATCATGCTCCTCCACCCACTGGAGGGAATGGCTGCACCATCAAGGCAGATGACCCTGCAAGCTACGGCAGCGGAATGAACATAGCGGGAGGAGGGGTTTATGCGGCTGAATGGACGGCCGAGCATTTCAAGATCTGGTTCTTTCCAAGATCTTTCGGTATCCCAAACGACATTCGAAAAGGAATGCCAGATCCGGCAAGCTGGGGTACGCCCGTTGCTAATTTTGCAGGCGACTGCAACTTTACTGAGAGCTTCAAGGACATGCAGATCATATTTGATATCACTTTTTGCGGCGACTGGGCTGGAAATCCAGAGATCTGGAAAAAAACCGCGTGTTCTGCTGTAACGCCTGAATGTAAAACATTTGTGGAAAACTACCCAAGCGCTTTTGAGGAGGCTTATTGGGCTATCAGCTATCTGAGGGTATATCAGCAGGGATCACAAATGCCGCAACAATGGGATCATGGATTAAAGACTCAGAAGCAGCATAGAAGAGGAGGGCATCACCATCATCGTTCACTGGATGGCTAATTGGGGATACTGGCCATCGGTATGGCTCCGTTGACAATTTTGGCGGATTTTCCTACTAACATTTCGTCATATTAGATGTTTGCCATCTCTCGCTTTCATATTTGATGCCTTCTTGTTCGCGGAACGCAGACAGGTGATTCGGAGGAATTATGGCCCGTGTAGACCTTGCAACCAGGAGAATTCCAAGATTCTAGTTGTCATTCATATTCATCGTTTTATTAATACCATTTACACTGCCCTTTCAGTCCTTCGGCCCTTACTTTTAAGCGGGCTACTAGGGTTATGGTCAATGGTTCCATGGGATGGACCTTAATTAGTTTTAAGTGCCGGACGGGACGGGACAGTCGGGAAGAACCACAGACCCCTTATGACTAGGATGTTAAGCAAGCAACTAGGGTTTATATTAATTAATCCTCCCGGTTTCTACATAAAACCCTGGTGTCGCCCTGGCTAATGCCTTCGCTATCCTTTTTATGTTCGAGGCAGCTCTCGTTCCTTTAGAACGCTAACCCTGACCGCTGTGCGTGTTGGATTAACAATAGCAATAGCGTCGAAAATGTCCAATTGCAATCGCATCCTGTTCCCCTACGGTGCACCTTTGCCTCGCCTTAATCCGGAACATCCTGATGTCGGTGGAGGGGACAGATACGAAGTTGTGATCGTGGGTGTGAGTCGCAAGAACATCTTGGGAAACACAAACGCAATGGACACTTCGATAACCGTCTCATAAACAGGCAGGGCCAGCAGGCTTTACCCTAGAGCTGCTTCTTGCTCGTCATGGCTTAGGTGATCATTCCCTGCTGTGTATTGATGCGAAATCAAGCAGAGTAAGGTGCGGCCAAGCAGACGGAATTCAGCCGCGGACGTTAGAAGTGCTTAAGTCCATGGGATTAGTGGATCAAATTTTGCAAGATGGATGCCATCTATGGGACTTGGCTATTTGGAAGCCATCCCACGACCGATCTATAGAGCGATTCTCTGTCTCCCGAAACATCGTGGTGCCCGCAAGATATGAGCAAACAGTCACAATCAATCAAGGTATAATTGAACAAATTTTCGAGGACGACTTATCTCGCTACTCTCAGAGAGGTGTACAACGAGACAGCAAGCTAGTTGATGTCACTATCGATGAACTCGGTGACCCAGATTTTCCGATTATCGCGTCCATTGAAACGAATGGAGTACCACGCACTGTGCGAGCGAAATTTCTCGTGGGAGCGGACGGCGCTCACTCCACCGTTCGGAAAAGCCTTGGAATTCCACTTATTGGTGAATCCGTTGACGATTACTGGGGCGTAATCGATTTTGTGGCTGATACTGATTTTCCCGATATCCGAAGGTTCGGTCGTATACGCTCCCATAATGGAACCGTTATGGTTATACCCCGTGAATATACCGTAAATGGGGAGTACTTGACACGCCTCTACGTCCAGATGCCAATCCTGGATACAGTGGAAGCGAATAGCCTTCCTCTCCCTAGCAATAGCCCTCGTTCGTCGAGCAGGGGGGGTTCCCGAAAACATCAGATCGCTCTAGACGATATCTTTTGCCAGATATCTAAGATATTCGAGCCTTACTATATCAAGCCAAAATTTAGCGGTGTCGTTAATTGGTGGACGGTATACCAAATTGGTCAAAGAATAGCGGAACGATTTACTGTCAAGGATTCCAAGGGGATGAGCAGGGTTTTCCTTATAGGAGACTGTATGTGAATCCTTTTTCTACAGGATCAGAAATACATATGCTGACTTTCAGTACATAGCTTGCCATACTCATAGCCCAAAAGTCAGTCTCCTAAAACGTTATCTAATCCCAATATAAAATTTTACATACTAATAATGAATTAGGCCGGACAAGGCATGAATGTATCTATGATGGATGCTCACAATCTTTCTTGGAAACTCGCCTATACAGTTCAAGGACTTTCTCCAAACCATACGGAATCTAGTAGCACCACCGATTTGCTAGAAACATATGAAACGGAACGACATCCCATCGCACAGAAGCTGATCAACTTTGATAAAGAGTATTCAGCGGCGTTCATAGAAAGAGTGAAAGCAGGTGAAGGGCAAGAAGCGGCTGCTATATCACATAGGCATTTAGAGCTATATGAAGAGTCGTTGGCTTTTGCTAGCGGCTGTGGTGTCGAATACTGCGAGAACGACCTTGTCATCAAAACTTTTCCTATTGCGTACAAAGATCCAATCAAGGGGGAAGACTATTTTCAAGGAATATTGAGGCCAGGAAGACGGTTATTAAATGTGAAAGTGAAACGTTTTGCGGATGGGTTTCCACGAGACTTGCAGGACGGTCAGTCAACTGGAAATATCCACCTATATTCCATTGCTAACATAACTAAATAGAGTTTCTTTCCAATGGTCGATTCCGTATTCTATGCTTGACTTCAACGGATCTTTTGACTCCGGATGGAGTCTCCGCCAAAGCCGTAAGCGCGATCAGCCAAAGCGTTCTTCCAACGTTTCCAGCATCCATTATTGAACTTGTGGTGATGTATCCGCGTCTTTCACGCGATTTTACCTGGAATTGCATTCCAAAGGACCTGAAAAGAACATCGGAAATGAGATTTTTCTGTGGTTATGACCCCCAAGACGCCTATAAAACATACGGAGTGGATCCGGAGCAAGGTGTAGTCGCTGTAGTCAGACCAGATGGGCATATCGGAATCATCTCTAGGATTGACGATGTCCAAAGACTGATTGAATATCTTGAAAGGTGCATACGAAAGCTATGAAGATCACCATCTATTGCCATTCTTCAAAGGTGACTCAACAATTTATTACCTGATACCAGCTTGTTCTATATTGGCATCTTAGGTAGTCTTAGTGGAGAAAATTCTCATATGCTTACATACGTACATAACTACCAAGCCGAAAGAAAATTACGTTTCATTTCGAGACGCTCATTGACCAGCCGGTATACCTATAATTCGGTTAACCGCATCATCATTTTTGACGTCTTGTGAGACCACGCCGGCAGTCTTTAACACATTGACAACGTTCTCAATAGTGGCCTTATCAACACCCCTAGTGCCCCTTTCAACAAATCGGGCGTCTTTGAGCCAGTCTCTGGCATCAGACTCGGAGTAAGTGCAGCCAAACTCGCCGGTTCCTAATGTCTGAATGACTTTCTCTGTTTCTGCTTGAAAGGTAGATATACCGGAATCTAGAAGGGTGAACAGTTGCTTGAGCCGATTGTCTGACTCAGCTGATGGGAAAGTCGACGTTGAAGCTGCGATTTGCCACGATGGCCATGGAGTAAATATTTCTCCAATCTTCTTGAGGGGTGGTGTTGAGACGGCTGTAGTCGGTTCGAAAAATGGCTTTGTAGTAAAGTGCTCCCACATAAAGAAATCAGCAGATGGATTTGGCTGAGCGTCTGGTTGCTGAGGATTGTATCCCGTAACTCCGTCGCGTAAGGAAGAAAATGGACCTAAGATGGCTGGGGTAAGCGGTGACGTGGATGGCCACTGCTTCTGATGTGCCAAAACAAAGGACATGATGTGAGAGCCGCTAAATGATCGTTATTTAGTGCTGAAAGGGGAAACTTAGATTAAGGCCGTATGACAAACCTTCCAAGGCGAGATACTCCGACTCTTCCCCCCTTCAAGTTATCGACTGTCTGAATATTGTTTCTATCCCGGCCGGTCACAATTGCCCATCTCAGAGGAGTCTCGACCCATTGACCGACAATCTTATAGCCGCCATCATTCTCTCCTTTTTCTAATTGTGCTTTTCCAACCAGGCCAGCAACCCAGCCTTCTGTCAAGCCGATAGCAACGTCTATCTCGTTCTGTCGTAGGGAGGTGATCATGTGCCCCGTTCCAGATGGAAAGGGGGTGAGTGAGATTTTGAATGGCAAAGAAGCAGCCTCTGTGCTGGAGATAGCAAGATGGAGAGGAGCTAGGTAGTGCTCTTCAAGTATAAATTTGTTAGTTGATGTCTATGCTCTTATAAGGTATCAAAATGTGTTAAAGCGGGGCAGATTTCGGGGAGTCATCATACCTGGCACGTAGCCGATTCTGATCGTGCTCATTTCGGAAGCCATAATCATATACCTTGCTTATGGCTTGGATAAACTGTTGCTTGGTTTTGCATGTATAGTGTATAGCGTGGAATGTAGTCATGTAGTGGTCGAACTCGGCAATTGGGCGGGGTGGTTCCTTGCGGACTTAACCTTCGGACTTAATCTCCGGCAAATGACTAAGCAGTGCCTTTCGGCTTCCAATTTACCGAAACTTCATCTACCAGGTCACCCTCCTTCGCTGTTGTGAATAGGATGTCTGATTTACCGACGCTGGTTTTCGTGCCTGGCGCCTGGCACAAGCCTGCATGTTTCGACAAGATTATCGAGCTTCTTCGCGTGCAGAGTAAGCTGAGGTGTGTGTCTGTGACCCTCCCTTCGACACAAGGAAATCCAAAGGCGACGTTCAAAGATGACCTCGACGCCGCCCAGGGAGCTATTCACAACGAAACAGCACAGGGGCGTGATGTTGTGCTGATTGCGCACTCGTATGGCGGCATGGTCGCCAATAGCGCCATCAATGGTTTTGCGCGGCCGCGAGAAAGCCCTTCGAGCCAGACCCGGCATCCAACAACAGGGAGCATTCTTGGTCTCATCCTGATAGCCTCTGGCTTTACCCTGACAGGACTGTCATTTATGGATCCTTTTTTTGGCCGTCCGCCTCCATTCTGGCGTGTTAATGACTCAACCGGCTATGCTGAACTTGTCGCATCTCCACGGGAGCTCTTTTACCACGACCTGCCAGCTGAGGAAGCGGAGTTTTGGGTATCTCAGCTCACTACCCAAAGTCTCAAGTCTTTATTCGAGGGTGGTGAATTCTCATATGCTGGGTGGAAGGATGTGCCTGTCTGGTATATTGGCACTGTAGAGGATAGGGGTCTGCCAATTTTAGTGCAAAGAATGCAGATAGGCATGGCAAGAGAGATGGGCGCTATTGTAGAGCACCGTGAGCTACAAACAAGCCATTCGCCATTCCTGAGTCAACCAGAGGCAACTTCGAGCATAATAATAGAGGCTACCAATGCCTTCTCGAGAACTCTGGGACAAAAAGCTTCGACCCCAAACGGACATGGCTTAGCAATAGTATCACCAAAGGCCACGCTTTTCAAACCTTTCACTTGGTTCAAGTTCGGCCTACCATTAATTTTTGGGCATATACTGGGGAGGACTTTCCTCTTGTTTACCTGGGGTAGAAGACTTTGGAGTTCGACATCTAGCTAATACTTGAGGGCGTAAGGGATAATTCGCTCTATCTTCTTAGACTCTTCCATGGGTAATATAAAACGAGATTGACTGGCCATTTGGATTCTTCACCGAGAAAAAGCAAGGTGAGAATGATTATCATTGCCCTTAAATAAACGTATATATAGGTAGAAGTATCATTATGAGCTCTAAAACGAACCGCCCCTGAATCCCCGTAATCCTCATGACATTTGCATATCCACCGGCTTCATACCCCATCTACCGTAGGATGGTATATCTTTCGCCGTCCAAGTACGCCAATCCCCAAACCTGTAAAACTGAAGCCCTAGATAGATATCGCAGAAGCACTGGAAAATCCCACAAATCTTGAAAGACAAGGGAATGGTACCGCCGCTGAAAAAGAAAAAGCTCATCTTCATGGCGTCTCCAAGTAACCAGGAGACAAGCACTGAAGGCCGGAAACCCTTGCAAGACCGCGACAGCTGGTTAGAGATGATTTGAGGAATTGGAAGGAGGGCTTCGACGCCGAGACCGCTGAAACCAAGGAGCTCTATATAGGCGGGATTATTCGATATTGGAGGAAGTAGAAGGTGTATCACGAGAAGTGTTAATGTGAAGTAGAGAAGAAAGGTCCAATATCTATGAATTGTGCAATTAGCATCGGAACCACGTAAGCTTCCAGTGCAGGTAAATGTGGATTGACATACGGACGAGCTGTCTTCCACTGCCAGAACCCATACGGCCTTACAAACCGATCTTCAGACCCAGAGCCTTGCCCACTGAAAGGTGTATGTTCGATATCGGATGCCGGCCGGTTATCGAGGGCGACTTTGAGTAGAACCACCTGTACAAGTATCATCGAGATCGCCTGTACTAAGAGGGGCATTGAATAGTATGAGCCGAACCAATAAAATATCCTAAAGATCGCAATGACAGTCAGTCACAGGCCGTTTCAAACGACGACATACGGGAAGAAAGCATCACTCACTTGAAGATGGAGGCCACAAGCATGATTAAGGGTATATCTAACGAGAATCCAGCTGAAGTTTTCGTTCTGTGTATGCTAATGATCTGATCGGAGTATGACAGGACGGGGGAGAGCACAAGCCTACAGTCTCAAGCATTAGTATGGAGCTATTAAAAAGGTTCACTGTTGCATAGGAGAATTGAAGGGCATAGCGCATACAGCGGCGGAGCTCCATAGTCGAGGAGCAACGTAAGTAACCACATATCTGCGAGCTGTGATGGTTGTTCGGCGGTTGATAGCTACCAGAGGTAGTATATATGCGCCCCTCCAGAGTTTAGGCCAGCGCACTGCTTTTCAATTGCCCCCGCAAACCCGCAGTAGAGAACGTGTTCACTGAGTCCAGCGCATTCTCTCCTTATGCTCGGAGGGTTGACTGTAGGTAGATAGCTTGATCGTTAAAGCCGGGGGTCCTATCGGCTGTTTTAACTAGCCCCTGCCGAAGTCTGGTCGTGACAGGCGGGTGTGTCAAGCGTGTATTAGGCTATCTAAGGTGGCAGACGAGGCTGATGGGCCATGGGACAGCCTGTGCTTAACAGAAGAGTCCGAATACACAGGAGGCCGAGTAACGGTCGTCTTTCGCGAATCCTGCGCCTGTCAAGCTCGCGCAAAAGGGCTTCTTCCCCTGGCGCGAAAAGTTAGAGGCCGATTACCTCAGCCTTTCTTCGCGATGGATGGATCGACCCGCGGATAACGTCATACGCCGACGCCGGCTAGATCAGACGGCACTGGCGAGCATCGTGGGTGAAGAGGTCGGACGGGCGTGGTGGAGGGGTTATGGCGGGTTAATTGATACAATTAACGATCTGGGCGGCGAATTAAAGAAATGTGCAACCAATATATTCGCCAATCTAAACGCTACAAGTATATAATAGGGTTCTGCCGTTGGGAGTCTGTCTATCCAGGTACGTACTTGGACGGCAGAACTGCCAACGAAACGAAACTGCGTAACACGACCCGGTGCCTTGTTAAGCAAAGTCTATCTTCCACGATTTGGTGATCGATACCCCTGGCTTCTTGACAATCGCGTACGCTGCCTTACCGCTTTCCGCGGCATGCCACTCCAAGCTCGCCTTGACCCCGGGCTTTATGCCGTCTTCTGATACCAAGACGGCATCCTTCTGCTTCCAATCGCCAGGGATCCCAATGATGATGATCTTCTCGACATGAACGTCAGTCATACTCTTGAGGTATTGGTTTGTCTTAGTCCCACTACCAGCGACGTCGATGGACGCTAGGGTTGTGTCCGCGAAGGAGAATTGACGATGGAGATATGCTCCCTGGGTGTAATCAAAGGTTTCTCCGTCATCGACATATAATTCTCCCTTTGCCTGACCTTCGCTGTTGAGAACAACCACAAGCGTGTACGGATCATACCTCATCAATCCGCTGCTGCGACGTGGTCTGTCCTTTCTGGGGATGATATGACCGCCCTGCATCAGAATAGGGATCTTTTCCAGAGGCGCATTGACCCTGTGTCTCCTACCGCCTCCTTGATACACAGCGAAGCTGAAGTAGTCATAGTACTTTTCCTCGTCTGAAATATAGATGTCAACACTCGTGGCACCCTCGCTGACCACCGGCTTGACCAAAAGGCCGGTTTGGCCGAGATAGAGCTGGTCATCGATAGCAAAACCCATTTCGTCCGAGGGATGGACGTAGTATTGCGGTCGGACGATTGGGGAGCCGCTGACAGATGCGCGGTGAAATTCGGTGTACCATGCAGGTAGTAGCTGGTATCGGATGCGGATGGCCTGTGCAATTATGTCTCTGTATGGTTCGCCAACCATATACGGTTCTCTCCGGCGGGTGTCTATGTGTGCGTGGGCGCGGAAAAAGGGGTAGAAAATGCCGGCCTGGTACCATCGGGTAAGAAGCTCTTTGCTCGGGTTTCCAAAGAAGCCTCCAACGTCTGCTCCGGCGAAGGGGAAGCCGGCAATTCCATTGTTAAGGATCATGGGGAACGAGGCCGCTAAGTGTTCCCAATTTGCTTGATTGTCACCGGTCCACATTGCGCCCATCCGTTGGGATCCTGCGTAGAAAGAACGAGTGAGGACGAAGGGTCGCCTGATCTCCCCTTTCTTGCGTTCAACCAGTGCATTATACGTAGCATTGACGAATGTTAGCCCGTTGATGTTATGGACATCACGGTGCTCCCAGTTACCGTGATGGATGTTGTCCTTCGGCATGGTTGTCTCGGGACCGTTGAACACGGAGGGTTCGTTCATATCATTCCAGAGCCACGAGTTGGAGGCAGTGCCTCTGAAATTGTCGTATTTGAAGAGGCTCACCCACCACTCCATGGCCTCCGGCTTGAAGCAATCAACCCAGTGGGATGAGCCGGGCCAGCACCATCCCTCGTATATGTTTCCATCCTTGTTCAAGACAGCTAGTCCCTTCTTCTTCATTTCATCAACTATAGGGTAATCCGCCTCGTTTTTGATGTGAGGGTCGATGATATAGACGAGCTTGCGCTCGGACGCGTCAAGCTGCTTTTGCATCCCAATCGGGTCAGGGAAGGTATGGGGGTCCCATGTGAAATATTTTTTCCCGTCGGTGTATTCGATATCAAGCCAGATGATGTCGTACGGTATCTGGTACATGTCAAACTTGCGGTCGACGTCCTTCACGTCTTCATCTGTGACGTAGTTCCAGCGGCATTGGTGGTATGCAATGGCGAACTGCTGCGGAAGCTGTGTGAAACCGGTAAGTTCTCCGTACGTCCTGGAGATATCGTCGGGAGAGGGCCCAAGAAAGACGAACACGTCTAGCTGTCCGCTCTCCGAGAACCAATGGGTCTCGGTAGAGGTCTTCGCCTCGACGCCGAGAGACATGGGGTTGGGGGAGGTCGTTTTCTTGACAATATCGACCCAAGTCTCAGCGGCATTTAGCCAGAAAATGCCGACTGTGGAGTCCTTCTTGTGAGCCTGCATGAATGGAATTGATCCGTAGAGTGTCATTGGACTGGTCAACTCATACTCGAACACATCCGAGTTGTACATTCGATATGGTTCGGTGTGCTGTCCCTCGCCACCTCTTTTCGTACAGTTAGCAGAATGACAAGCTACCGATCAGTGTGGGATGGAGAAATACCTCGTCTGCTTCAACGACATGGAATCGGCGTGCTCTGGAATTCCGAAAACATGCTCATAGCCGGGAAAGCTGATGTCAAGGCCCACGCTCTCCGGTCCTCTTGGTTTGGAGTCGGTATTACCACCGAAAGACTCGTCCCACCAGGTACTTTCATCCTCACTGCCGGTATTTGAACCAGAGTCCGATTCGGCATCCTCTTTCTTTTCCCTCCACTCTTCCATGTTAAGAAGGCCTCGAGAGTTGAGCTGAACGTGTGTCTGTCCATCTCTATGGAAATAGACCTCGAAAGGAGAGTGTTTGATGACGGCCTCAAAATTCTTCCCGACTCCATACTGGACTCTAGTAATGCCGGAGGCCTTGTCGGTGCTATACTCGACGGTAGAGCTCGGTTTCAAGTCGCCACTGATCGCCCACTTGGAGGACTCGTTGTATCGCTCCTTTCTGACGGAGCTATCATGACGCAGCTTTATGTCCCCCTGCACTCGTCGCTCCTCGTCGATTGTGACGCGTGCAATCCCAGACTCCAGGAAGGATACCACCAACGGAAACTGGACCTTGCCATTGTCCTGCACCGTCTTGACCAGTGTTCCGTGCAATTGGCCCTTGGAGAACTTCACGGAGCCGGCGTCGAGCTCGAAGGGGGACGTCCAAGTCGTGGCCCTGCTGGCGGCGCTGTCGGCGTAGTTCCTGTTGCGCTGGCAGAAACCGGACTGCGAGCAAGTCTTGAAGTTCTCGTGTTTGACAGCGACTATGCAGCTTGTCCGTTAGGTCGACAGAGCTGGTTCCGAGTGAAGAGAAGGCAAGCTCACCTGCAGGGACGGCACAGAACGACACGATGGCGACAACCAGCAGCGGGAGCAGCCTCCCCGGAGAGAACGCCATAGTCCAGTCCACAGCTAATACAGCAGACAGTTACCGTCGAAGCATCGGGCTGCCCATTTAGCCAGCAGCTTCAGCAGCTTCAGCAGCTTGTGACGCTGTCCTCTTCTTTAGTTGATGAGACGGCCCGGCCTTGGCGCTGCCCCTCCCGCGCGCACATATAAAAGCGACTCGAGGACTCCCTCCTCCTCGCTCCACCAGCAGCACCAGCAGCACCGCCAGCAATTGACCCATCTCGACCCTCCAGACGCCGTCTCATCGCCAGCCAAGATGTCTACCGAACAGACGTACGTTTAGCCCCTCTACTGTCTAACTACACGCTCGATGCCTGACTGTGATCTAGTTTCATCGCCATCAAGCCCGATGGTGTCCAGGTAGACCACCCCTCCTCCTCGCACCATCCCCAGTCTCAGGCAGCTCGTACTGCTCTGTCTGTCTCAACATTCGCTAAGACCGGTGCTCCAGCGTGGTCTCGTTGGCCCCATCATCAGCCGATTCGAGGCTCGCGGGTGAGTTGCTCCCCGCTACCCTACCCCTCCACCACCATTGAACACCGGAAATCTGACTCGAGGGCCTCTCTGCTAGCTTCAAGCTCGTTGCCCTGAAGCTCGTCACTCCCTCCCAGGAGCACCTCGAGACTCACTACGCTGATCTCTCCTCCAAGCCCTTCTTCAAGGGCCTCGTTTCCTGTTAGTTGGTCTCAGGGCACTCAACATGTGTTTTTCTAACGACCATCCAGACATGCTCAGCGGCCCAATCTGCGCCATGGTCTGGGAGGGACGCAACGCCGTCAAGACCGGCCGTAGTACGTGACAATCATTCCGCGTTGATGCTTTGATGAGTTCCATTCTAACAGCATCACCCACAGCCCTTCTCGGTGCCACCAACCCAGCTGACTCTGCCCCTGGCACCATCCGTGGTGACTATGCCATCGTGAGTTAACCTTCCGGGCTTCAAAGTATGCTTTTGGGTCTAACCAACCTCCAGGATGTCGGCCGCAACGTCTGCCACGGCTCCGACAGCGTCGAGAACGCCAAGAAGGAGATTGCTCTCTGGTTCAAGGAGGAGGAAGTCCTTCAGTACAAGCAGAGCCAGTTCGACTGGATCTACGAGAAGGCTTAGGCGGGTACTTCTTACCAACCATGACGAAGGGGAAAACGACTTGACGAGACCATAAAATTTTCTTTGAGAGATTAGACTGATCGATTCTATACCAGTCTTGTTGTGCCAATGGTGCGCAGATAGTCGAGGAATAAAAAGCGTCAGATCTATCTTCTATATGCTGCGATCACACCCGTGATGGTTCTTCCGACAGGTCCCAGGACTGTTCTCGCGAACCATGGAGTAGCCCATACGCTACCCATGATCCTTACTGGTAGCATGGCCTTTGTAATTGCGTACGCCGTGGCAAACTCGAGGATCAATCGTAGTCCTTGGTTGTTCTGGGATACCGCTTCGGCCGGACCCAGTTTACCGAGTTTCTCATCTTTTTCATGCACGTCTTCAGCAGTGGACATGGCCTCGGTGTCCTGCTGCACCCATCCTCGCTTTCGAAGCCATTTCCCAAACTTTCGAACTCCTTCGTCCAACGACGCGTCCTCTTCTGTGTTTCCCCAAGAAGGCAGCCAGCCGCCATAATGGAAGACTCCAACAAGCCCAAATAGAGGTACTATCGCTGTTAATTCATGGAGGATAAGGAATGACGTTATATGCGTGACTGGCGCGTTGAAAAGAGGCGTCGTGTATGATTGAAGGAATTTTGGGAGTCGGCTGTTGAGGGATTGCAGCCTGGTACGCATTCGACTAGAAGAAGGCTGCCCCGAATGGAGCTTACGGCGGTGAAGAGGACGAAGGGCCCATCGGTAGCTGCGGGAATAGAAGGAAAAGAGTCCTGCCCTTCCCCTGGCTGCTAACAGAGCCATGTCGTGATATCTCGCTTTGCTTGTGAAAATGACAGTACGCAGTATGCTGTAGGTAGTCTCCGCCGTGCGTTAGATTCCGCGCGAGGGTGAGCCTGCACTGAGAGCTCTCAAGCCAGCCTCGGTTTCATTGGCTGGGCTGGTTACATAGCAGCATTCCAGAGATGTAAGGCGGATGGATCCCTGCCGCCGTAGAGATGCAGGATTCATCTCCTGTCGACGGCGAGACAGAGAGCGACGCGACCTCACGGCGGGCGTCATGACTAAGCGCTAGTCTCTGCGACGGGCCTTGGACCAGATCTCCTGCCGGACGACGCTGTGCCTGTAGGTCGTTTGCTGAGACTGTCTCGCTTCTCTGGCTGGGTTATTGACCTCTTGCAGTAGCTGAAGTCTCTGCATCCCCTGCTGTGTCGGGGTTCTGTCTCGCTCCTCGAGCTCCCGAGCGCCCTCGCAACCCCCAGGACCACGAGGACCACCTCCACGAGTTCTCTGAGAATCACTAATCGCAGTCATGGAGAAGATATCGGATAAGATCAATGCCCTCCCTAAGGATGCAAACTACTTCTCCCTGGAGTTTTTCCCTCCCAAGACGCAGATGGTGACCTTGCCCCTCCGACCCCGCCAGAGTAGCGATACTGACTGAATACCTGTCCGACAGGGCTCCTCCAACCTCCAAGCCCGTCTGGAACGCATGTCACAGGCGTTGCGGCCCTTATTTATAACAGTTACATGGGGTGCCGGCGGGAGCACCGCCGCTCGGTCTCTCGAGCTTGCGGAGATCTGTCAGAGACAGCTCGGACTTACAACATGTCTCCATTTGACCTGCACCAATATGAACCGCACCCTGATAGACGAGGCTCTAGAGGAGACGAAGGCATTGGGGATTCGGAACATCCTTGCTCTGCGTGGGGATCCTCCGCGGAGCGAGGAATACAATATCGACGGCGAGGACGACAGTAACAAGGATTTCAACTATGCCGTTGACCTCGTGAGATACATTCGCAAGCAGTATGGCGACTACTTCTGTATTGGCGTTGCGGGATATCCAGAAGGACATGCGGACGAGTCGCACCCGGAAGTGCAGGATCCCCTAAGAGACCTGCCGTACCTGATCGAGAAAACCAAAGCCGGGGCGGACTTCATCATGACCCAGTTAACCTACGATATAGAGGCCTACAAGAAGTATGAGGCCTTGCTACGAAATCACGAGTCTGGCACATTCAAGACTATTCCCATTATACCCGGGCTGATGCCCATACAGAGCCATCATACCCTGACTAGAGTAACCAAGTTAAGTCATGCGAAGGTCCCGCCTGAAATACTGGCCAGGGTCGAAGCATGCAAAGCAGACGATGAAGCGGTGAAACGGGTAGGTGTCGATATTGTCAGCGAAATGATCGAACAAATAAAAACTATCGCAACGCCGGGACATCGCGGATTTCATTTCTACACCTTGAACCTGGAGAAGTCGGTTTCCTTCATCCTGGAACGGTGTCACTTGATACCTCCCTCCGAAGAACCCAATGATGCTGAGCTTGAATTTGAGTCCGCTGTCTACGCCGCTTCCAGCACATCAAACGGGCTCGCCCCTTCAGATGCTCTATCGCTCAACAGGTCGAGACTGAGGGCTTCATCAATGAACTCGCAGCCGCACAATCGGGTCATCGTCGACCGACTGACCCGTGCATCAGACAGATCTGAGAGAAGCTCCACTATACATGAGACATCCGCCAACACCGCCGGATTGCCTGCCCTCAACCCACCAAATCAAAATACAGCACTGCAGATTTCTGAGGGCCTCGGCGCTCTAGGCCGAGAAGCCACGTGGGATGACTTCCCTAACGGCCGTTGGGGTGATGCCCGTTCGCCAGCTTTTGGTGAAATTGACGGGTATGGTCCATCACTTCATGTGACGGGTCGCGTGGCCAGGAAGCTATGGGGTACACCTACGACGAGGGAAGACATAAGTAATATGTTCCGACGACTGCTTGCAGGTGATTTGCACGCCGTCCCTTGGTCTGAGGGCGGCTCAGAGGAAGGAGATGGCCTAAACCCCGAAACTGCTACCATTCGATCCGAACTCCTAAAACTGGTTGAGAATCGTGGTTGGTGGACACTTGCGTCTCAACCCTCCGTCAATGGGGTCCGCAACGACCACCCCGTATTCGGCTGGGGCCCAAAAGGCGAGGGCTTCGTCTTTCAAAAAGCCTTCGTTGAGTTCTTTTGCCCAAAAGAGGATTTTCTCTCCAATCTAAAGCCTCTTTTACAAAGCTACGGTCATGACGAATTCTCTTGGTTTGCTATCAACGCAGCTGGCGACTTCCAATCGTCAACCTTGACAGAATCTTCCTCATCGGCGCCTTCAGCCGAAGCTCCATTTGACGCTGACCCCTTGACTGAGATCGACCAAAGCGGCGGCAATGCGGTGACCTGGGGCGTGTTCCGTGGTAAAGAAATAGTTACCCCGACTATCATCGAGGCAGTAAGCTTTCGAGCTTGGGGAGAAGAGGCATTTCGCATCTGGGATGAATGGAGGAGGCTATTCCCTCGTGGCTCCGCAACCGAGAAGCTACTGAGGGAAGCCAAGGATGACGTATGGCTCGTCTGCGTCGTTGGTCAACGATTTGGGGCTGGCGGTGAAGTTGGGCAAGAATCTAATGAAGCTGATGGGAAACTGCTGTGGAAGGTATTGGCCGGGGAACATTCTAGAGATTGATGTCCATAAATGAAGGTATGCAAGGATAACAGATGGAGTTACTATATGAGATTATTGGTAATAGGTGTCTTGAATTATGGTCCGTCAGTAACTAGGTCCAGCGATCTTTAAAGCTCCTTAATCTTGAATTATTCACTCTCTATAGCCTCGTTTTGTGTATTCGTGTAATAAATTTGTTCTTTGAATAGCATGTAAATGACCTAGGTATTTTTCTGTTAAAGACGTCATAGGCGCTTAAGGGGGTTCGGCATCCCGACCTCGGGAAGCGTTGGTAGTAAAGTTACCCGCGCGCTTAGCCGCCTAAGTTACCAAGTCAAGCAAATCACACTTTCTTCCTTTCTGATAAGTCTCTGGCTACGAAAGAAATAGTTCTCGAAGAACTTGGTACTCGCATAAAGTTCGGGTTCAATTCAGGGGATAGGGTTATGGGGTGTATCGGAACATTGGGGCTTGATCTGCCAACTCAGACGTGTCAACCTCATCGGAAGGGTTCGGTTTTCCGTATTTTTTATCCTTTCTTGCGTTCACAACGCGATGTCTGACGTATAAGACGATCGACATTATGCAACTCAGACCCAGAAACGCCAGGACGATACCATACCCTCGTATATAAGTTGGAGCCTCATGGCTCGGGAAGCTCTTGCTAGCGAGGATACTCAAACAATGTCCTGCAATAACAATGATGCAGAGCGCAATCGCTCTCTTCGATTCCGCGCCGGTGTTCTCTGCTACCCATTGCACCTCCAAGGGTATACAAGGGAATATACCAGCCAGTAGTAAGAACACCCCGGTGAGAGCGGCCTTCGGGTTTTCTTTGGCCGGGAAAGCAAACATCAGGCTAGCCCCAGCAATAGCGACCAGAGTTCCTCCAATGAGGAACGGGCCGCGTGTTTGATATCTGTCCGATAGAATACTGACGCTCAGCATTATTACCCATGCAAGTAAATATGGCCCAATAGTCATGTACTGAGCTTCCGTTTTGGTATACCCGAGTGAGTGAAGTATAGTCGGCAGAAAAATTGATATGGTTGCCAGAGACGCGTCGTGGCCCATTTTAACAATGGCGACACCATAGATTTTCCAATCCATGAGGCCGGAAATAACATGCTTCAAGACAAGCGTATTGTGACCTTCACTCTTCTGTCCGCGATTCATGCGGCGAATTGCCAATTCTCTCTCTTCCCCATTTTTGAAAAAATTCGACGTCTCAGGTCTATCTGGAAGACAAAATAGAACAACAAAGGCGAATGCAATTGTCGGCAGCCCTTCCGCAAGGAAAAGCACGCGCCAGTGGCCGATTGAGGTATGGATGAGGGAGATTCCATACGCGATAAGCCCGCCGAATGCCCCTGAAAAGGCGGACATACCAATGAATAGGGAGATACGAAAGGCAAGTTCTTTCCGAGTGTACCATAGAGTTAAATGGAACACTGCCGTTGGAGCAAAAGCAGCCTGAAGGAGCCTCAGTCAATGATACTTTTGCATGACCAGGGGTCACCACATACCTCAAACAGACCAAGGAAGAATCTGGATGTAGCAAGGCCTGCGAAGTTGAATGCACCGGCCCCTGCTGCAGCAGCTACACCCCAACCAACGACCGATATAAACATGAACCTCGATGGGTAAAATCTCTTCCCCCATAAGGTAAGAGGAACGGCAAATAAAACACTTTGACTTATTAGTCGATGTTGACTAGCCGTTTGTGAAGGAATAACACTCACTATCCAAAGTAGAAAATACTTGCTGCCCAGCTAAAACTAGAGTCGTTCTTATCTAGAACATCCTCAACGACACCTTGAAGCTTTGCATTTCCGAGATTAATGCGATCAAGATACGCCTTCTGACATTAGTCGAGAACAAGCAGTAAGTAATTCGAAGACATGACAGACCAGAAGGTAAAGTATAGCAAATTGGGGCATCATTATCAAGTCTTGACGCCGCACGAGTCTCCTGTCGGGCAGAGTTAGCATGCAATAGAGGTCTTGCGGTGCACTGTAAGGTCTCACTCACCTTTCAACTTCATTTTTATGCTCATCCGAGCATGCCTTAGGAGAGGCCCCCCTTTCTTCATCACTGCATTGATTATCTTCAACCCCAAACTTCTGCTTCTCTACCGAAGCCGCCATTTTAACACTCCGTCAAGGATAATGTACCTCGTGCCACTGAGACCGGGAACCAACGCAGTATATGTAGCAAACAACCATCTCCACCGCTTATTCAATCTGCCAGGATGGCGTTCCTCGAATTTGGTCATCATCATCAATATCCCATGATTCGTTCGCGCAGGTCTCTCACCCCTGTGCCAAGGTGGATGATCGACAAGACTACCAATGCTTATTTTATATCGAGGCCGAGGGATGCCGCCAAGTACCTGTCTGCTCCTTGGAGATCAACTGTGCCATCCTTGATATGGTACTTATCTTGCGACATGCAGCAGGAGGAGGGGTGTCATTTGGGACCCCGGCCCGACAAGGGTAAAACTATGTAACACACTGAAAAGCATAAAGGACGGCAGTTGGAAAGGCTTGGTCATTGTACAGTACACAATGTACCCACTTCATTTTCTATGTAGTATGTTTGTTATCTAGCCGTTATAGTCTAGGGCGAATACGAATGCTTCTAGGGAGGAAACAATAGGCCTAAAACATATAGGCTGGCCGCTATGACGTGCTTAAAAGATGTTGTGACATGTCTCTGCAATTGCCGAACGTCCATATTGGTGCTTAGATGACAACGTATATAGGACAAGGTCATTGTTCAATTACCCGAGCAGAATTATATGCAAGCTATTTGTAGGATGCCTATAGTGGTTTATACTTGTGTTTTCTCAGCAAAGCCTCGTTCCTCCAGTTCTTCTGCCTCGGCATCAGGGGTCACGACGGAGGACTGCGATTCTAGGAGTTTGCCTGCAACATCATCCAGCCGCCCGAAAACCCTAGTGTTGCGCTTCTCGCCTGGCCCCGTTTTGAACTGGTAGCCTCGCATTCTATGGAGGTGAAGTTAGCAAAATATAAAGCCTGTTTGAGGATGGAGAATTAGACAGTACCTTGGACCCTGTCCACTCGCGTCAGGGAATTTAGAGTCATAAGTTCGCTCAAATGATTTTACATCTTCGTCAAATGTACCATTATCGATGCTAGCTCTAATGGCGGCAAAGAATTTGTCCATGGTAAAGTAATTGTGAATTTGCAGCAGTGTCCATGCAAGCATCTCCTTAGCATTGAGGAGGTGGCGTAGGTAGGCACGATGATAAGTCTTGCACGTATAGCACTCACAATCTGACACTAGCGGTGATGTGTCGGCTGCGTGAGCGGGTAGCAGCATGTCGACTGCGAGAGGTGAAGGCGATGACTTTGTATCACTGTTCTGTGAGGTCTCTGGGGAGAAGACAAAGGTGAATGCCAATCCCGCATCAGACGCCGCTCCAATGAATGGTATAGTAGATAAATCAAGTCCCAGAGATACCCCTCGTAGTACATCTTGTGGAGTAGCAGATTCACCAAGAGATAAACGTGGGAGATTCCACATAGGCTCTGGAATAAGTTCAATTGTCGACGGATCCCACATTGCAAGCCCAGAAACGTTGTCTTTCATTTCTTCTGCCAAGTCTCTTAGATATATGGTTTGTCGTTCCTTTTCCAGTGGAAGAATTGGCGCAAAGAAGGATGTTCTATTGAGAGTTTTGCCAGCGGTATAAGAGTCAATGGTCGACTGCGTCCACGCATGCGTTCGATCAACCATTTTTTCTCTCCTTTTCACGCCGGGCTGTCTATCCAAGACATCAGCCAAGCCAATCACAACGTCCGGTTGTAGTCTTTTGACTGCCTCCTGGTACTCCCCCACCTGAAGCTGCTTGTATCCAACAGACGTCAGAATAGTGACTGAGTCTGATGAGTTGGAATTCGCCGTGGCGACTGGAGGGACCCTCCTAGGCCCGAGAATTAACAAATAGTCATCATCATATGAGATAAATTTTCGAAGAGCGGATTCGTTCCCGCTAGGTGTGTTATATATTGGCGGCGTCTCTTTCAAAGCTACTCGTTCTATAACTTAAGCTGCCCGAACGAGCAGAAGGGTTAGCCAGATATCCATAATTCGCCGGGTAAAGAAAGACACATACAGTCCTCAAGAGCAATATATAAGCTACCTATTGACATATGCTTGCCTATGTTATCGTGGGTAACATGAGGCAGCACCCCTCTAGATGTAATGGGCACATAGCTCGGTGTTAATATTGGTTTGCGCCCAACCCGACATAATTTCCCAAGTCGCGGAGCAAGATGCGTCGGCAAATGTGTCAGTAGATCAAACTTGAGCATTTTCTCCGAAGATGTATCAGTAGCCATATTCAGCGTTAATCAATCCTTATGATGAAAAGTAGGGGTGGTGCGCTCGCAGATTTAACAATCTTTGGCTAAATAACTAGTGGAGCTTTTTGATAGAGCGCGGATTGAGTTTGATCCGGCCAAAGAGCGCGACGAGACAGCGCAACACTTAACGACTGAGCTGACCATTCGATTTACCGACACGGTCGATAAGAGGTTGACTAGAGCATCTCTGGTCGGTGGGCAAATTCCAGCTGCCATGCCGCAGGAGAGTAGCGCTCAGGCCGTGTCAAGAGGCGCACTTATCGTGGTCGAGGGGCTGGATCGTGCTGGGAAGTCATCCCAATGCGCAACGCTGCACCAGTCGTTGGTTAGCCAAGGGCACAAAGTCAAGTATATCCGATTCCCAGGTGCGTATTTCACGTTTATTGCTTAGATCATCGGCTCTAACTATGTATCAGATCGAAGTACTTCCATTGGCAAGTTAATTGACCAGTATCTTCGCGGAGAATCCCACTTGGACGACCATTCGGTGCATCTCCTCTTCTCCGCAAACAGATGGGAAGCAGCCTCGCAGATACGGCAGGATATTGCAGATGGCATTACAGTGATAATTGATCGGTACTCCTACTCTGGCGCTGTATACTCGTCTGCGAAAGGAAATCAGGAGCTACGGCTAGACTGGGCATGGAGCCCGGAGATCGGGCTGCCTCGACCAGATATCTGGTTCTTCCTGAATATCTCGACTGAAGCTGCAGCTAAGAGAGGTGGTTATGGTGCGGAAAGATACGAGAACGTTAAACTCCAGGAGAAAGTTGCGAAGCTGTTTTTATCTCTGTCGGGGTTGGAAGGAAATGAGAACATGCTGATAGTCGACGCGGAGAGGGAGATGGCAGTCATATCTCGCGAGATTGAAAAGCGGGTATTACAAATTATGGCGAGTGTTGATTCAATAGGGCCTCTGAGAAAGCTCGGTCCTTTACGATTTACAGACGAACATTAATGCCTTTGGCGTAGCTGGGGGAATAACATTGAGGGTAAGAAATTTTTGGCTCAATCGACTACCCCTATGTCACCCCAATCGTCGAGATTTCCCCTTTCGATTGGGGCCGTAAGGCTGGTAACTAATGTAATCTCCTCCCGTCTCATGACTGCACTTTTCGCGTAAGAGGTGGCAGTTGATGCACCGAAGCCGTCCTCGTCACTGCTACTAAGCAAGTCTACGACTTGACATGTTGCCTCGTCTGGCAACTCATGCGCTGGTTCTTCTTCAAGGATTGGCATCGAGCCGAAGTTGCAAAATCCCTCTTCTGTGTCTTCTTCGTCATCAATATCTTGTTGGGCAAAATTTGATCCTTGATTATAGACTCTCTGTGTCATTTCCTTCATTAGAATGTGCCAAAGAACTGTTGACTGGCAGCTCGGACATTTCCCTTTAACCGGGATAAGGTTATGGTCACCACCTTCAACATTTGTGAAATTCGAGGAAAGGCACAGTAGGTGTGATGCACAGCGACAGGCCTCCTCCGAGCATATCACAATGAGATCATCATTAAGGTGAAGGCGATTATGACAAATAGCGCAATCAATCCTTTCTCCAGCGTCAAGGATGAATTGTGTTTTCTCCTTGTACGACTCCAAACCTACTCCTGAAATGTCAAGTCGCTTCAGAGCACTTTGAAGAGGCAATCCCTTGTCGTCTACAATCCCGCCGTCAAAATCAGTAACAATAGCTATGTGCTCTGGCAAAAAGGCGTCCGCGCCCTCAGTCCAGGCCTGGAAGACACGGTGCACATCCGCTCGGAATAACCGCACTTCTAGAGGCCAGCTCGAGAAGTACGGTGAACGCAGAAGAAGATGCAAACGGGCAATGACACCCGTCAGCGACTCGCGAGGGTTGCTCGACTTCCTGAGCGTGCGTTTTCCAGTTTTAGGGCATATTCGGATATTAGTCTCTGTTTCGCTATTTGCTGCATGGCGTGAGGATTGTGTATTCTGCCACGCCCACCTGCGCGTTTGGAGCCGATTAGTTGGCCGTCCATTCGATGAAGCGATGAAGCCCACGAGCTACATACTCAAATTGTAAGGCGCCAGTGCGGCTGGTAAAGCCGTTGACGATCATGACCATCTCCCACGGCCGCAGTTTTTCTCTGTGGGTTCGATGTGCCCCACCCTTGATGCGGCCATTGTGCTGTGCAAGCCGACGTGAAGGGTTTGGAGTCGACCCGATGTAAAGGCTGGCATGGCGCACGGTCGAACGAAGCAGGTAAACGCAGTAGAACGCGGGTATGGCTCTAGGCAAGGGCTCTTTCCGGGCTTCTTCACCTGTGGGGACGAGCCGGCCTGGAGCAGGAGACGCGCTCGACCGCCGTGGCATGAATATTAGCCTAAAAAGGGTAGTTTAAGCATAACACCAAGGAGTGGCTAGACATTCAGAGCCTGAAAAATGTGTTTCATTATAACAATGTCGTCGTATCATCCTATGTTGTCGTTGTGGTGGCTATGTTTCGTTGTAAATAGCAAAGATTACCTAAAATAGCCTTGTCATGTGACGTTATCGCGACGGGATCCTTCGTCAAGTTGGAAGCTGTGGGTGGAAGAGCATCTTTGGGAGAACGAGGGAGAGGGTCAAGAGCTCGCCAATGCTTTCCTCAAGCTGAGGAATTCTGCATGAAAAAGGACCAGGGCTTCGTTTTATGTCCGGCTCTGAGCGCGCTTCCATTGCAGTTCGCCCGAGCAAAGCGATTTTAGCTTGACGAGCAGAGCTAACGCCTCGGCGCTTGACTCCGAGACGCTTGCTACCCTAGGGTAATTAATCGTATGCAGGTAACTGATTACGCCCTCCGTGTAACAAAAGCCGGTCCTGGAAGAGCGGAGGGGGACCAAGTGGAAAGCACAGGGAGCGCGTTGAATGGACGTGAGCTGCGAGCTCGTCCATGATGGAATAATGCTGGATAACCATTGCGTGGTCCTGTACCACCGTTCCATGGCTTCGCAGGTCTCATTCGTTTTTGAACCTCTGCCTAGCCGGTCCGCACGGTACGACAGCTCCCCTGTAGAGAAGGTTTTGGCCTAGTTCGCGAGCTGTCCTCAGGGCTTTTTACTTAGCTAGCAGCCGGTGAGCTGAGCTTCGAAGAGGCTTTTTTCTGAGTCCTGATTCTCCACATGGGAAGCCGAGGCTAAGCAGAGCTGCGAACAACCTTGCGACCTCTGGATGAGCGCCCTTCTACCGTAGTAGTATACTGTAGCTCGCTGCACCAGTCACCACGGCGCAATTGCACGCTGCTGGCGCCGCGACGCACACTCGCGGTCGAGGTCGCCGGCGTGGACTCGCCCGTCGTCGAGAAAGAGTTGCGGCCGGGCGGATGAGTCAGCCGTAACGCCAATACGAAGTTACCAGTGACTAAGCAGTCCATAAAACGAGGACCCGGAATAGGCTCTGAGGCATCCAGAGAGTCGAAATATATTGTGCTTCTTCTCCAAGGGCTGCAGGTCCATTCTCCCGCCCCCAGCATCTCGATGGAACGAGGCTTCGTCCCGGCTTGGTGCATACCCTCGCGACTCTCGACTGCTCCCGCTCCGTCGGGCCCCTAATTCACGCCCCGTCCACGCTTGATGCTTCCCTCCTCCTCGAGTATAGCCCTTTTTTCCCACGTCCTTTCGGGTACCCAGGACGGTCCGGAGCGACTCCAGACTCGAGAGATAACCTGCCATAGCCTGCCTTCCGCCGCCCTCCCACGCCCTCGATTGCTCTATTCATAGCCAATGCATTTGCGACACGCCATCTATATCTCGTTCTAAGCGTGACGGCACCTACATATTGCTACTCTTATTCGACCATGGCAGCTGCTACTTCGTTGGAGGCTCCCTCTGCCGGACAGCCGCCGCCGCAGCAGCAGCAGCAGCAGAACTCGCAGCCGGCTAGCCGGCTCTCGATGCAACCGGGGAATCCCTCGTCTTCGTATGCCTTAAATGTCCCGCTGAGTGCTCGACGGGCCGCACCTCTAGATATATCGACCGTCGAGCGCCGTGAGCAGATTCCAGCTACCCGAGATCCGCCGAAGCGTAACAGACCTCATGATCTTCAAGAGGCGCCTACCTTCTATCCGACCGAGGAGGAATTTAAGGATCCCATGGCATATATACGAAAGATCTCACCTGAAGGCAGGAAATATGGCATCTGCAAAGTGGTTCCTCCAGAGACGTGGAATCCCGCTTTTGCTATCGACACTGAGGTATGGCCATCCAGTTCCATCCAGTGGGCGTAGGAGTAGACGACACTACTTACTTGTTCATGGCTGACTCCGGTTTCTTCCGTCAGCGATTCCACTTCCGAACTCGACGCCAGGAGCTCAACTCGGTCGAAGGAGGTATGCACGCGTCATATTCTACCCTAGACTCATAGCTATCGTGGTAGTCCATGCTAACAACTTTTCCAGGGACTCGAGCCAACCTTAACTACCTCGATCAATTGACAAAATTCCACAAGCAGCACGGCACCAGCTTGACTCGCTTTCCGAGTGTTGACAAACGACCACTTGACCTATACAAGCTCAAAAAAGCGGTGGAGGTACGAGGGGGATTCGAACAGGTCTGTAAGTTGAAGAAATGGGCTGAGATAGGGCGCGATCTTGGCTACAGCGGCAAGATCATGTCCTCTTTGTCGACGTCCCTCAAAAACTCGTACCAACGATGGCTGCAACCCTACGAAGAATATCTACTGGTTGTCAAACCGGGAGTGCAGCATCAGCTAGAAGTTGAGAACGGCGGACCATTCACACCGTCACCAGCCCATTCGCCAGCGGACAAAAAGAAACGTCCGATGCAGAACGGTCATCGGCAATCGGAGGATGGTGCCAACGATAGCTCGTCAACACAGAGAGCTTCTGTTGCCCTTAACACTTCACTCGTTGACAGTGACGACACCAATATGAACTCCTCAGGAACTCCTCGAGAAGCCACACCCGTGCATGTTCCGCAGCATGTTACGTCTGGATTCACGGCTGTCAACTCCAGGCCTAGTGGATTTGCAGCGATCAATACGCCCTCTTCATTTACCGCCGTCAATAGAGTGGCTTCTGAGGTGAAACGGGAAGCCGACGAATCAGGGTCGAATGCGACGCCTCAGTCGGAACCCGTACTCGCCGCATCCGCCAAACATCCCACTGACCAGACGCGAGCATATTCTAATTCAGCTCCTCTCACGAATGGACACGATGATCATTCCTTGAAACGCGCGCATAGCAGCGATGGGAATTCGCACGGAGATAATGATGACTCCGAAGAAGGGGGAAACGGCCGACGGAGTAAACGTTTGAAGAAAGGTACGCCATCTGATGCTCGAAGCAGGATTCGCGCGCAGGTCAATCACCCTGACAACTAACCAATTCACTTATAGATGGCGTTCCAACTGTTGCTGGATCCAATATGAGCTTGCTTCGTCCAGCTCCCTCACAGCCAAAGGCTAAAAGTGGAACATGCAAAATGGGAGAAGTAAGTGCATTGCTAAATATACTATATCCATCCTCATTTCACGGGACTAAGATATTATTCTAGCGCTGCGAAAGCTGCGGGAAAAGCGAAAACCAGTCGACCATACTTGCATGCGATGGCTGCGACCTGGGGTATCATATGCAGTGTCTTGATCCACCTCTTGCGACCATCCCCGACTTCGACTGGCATTGTCCCAAGTGTCTTGTGGGGACTGGAGAGTACGGCTTTGAAGAAGGTGGAATATATTCTCTGAAGCAGTTCCAAGAAAAGGCCAACAATTTTAAGAAAAACTACTTCGGTCCGAAAATGGCCCCAATTACCAGCCCAGCGCCAACGGCACAACTCTACGAAGCTGAAGATAACGTGGAGCGCGAGTTTTGGCGACTTGTCGAGAGCTTGACGGAGACTGTAGAGGTTGAGTATGGTGCCGATATCCACTCAACTACACATGGTAGCGGCTTTCCAACTGTCGAACGAAACCCCCTTGACCCTCACGCAACTGATCCGTGGAATCTAAATGTTCTACCATTGCACCCTGAATCATTGTTCCGACACATCAAGTCGGATGTTTCCGGCATGACCGTTCCGTGGGTTTACGTCGGGATGTGCTTTTCGACATTCTGCTGGCATAATGAGGATCACTACGCTTATTCCGCTAACTACCAGCACTTTGGCTCTACGAAGACGTGGTATGGCATTCCCGGAGCAGACGCCGAAGCGTTCGAAGAAGCTATGCGCCACGCTGTACCAGAGCTATTTGAGACTCAACCTGACCTGTTATTTCAACTGGTCACCCTACTTCCACCAAACCAGCTGAAAAAAGCTGGTGTAAACGTGTACGCTCTAGACCAAAGGGCAGGGCAGTTTGTTATCACATATCCGCAGGCCTATCACGCCGGGTTCAATCACGGTTTCAACTGCAATGAAGCCGTCAATTTCGCTCCAAGCGAATGGGAGCCATTTGGCCAATCTGGAGTCGAGCGTTTGCAGGCCTTTAGGCGACAGCCTTGTTTCTCTCACGACGAAATGTTACTCACGGCCGCGGGGAAAGATACCACTATAACTACCGCGAAATGGCTGGGTAGGGCTTTACGGCGTATGTGTGATCGTGAATTGAAGCAAAGGGCGAACTTCCTCTCACGAACTCGGGAACCTGAAAATGAAATTATTACTCAAAATGGCGATAATGGCAACAAATCACCAGTTCCCCCCACCTTGAAGATCATCGTAGAGGAAAGTGATCTACCCGAAGACGAATATCAATGCAGCTACTGCAAGGTATACAGCTATCTCTCCCTATTCAGGTGTCATAAATCCGGAAAATTGCTCTGCTTAATGCATGCCGGAGTGACTGAGTGCTGTGGGCTAGACCCGGCCTTCTGCCTACGTGGAACAGACCATTCCGTCCGATATCGACTTGCCGATGAAGATTTACGAAAATGCACACAGAAAGTAGAGGACCGTGCCAAGGTCCCTGAACTTTGGGCAGAGAGGCTCGACAGGATCCTCGAGGACGAACCAAAGCCATCCCTGAAATCCCTCCATACTCTGTTGTCTGAAGGCGAAAAGATTCCCTATCACTTGCCTGGGCTTCAAGATCTTTCATCCTTTGTACAACGTTGCGATAAGTGGGTTGAGGAAGCGAATAATTACTTGACCCGCAAACAGCAGAACCGCCGCAAGAATGAGAAGATATGGAGGAAAGGAAACCCAGCCAAGGCTGCACAGATGGAAGAACGGGACCGTGAATTACGCAGTATTGACAAAGTTCACAACCTGCTATCAGAGGCAGACCGTCTATCATTCGATTGCCCGCAAATCGCTGCTCTACACGACAAAGTCAAGGAGATCGAAAAATTCCAAAGGGAGGCGCAGACCGTGTTCATAAACTCACACACCGCCTCTGCTCAGGCGGTTGAAGAGTTGGTAGAAGTTGGGCGCAATTTTAGTCTCGATATCCCGGAGGTCGATAAACTAGAACGCGTCTTGCAGCAGATGAAATGGAATGATGAGGCGCGACGCCGACGCGATCGTTATCAAAGCCTGGAAGACTGCGCTGAATTTATTAAACAGGCTGAATCCTTAAACATCTCAGAAGCTAACAGTCTGCTGCTATATTACCGAGAAATGTACTGCAGTGGTATAGCCTGGGAAGCAAAAGCGAAAGAGCTCATGGCCGTCGAATCGGTCCACTATCAACAACTTGAAGCTCTCTCCGCTCAAGCAGCTCGATTTCCGGTTTCTCCAGAGACTCTCGCTTCAGTGGATGCAATCTTAACAAAACAGCGTGAGGCTCAGAGGCAGATCTCCAGCCTCTATGAAAATAGTAAATCTACTGATTTCCGGAAACGCCCACATTATCGCGACGTACGCGATCTCATGGAGTCATTGGTGCAACTAAACAGCAAGCCAAATGGCACGATTGATCTCGAGCGCGAACAAAAGCGCCATGAAGACTGGATGAGGAAGGGTAAGAAACTGTTTGGCAAAGCCAATGCACCTCTGCATATCTTAAAGATGCACATGCAATATGTCGAGCGGAGGAACTCGTATTGCTTTGACCTGGAAGATCGCTTCCGTCCACCAGTTGAGCCGGCGTCTCGGGAGGCTAGTCCCGAGGGCTCCAATGGGTCTCAGTCATGGGCTGGAAGCAGGTCGAAAAAGAAGGATGTCTTCTGCATCTGCAGACAACAAGAGTCCGGCCTGATGATCGAATGCGAGATCTGTCACGAATGGTAAGCATCGCATGCACCTTAGTTCTTCATGTTCTATGTAATAACTGAAATCCCTAGGTACCACGGTAAATGCCTCAAGATTGCCCGCGGCAAAGTCAAAGAATTTGATAGCTACACCTGTCCTATATGTGACTGGCGAGTCAAGATTCCCCGCGACGCAGCTCGCCCTAAACTAGAGGAGCTACTCGACTGGCAAGCTGAGCTTGCAGATCTTCCCTTCCAGCCAGAGGAAGAACAGATCTTGACGTCCATCATTGACCAAGCGTCGTCGTTCCGAGAATTCTTGCGCCCTTTCACAAACCCTGCCTGTATGACTGCTGAAGAGGTTCCTACTCAAATATTTTATCTACGCAAGATTGAGGGTGCGGAAGTTCTTCTCGCATACGAGACCAATTATTTCCGTCAGGAGGTTCACAAATGGTCTCCTGTGGCACCTGAGCCTCCTCCGATCCTGGAACAGTCGCTCTCCACACGCAAGCCACGACCAACAAAGCAGCAAAAGATAATGGCTCAACTTGGCATTGAGAAGCCGGAAGATATACCTCTCCATCTCCGTACCAAACATCACATCTTTCCTTCGAAGCGAAGGTCGACTGAGCCTCAAAATGGCCAAACTCCACCAACTCAGCCTGGACAATCGAACCGGTCAAGTACGCCCGCGGAAGACCCAAGGTCTGTTTCAGTCGGGACTGACCAAGTTCCGCCAACTCTCGCCGCAACTCAGCCACCCGAAACACCTGTCTCATACCCATTTACTCATCCGTTCAGTCAGCCAAACACAACGTTCGGGGGTGGTCCTGGCCCGTTCCTCGCTCAAGATTCTGGCGATCAGTCTCCAGCCTTCTCGCCTGCTTCCCCTGCCGCTCGGCATTCCGGTCTTGATCCGTCTTTCTTTAGTCCCAGCTTTGAACGAAATCATCAGCTGCCTTCGGGTGCTGGGTCAGCAGAGGCTAAAGTCGCTGCAGGTGTTGAAGTCGATGTTGACGTCGACACAAACAACCCCTTCGGAAGTAGCCCTCGTCCTGATATGGACGATCTCTTTGCCGATCTTACTAACCACGATACCGAAACCGAGCACGTTGAAGAGATTAGCCATGCAAACGAAGCTCTTGAGGCACTTAAGAGTGCCCAATCCTGTGGTTCCCGATCAGGTTCTGTTTCCGAATCCGTTAATAACGGCTCCAGTGGGGACCGTGATATTCTTGAAACCGTCAGCCACCATGACGATAACGAGCATGGCGACGGCAGTGGCCTTGCAGAGGAATATTAAAGATGAGTCTTATTTGAATCTCAGATCTGAACCCGCTTACGATTTACGTTTTTCTCTTTCCTTTCTTACCCACACCCTAGATTACCTGTTTTATTTATAATTTTCTTCTGCTGTTTATTCTTAGACCTTTATTCTGATGGGCTTAAGCTCCCATTAGCTTTCCCCCCAAAAGGCTTTCATATACGCTGAAGGGATCGACTATGAGTCGTGGAGGAGTCGAAGCCGGGAGGAATGGGCCGGCGTTCCCACTGTCACTATTTTCTGCCTCTCGATATATTTATACCTCTACGCTCGTCTCATTTGCGTTTCTTTCTCTCCTTTTTCTTTTTCCTTCGGATGGGGAGGCATCAATGCATTAATGCTTATGTCCTTTCGAATATCTGAGTCATATCTATGTCGCCATCTCGTCGCTTATCGCTTATTTTTATTACCGCTCTGCTCTCCATTATCTTATCATATCAAATATCCTGTATCATTCAATCCTATGGGCTTTTAACCTTGTTCATTGCTTTTCCATTGCCGCTCTTCTCATTTCTCGCCTTCCGATGTACCTCTCTCCGCTGTATCTAAAGTACCTGCGTCAGCTACTGTAACATTAAACAACTATGAATTGCTTCCAATGTCCACTGATCAAATGAGCCTCACATTCCACACGTGACGAGAGTTGACCGCGCGGGAAGTTCCAAGTTCCATCTGTTTAATTAGGATGGCCAGCAGTGACACAGTCCAGATGTGTAACATCTAGCCTTCAATAATCATAGAGCCGTCATGATGAATAAGAATTGCCCCGGACGTATCGGCTTGCTATCGTTTTTGAAAAATGCTGTTAAGTGTGCACGAAAATCCACGCTGGCTGGGAAGCAACCTATTTACGTCCTCGGGAACTCGTCTGCAGACTTGGACTCAATAATTTCGGCCATCATATATTCATATTTTGCAACATCGGCGCGCAATGAAAGCTACCAGTATATACCCGTAATAAATCTACCCGATGTCCATTCAGGAAGGGAGTTGAGAAAATTTCGACCCGAGTTTACCACTGCCTTGAATCTTGCTACCCAGAGGCCATGGAATTCCTCGCCCGTTGAAACAAAAGAAAACCTGAAAACATTTCCAGAAGACGAAAAGACGGATGAGCTTCTTACCGAAAGTATTATGACTATTGCGGATCTCAGGAATAATTTTCTTCGTCAGAGAGGCCACAGTGACATGAATGCATGCGACCTTCACCCCGAAGTCGCCCAGTCTCAGCAAAGCCTGAATATTTTCATGGTGGATTGGAATTCTTTACCGTCTAATCCTTCCAGCGGTTTTGAAATAGAAGGGATTTCGAATAAAATCAAGGATATAAATGTATCAGTACTGGGCTGTATTGATCATCACAAAGACGAAGGATTTATCGCCAGGCATGTGAAGTCGAACCCGGACATCGATAACCTCTCCGAACCACAATGGATCCAAACTGGAGTTGGAAGCTGTACGTCTATGGTTGTGCGCGAATTGCGGAGTCGCGGCTGGTGGGATGACTGCCATTCCTCTCTAGGTGACTATAGCTTGAAAAACACACCGAGTGATGAAGAGCTAGAGAACTGTTCTTATGAAAATAAAGCGGTTGAATCACAAGCTGCCCAGCTTGCGTTGGCAGCGATATTAGCTGATACTGCTAACATGACTGCAAAAGATAAAGTGTCTGACATTGATCGAGAAGCTGTCTTATTCCTAGAAAGCAAGATCAACCAGTGCGAATCTATTTCTTGGGATCGTAACGCATTCTATCAACACATCATGCAAGCAAAATCTTCCAGTGTGGATTTTCTTACCGTTGACGAAACACTGGGTAGAGACTATAAGGAATGGCTTGAAGAACCAAGCCCTACCCACACTCTCAAGATTGGGATATGCGCCGTTGTCAAATCGCTCTCGTGGTTGCTTGAAAAGTGCGGTTCGGAGGATCCTCAAAGTACAAGCAACGAAGAGGCCTTCCTCAGGGCCATAGAATCATTTGGCCAGTCTAGGAATCTCGATGTTGTTGCTATCATGACAGCGTTTTCATCACCCCCCGACGAAAAATTCCAGCGCGAACTAGTCGTTACAGTTCTAAACAATGCTTATGTTTCTAGACTTGAGGCCTTCAGAAACGCAGCAACCAGTGACTTAGGGCTCGATGAAGGACCAATTGATAGAAACAAAATTACTACTTTAGGTGGAGTAGGGAAAAGTACGTGGGTATGGAAACAGCATGATCTCACAAAGAGCCGGAAGCAGGTTGCTCCATTCATGAGAGAGGTATTTACACTAGGAGTTTGACAAAGCTTTTCGCTCAAAGTAGGGGTCGAAGTTACTTTAGGTGAAAATGACTTCAACTTTTGAATTGAATTATCATGAAAATGGTCTTTAATGAAAGGTGCTCGAATAACTTGGATAGTTTGCAAACCCGAACCATTATATTTCTAGATCAGTCAGTTCATAATCGAGGAAAATTGAGGATTGCACAGTATACAAACGACCATCAAACAAATATGCCAGAAATATTTTCAAAAACGCTCAAATACAAACAAGCTGTTATTCAACTCTAAACATAAACCGGGTATATTTTGCATATGCACCAATCGCCGAATGCTCATCAATACGAGGTGAGGTCAAGACCTGAAAATTTTTCCAAACAAAAGCCAAAGGCCAAAAGAAAGCGAATGGAGATTTGACAAGAAACAAGATCAGAAGCATTCCCATTCGCCCCAGACGCACCATCTAGCGGTACGATCGGCGAGCACCAAGCCCCTCCAGACACCTCGCTCGCTAACCTTGATAACTGTCTCCCAAACGCTCCCGTCTGGCGGGCCATCAAACCCAGAATCTCCACCGGAGCTGGTGGTGATCATGTGGTCTGCCTTCCGATTGAGTCTCAGAATCTTTCCAGATGGTGTCTGTATAGCTAGCTTTGCAGGTTTTTCTCGAGGGTTCTGTTGTTTAGTGTTACTTGAAACGGTTGACGAAGAAACAGTTGATGCGTTAGAAGTCGTGGCAACGGAGGAAACCATGCTGAGTGCACTGGATGGTCGAGTAAAAGGATTGGGTGACGCTCTACCATTAGCTTCTTCCAATTTAGGAGAAGAAGGGAGAGAAGAGGTGTGCTGGCGAACAGCAAAAACGAAAGTGTTATTAATCGTAAGCCTCGCGCATTGGGGCTGAATAACGTATAAATCGTGCCTCTGAGCATGAGGTGTTGGATGACGAAGGACAAACTCGTACGGAGGGTTGTCTCCTGTGTGTGTGATTGGTAGCGCAAAAGCCAGAGCGTGGGGTATATCTTTGATGGAATGCATCAATCCCTTCTTCCCAGCGTAAACTTTAAGAACGCCTTGGCCCTCATCCCCGGGCAAAGAGGCCTTGATAGTAAAGCGCTTCTGCCCCTGTACCCAGTCTGGCTGCGCAAGGGCACGTTTAGTGACGATATCTCCGCTCTCAAAGAAGTCACCGTCTGCATCCCGCGCGAATGCAATAGCCTCCACTTCTGCAATGCACTCGACGTCGGGAGGGACGAGTACCCTGATTTGCACCATTTCTAAATCAGTCAACTGTACAAGGCTAGTATTGTAGGTCGGCATATGCAGGTTATTTTTGAAGTAGGCAGGGCAGGCGCATGGTAGTGCGAGAAGAACGTCAGGACTGATTGGAGGGCATATATGCTGGTGTTCTGCAGCAAGAGGAATATGCGTGTAGCATATCTCCATTGGACGCGCAAGGAAGTACCATGACTCTGCGACCTGTGGGGTGAAGCTTGAGTACAACGCTCTCCGAGGGTGTGTGGGGCTAGCGAGAGAGCAATCCATAGCTCTCCATTCACCATCAATAAGAACGTTATTCCACCAATGATTAGCATGGGTATACCCATCTAATTCTAACTGTTCACCTGGTGTTTTCAGATAACCCTGGACCACTTCGGCGTGGATGCCTACGGCGGCACACATTTCATGTGCCAAAACAGCAACCTCCTGAGGGCAGCCTCTCTTCATTTGGATGACTCTCCTTACGTCGATCTCCTCGTCAATCTGATCATCCCATGCAATTTTCTCTGCTATCCAGGTAAAGATAGCTCGTAAACGCTGTATGTCACTCCGATGCGGCCGGCAAACAAACCCCTGTGCCAAGCTAGCTGGGCTTGTCATTGGAGGTAAGCTGTTAATGAATCGAGAGCTTTTGTCCACCAATTGGAGATTGACAGCAGCCCAATCTGTTGGCTCCGTTATGGGTAGCCCGTCAATACCCTCATCACCTTCTGCGCATTCGTGTAGTTCCTCGACGGCATAGATAACAGGGTTATCCAACATTTGGCAACGTTCTGCTCTTTCGACCAACTCATTCCTACTGGGAGATGTCGCACGATTAACGTCTCTTCGCACTTGAACCCAGTCATTTCCTCCTAGATTCGCCGAGGCTTCCTCCTTTGGGGGTGAAAAGCTTGCCATACCACCTGACATTAGAGCTTTGGTAGGGGATAATGAACGATTATGATGAGCCGTGACGATACTGCTCCGCGCGGTTGCAGCTCCTGTTTTAGCGGATTCAATCATTTTTTTCAAGAAACCGGTCTTTTTAGACTTCGGGGTTGTAAGGCCTCCAAAAACACTAGGAGATTCCGTTTGCTTATTATATTCAGCCCATCCAACTGCTGAGGTTGCTCCTTGCCTATCATCCTGCGTCGGGAGGAGATGGCTTTCGCTTTGGGGCGTATATGGCCTTTTGTCATCATTAGAGTCATCGCCAAACCCGGTGAACCCGCCCGATCTTGTATTATCGAACGATCTAAACATTCCATGCCGCAAGGGAGATGCTTGATGATTACGTTTGGCAAGACTGCCAGCGCTTGTAGCACTAAAACCGCCAGCGGATGTTCCACTCATCAAGCTGGGGGTGGTGAGGTTAGTACTCGTTGTCGTATTTGTTGTATTGCTCTGAACTCCTGACGATGAGTTTGTTGCACTAGATTTAACAGTGAAAGTCCGACCGAGGGTGTCACGGCCCATATTATCGTACGTTGCTCCGCGAGGTCGAGTAAGTGGAGGAGGAGGACCTGACTGCTGCTTATAGTTGTAATCGCCTCTTCTCGGTGGGGGTGGAGGAGGGTCGTCATTATCATCCATGTGCACGGAACTTATCCTCACAGGGCTTCCCTCATGCTCATGCAACTGCTTCAACCGAGATTCCATTCGTTGAACGTAGTTTCCGAGCTGGGGAGGGCCATCCTGGTATCTGTCTTGAAAGCTTTCCGAAGACTTATGGCCGTAATGGTCGTTTTGGTAGCTGTATTGGCTGTTACCTAGCCCCAAGGAGGTAGATGGTCGATTGTTCAGCGGCCTCGGATGGTCTCGTAAATCGTCAAAAGCAGCTGGGGACCAGGGATTGAAGGGCGAGGAGGCCCGTTGCGGTTCTGGAGAAGGAGCATCGCGAGGCATCCCCATGTCCTGAAGTGATGACATCACATCCTCCATTGCGTCCCGCAAGGGGGACGGGGTGTGGCCGTGGGCGCTAGGTGAATGTGGGTACGGAGAGGGCGTTCTGGCGATCTCTCTGTAGCCGTGATGTTGCTGGTGGTAGTAGTCGTGCTCCGGAGTCGCAGGTCGTACATAGGATGGCTGCCTTCGAACGGCAATTCTATGTGGAGGTGGAGGCGGAGGTGGGGGTGAAGATTCGAGCTCTCTTTCATGATGAAGCTCCGCTTGCGCCATCATGACTTGCTGCAATGGCGGTGCAGTCAGCGATGCTGGCACTGGCTGCGTGGCGGGTTGTGGCGTTGGTTGTCGTGCAGGAGGCGGCGTCTGTGGCCGTATTGATTGAGGTGTAGGTTGTCGAGTCAGTCGAGGGGTAGGCTGTCGTATAGGTGGCGTAGGCGAAACCGCACGAGAGGGGGTGCGAGACGAGGATCTGCGTCGCGGGGTCCTGTTCAGTACTGACTTGCGTCCGCCTCGTGGAAGCGGTTGAGGCACGGTGGATATGTCGGCTTCCTTCTCGGCATTCTTCTTCGCCAGTTCGGCAGACGGCCCCAGGACCTGCTTGTACCCCTGAAATGGTTTCCGAAAAACGGTCTTCTCCTTCCGCGGCGCATACAGTGGAGCGTTCGACGGACTGTCCTTAACAGGCGGCAGCGGGCTGACGGAGCGGGTAGCTGGCACAAAATCGTCTTCAAGCAGCTTCACAAAGTTCGACGGGAAGACGCCCACCATGCGCCTGTCGCGGCGCAATCGGCCAGTCCACCACGACCCATCTCCAGCATTGAGACATTCAATCAGATCTCCCTCGATAAAGCCCAAATCTCGTTGCGTTTCACCACCCCAGGAGTATACGGCTCGACACCAACAAGGAAACTTGGTCGGCAGTTGCGCAGGCTGGGGCGCCATCTCCAGCGGGCAGCAATTGATGCTCCAGCCGGACAGAAAGAGAGTGTTTTCAAAAGAGCGCCAAGTAGATTCTGATGCGACGAGAGGGATATTTAAACGACGGTCCGTTGGTCAAGCCTCCAACAGATAGATGCAAAGAGCGGTGAGAAGGAGCCGGATGCCGCAGAGACGGAATGAGCGCAGTATGATGGCTAAACGACAGACTAGACAAAGCAGCAAACGAGTGCGAGAGGAGTGTCCTGGGGGGCTGGATGTTGTCGCGCGCGAGCCCTGCTTGGTCGCCGTCGTGAATCCGGATCCTGCGACTTTTGTGGTTGTTGAGGCCGAGCCGGCGGTCACGGGGGCAACGCTGTTGTGGTTTTGCCCCATCGGGCCTAGCGCCGCGCTTATCGATAAAGCTCTCCCGCGCGGCCCAAAAGGGCAATTCTCGTCGTCTTTTCATCTTCACCGCGACAACGACAACGACAACGACAACGAACAACGGTGGCAGTGCCGGCAGTCCAGGCCGGGCACAGGCGACACAGGGACTGGTCCTGCGACATGGCAGCCGGGACGCCAATTGCGGACCGCGGATGACATGAAGACGCGGGCTAGCTACGTACCACCAGTGAACAGCGCGAGAAAGAGAGACACCATTCTTTTAATATATATAGATATATATTTGCTCGTTGTGACTGTCTGTGAAGTGTCTCCCCAGCGTCGCTGACCACCCAGCTTCGTTTGGCAATGGCTACGCTGTTACACTCCCCCGGTCACGGGTGGTGACCCCGTCGAAGAAATCGGGCCTCCGGGCTGCTCCCGTCCAAATAGACTACATCTGCTGCTACCCACTAATTCTCTTCAGGAAAACGGCGACAACGCGGCCTAGCCTTACCGACATTCCAGATCGACATTCTGCGACTCACGGGATCGCCGCTCAGCGCGCCCGGTCTCTCAGCTTCGGGTTCTACGTTGCACAATCACATCCTGCTTATGAGCTCCTGCTGAAAGCTCAATCTTGCGCATAGCATCCCCCAACTGAGATAAATCACGTTAAACAAAGGAAATCTATTTTCGGCCAGCCACCACCACCCCTGTCAGCGGAAGGATCGTTGAGGCCAAGACTATGCGCGGGGGGACGCCGTTCCATTCACAGGACGGAGTACGAGGTACAAATTATCCCTTCACATATCAGTGTTGTACAAAGACCCTAAACGGGAAGAGAAAGGAAAACTTACTTTGCTGGATGGTAGCGGGCCAAGAGACCCGGAGTACTCGGGCGGTAAAACCTGCATCTCTTGGGCATGTGGCGCCGGAGCTGCATACCTTGACAGTGTGCTGCCAAGCGATTCATTAAATAGCCAGCAGCGTTCCCTCCCTTGCTATTGATCAGTTATGAAGAAGACTTACCTGGATCGCGTTCGGAGCACCTGCACATTGGTATCTATGGACGGCTGGAAGTCTTGGTATCCTCGACACCCGCACGCCGTCCTAGCTTCAATCTTCGAGGGGATCTCGACGTTCGGAGTTAAACCCAACAAGACATACTCCGTAGTTGTTAAACACAACTATCATCATCACGCGTATTGCTACTCCACATTTTTATTGCTTGTCCTATGGACCCTTGCTTGAGAGACTGTCTGCTAGAGCCACAAAACCTAGGCACAATCGTACGACGTGCGACAATGTTCTGAGCATGAAGAATTTTGATACCCCTTGAGAGCTCTACTCTATATGATATCCTGATATAGATAACTTACCTATCTACTGGTTATGTTCTTTTTCTTCCGCCCCTCCCACCACCCCCTCCCTCTCCCCCTGACGCGGATCATACTCTGGCCTAGGCTGCGCATGGATTCAATAATGGAGAGGGGTGCAGATGGTCACACATGCTCTCACATTCCGCTCTCTATGGTTTCTTTTCTATCTACTTCGACAAAGAAAAGCCCAATCACTCGGCATACATACACATACGATGGGAGGCATGACTGATAGCTGCCAAGTGTAGGCGTTGCGGATATCATGTCTGACTTTCCGCGATGCTCAGTTATGGCCCGTCTTGCATTGCCTGCTCCTCTTTCCCTGCATTATTTTGCCTTTATAGACCGTTCCCCCTTCCACATAAGAATTGTTCATCTCCTCCTATGTTCGAAATATTATTAAGGGCCATCTCTACTTCTCGAGATTTGTCCCCATCTTGATCGACTTTTTACATAACATAATCCATAATCATCATGGGCCCCTTACCACCTCTATTTCCCTCTGAATCAAATGATTCATGGAAGAAAACCTCTGTCGCCGCCTTCGGTGAATTCGTCGGCACCTTCATGTTCCTCTTCTTCTCGTTTGCAGGATGTCAAATCGCGAATATGTCGGTAGATTCGGACGCCGGATCACAACCAGATCCGCTGGTCTTGCTTTACATATCACTTTCATTTGGCGTCTCTCTAGCAGTCAACGTCTGGGTATTCTATAGGGTCACTGGTGGGATGTTCAACCCTGCGGTATGCTTTAAGAGAATATTCACTTTCAGTCATCAGATCGACCAGCTGCAGCAGCATTGAGCTAATCTCTATGATAGGTTTCACTGGCCCTTGCCTTAGTCGGGGCTATCAGCCCCATTAGAGCTGTACTGGTATCCATTGCCCAGGTCGTCGGAGGAATTGCTGCCTCTGGAGTGGTCTCGGCTCTCTTCCCAGGTCCTCTGGCTGTTCGAACTGCCCTCGGCGGAGGAACCTCAATCACACAAGGCCTCTTCATTGAGATGTTCTTAACAGCCCAGCTAATAATCACGATCTTGATGTTGGCTGTCGTCAAGCATCGAGCAACATTCCTTGCTCCACTCGGAATCGGCGCAGCTCTCTTCATTACACAGATCAGCGGTAACAACCCCTAGCCCAGCCTCCTAACCAATTCTATTATATTTACTTATTTGACTTTTGCTTAACACAGGTGTCTACTTCACCGGTGCCTCTCTCAATCCAGCCCGCTCGTTTGGTCCCGAGATCATTGCAGGGAATTTCCCTGGATACCACTGGATCTATTGGGTCGGCCCTCTTCTTGGATCCCTCCTCGCAACCGCATTCTATCACGGCCTTAACGTTCTACGATATCAGAATGTTAATCCCGGTCAGGATTTCGATGGAATTAGTTCAGAGCTTATGGGAAATCCCGAAAGGGCCGAGTAGTATGCGAGTGCTTATCTCGCTATGGTATATTTCTACGTACTTACACGTCTCCTCCCAACGCTCTCCAGGTAACGTAAACCGGAAAGCGTATATGTCGTTTTGTATTGTTGGGGTCCCATCATGTTCAGTGTTACCGGATTTTCTCAAGTGCTTGCTCATTTCCTTACACTAATACAAATAATTTACACTGAAGGCTCTCACATAATAACAATAACATATATGAAATACTTCAACGAAGTCACTTCATTTGTTCGGTTTCAGACCGGGAGCCCCGGGGTCCCGGTGCACCAAAAGCTCTCTGTACGAGCCCAATTAGAAACCTAGCTATTGTTAAATGTATTACTAAAAGAAAAGAGGCATTTGTGATCCCTGTGAGAATTGATTGAAAAGCCTCGCAATATTGACAAGGGCTACTAAATGATGTGAACTTGGTCCCGACTTATGATGTAGTATTTACGAGAGAATAACTTATAGGAATAACATAGGAAATTGATGAATGACGAACTACTATCAACAAGACAAGGCAGGCCTCACAAGCCAAGTTGAGCCTCGAGATGTTTCTTCTGCATAATATCCCCGAAAAGCCAAAAATGCTAGTACGCTTTATATTTCAGCACGAAACTTGAGCGCACTTCCGCGTATGCTCGAACCGTTGTTATTTGATCCGGGACTTGAAGGTCGGCTTGTACCATATTTTGGGCTGCGAGGCTGCATACTGGTTGCTCTCGTGGACGGGCGGTTCTTTTTCAACTCACGAAGCTCCTCTTCCTTTTTCATTAACTGTTTTTCCCTTGATGCCAGCAAGGCTTCTAGCTCCTGGATACGGGCTAGATGCAGTTTCTCGTCCTCTTCTGTCTTGAGTTCCTTGAGCCTAACCACTTGGGTATTTGCTTTCTTTTCCAAATCTTGAATTTGTTCTTCTAGTTGTCGAGCTTCCATTGCCGATTGGGCTGCGGAAGTGGATGCGTTTTGGTATTGTTGTCTTGTGTACTCAATCTGCGATCGTTCTTGTTGGACAGTACGCTCAAGTTTTGCTGTTGCATCCTTCAAAGCCCTAACTTCGGCTCTAGAATTTTCAAGGTCGGATTCTAACCCACCTCCCACTTTTATGGTGTTTCTGGCCACCTCTAACTCTATAACTAGCTCTGCATTACGATCTTTCAGTCTCGTTATTTCGTCTTTTTGCCTGTCAAACCTTGCTTGTGAAATTTTGATATGGTCGCGTTCATTTTGGAGTTCCCGTCGCGTTTCATATAATAGATTATGTTTAGCTTCATAGCGGTACTGAAGAGAGCCCATGCTCGTCTCTAAAGCCTTCACTTTGGCTCTGGCTATAGCTAAAGCGCTGTGCAGACTTCCAATTTCAGCCGTCGTCGCGACTGGACGCAAATGGGCTGGGGCTTCTGGTATCTTGATATCTTGTGCCGCCTGCGTTTGACTTTCTATCGAGTCACTGACATGACTTATGTCTTGAATTGGCGTAATTCTCTGACGCTTAGATGGGTTGCTGCTATCACTCATTCCACTCTCCTATAAAGATACGGGTCAGTCCACTAGTAATCCTGTGTAGCCCCACATGAATACTTACAAGCCATCTCTTTTGCCGCGAGTTCGTTGAGGTTATTTCAGGGTCTGATACCAAGGGATCTAAGGGTTCAATCTCTAGGGCTTCCATTAATGGTATCTTCCAGGACCTAACAATAGAATCTTCCATGAGGTACAAGAGTGTTTCTTCGGCATTTTCTTGAACCCCTAGGGCATCATCTTGGAGTTCACCAGCCATATCATCGCAAGCGAGAGTTTGCTGTATGAGTAGGCGCAGTCCTGTTACTTCGGTGGTAGGAGGTAGGCATAGCTTAATATGTTCGGCGGTATTGGCAATGATGAGCCGAACCACTGGCACGAGGTTGGTAAAGTCTGGCCGCACCCTCAAATGCCTGGTGGGTCCGTGGTCAACGTCAAACGAGCTATCCATAGCTATGATAAGATCCGGTGGCTTTGTAAATGGTATTTCCTGCGATTCGGCTGTTGAGCGTACTTCGAAGCTGATCTTTTCCTTGTTGAAAACGGCTAGGCGCGCGTCAACCTCATTTACCGGTGTAATGTGTTGACTGAATTCTTTCCCCAAAAGATAGCGCTTTACTATGTCGTTTGTTCGTCCCGGTTTTGTCATCAGAATCAGATGGAAATCCAAGTCCTTCGCTGCATCAATAAAATAACCAAGAAATTGGAATTTGGCACTGGAGTATTCAGCCCACATCGCTTCCTTCGTCGCGTCTGGAGAAGTACTTGGCGTAGGATCAACAATATTAATGTCCGGATGAGTTGTGATATTGTTGAGTTTCTCAACCATCGTCGCCATCCTCGTTAGTAGTGACTGGCGTTGAATAATTAGATTGTGTTAAAGCAAACCGACGAACGCCGGAACGTGTACTCACATCTGCATCAGCTGGCCCGGTGGTTCCAAGTGATCCTTCTAGGAATCTCTCAATATACCTACGTTCAGCTTCAAGGGTTTTGTCATAATCATCTTTCACCCGACAGTCCATGGAAAGGGGAATGGCAAATTCCATTTCACTGAGCTTCAGCAAAGACACTTCATGTTCTTGAGTGCCTGGCTGATCCTGGCTGCTCGAAGCGTTAGATTCGGCGTTTTCGGGCTGTATTTTTGATTCAAGTGTCTCGGTAACTGAAGTCGCTTGTTCCACATTGAAATGTAAAGCTTGAGGTGCAATGAATGGGACGGGCGTGGTCAGGTATTCCTTATTCTCTATGATGTTTTGATGTCCTTGTTCTAAGAGCGCGTTGAGTGGTAAGACATTATCTGATACGTTTGCTTGTTCGGGTGGACAGACGGCCTCAGAAGAAGGGGCCACACTCTGCGGGTGGACCCGTGGTTGGTTTGAGGGAGTTTGATTGGAATCCCAAGAATGTTTCACTTCCCTGGAATCATGGCTACCTTCCGTTGTATGGCTTGGCCCTTCACCATGTTCCTGCGTTTGTTGGGTTTGATTAGCCGGCGCTGATCTACGCATGATTGCAGAAGATGACGAGTTCCTGTTATATTGAGGTGAAAAAGACAAACTCAATCGGCGTCGATCGACTTTATCACCAGTGCTCAAAATAATTTCACTCGCCGTTCTTCTAAGAGTGTTACTTTCTCGGGAAGAGAGCTGCCCTTGGCTTGAGTATAGTGAAGCAACAGCCAGCGGCGACTCCTCGATGACAGAGCGAGCAAATGAGTAGCGATATGGAGAGTCTCTTTGGATCCCAATACCAGATTCAAATTGAAAAGTCGATTGACAAGACTCAGTGACGGCAGCGGATTTGGAAAGAGGCGTGTAAAAGACTAGCAGTTCAGGCATTAATCAACGTACGTCGAAATTAATAGATAATTCATCTTACCAGCACTATCTTGGGAACTATCCTGGCTAGGACCAGAAGGGTTAATTATTTCCTGGCTTTTCGATGAATGTTCCCCTGGAAATTGGTTGATGCGTAGTTGAGAAGGTGGGGTTTCCTGTACTTCCTGAATAGTACGCTGATCCTCCCCTGGAGGCAATTGTCCGTTCTTTGAGCCGGATCTGTTTCTCGAAGAAGCAAGGAAAATATCACTCTGTTGGCACCCAACGATAGAGATATAGGCAGAATCTTCGGCTTTCTCTATATTGCTACTGTCGAAGCTTTGAATTGGGGGACTACCAGAGCACGGCTGTTCACGTAGCTGGGAGGAGCCGCCAGTCGATGGAAGTACCCAAGTATCAGCGGTGGAGTCTGGTATGCTGTGTCTTAGACCGCTCCTATGGGTAGTGCTAGAATCCAATGTAAAACTCGAGGATGACTGCGGTCGGGAATCCTCGCGCACGCGGTCTAAAGAGGCGATAGAAACCTGGGTCGTTGGGTTTAATGTGTCGGGAATATATACACTTCCACTCAATGCAGTCGTCGGAGAAAAAGAATAATCAGAGGATTGAAGATGAGGGCCTCTCTCACTTTCAATGCTCAGCAAGTTCGGTGTTAATGATGGTTCAGAGGCTGGACAAACTAGAGTCTCGCGGTATTGAGCTTGACAGCGGCGCTTAGGCCTTTGCTTCAGGTAGAGCTTGGCAGTGGTGTGTCTCTTCTGCTTCTCAAGCTCCCAAGCCCGAACCGCAGCGTAACTGGCCAGATGCTTAGGTTCCTATGTACAAATTAGCGATTCAGGATCAGGAAAAGAGAAAAGAGCTCAGTGCAAGATAGATAAGGAGCGAAAATCATGAATTACAGAGGAACTCGCTACAGAAAGTGTAGCTCATCACGGTAGACACTCACCCAGCTTGGTTCAAAAGGACCCTCCCATGCGATCAGGTATTTGCCACCGGATTCGTCAAGGATAAACTTGATGGGGTATTCCTGGCTTCTAAGCACGGATTCCAGTCCCGGAGTTTCGGGGACACTATGGCGTGGCGTAGGCCGGCTACCTTCAGTATAATTCCCGAAAGATCGTATACTTGAACAAGATGAAAGTGTGCCTTTGGATCGTGAACCCATTCTAGGCTGGCGAGGAGCAGTATCGTGTCATGTTTTGTATAACCAAATAAACAAACGTAATTCAAGATCGAGGGTAATAACTCAAGCAGCAAATGATTCTGCTGGTCTACGGCACTCGACTAAACACCCGACAATGGGAGATGTTTTGGTTATTCAAGTAGGTATGCGATTGGCGCTCCTTAAGAGCCCGCTAGTTTGCACGTGACTTGCCGCTTCGGTGGGGCCCATACAAACCAAGCAAAGGCCGCGGGCTATTGACGGCGCCATAGGTGTACAGTCCTGCAGACATCTACGGAGTACATGAACTGAACTTTTCTTTTACAAGTTGCCTCCCAGACTACTATGGATCCGTTGCCTTACATTCTCTCACTCTGTCTCTCGCTAATTTGCGGTTTAGCTTAGCTAGTTAGAGAGCAGGAGCCTGTCGGATCCAGCGAGTTCGCCCCGGTGGTTGGCTCCAAACCCTTGTGGTATTGGGTGCACCTACAATTAGGTGGTGTTAAGAGATTAAATCTCTAATTCGTAGCTTGTTTGATGATGTAGGAAAACTGTATCTTGATATATAAATTTTAACGGTTCGGTCTTATAATGATTTTTCTAATAGAAAAACACGATCCGGAGGTGAGAGAGTGAACAATCCTTATAAGTTATACTAAAAGGGCTTTATTGCTCTTTATTATCTATCTGTCTAACAGGGGAAGAGGCAGAGATCTTCCTGGACTCAGTCTCATAATCCTTTGTCTCCTTGCTCCAAGTCCCTAGGTAGCCAACGCTCTTGTAAATATCCAACTAGACCATAATCTTGTTGAAAGGTGTCAGCTTGCCAACTGCTCCTCTTTTGCAGCTTCAAACCTGAATCCCAGCTCCTCAAGGGTAAGACACGATGCCCTCCTCTCACCAAGAGCAGCATAAGCTTGCTTTATTGAGGTGAACTTTGACCTTAACCATCTTTCCTTCTCAGTCCATCTTGGGCCCCATTTCCCATGCCCACCGTTAGAAAGCCCTGGTCTCGGTTTCGCGCTAGCCACCCAATCATGCATTGCATTAAGATAGTCTGCATCGAGAGGGTAGGGTAAAGAATGAAAAGCCTTTCCGGTGCCGCGAGCTTCAATATTTGATTTCTCCCAAGAGTACATCTCTTCCTTTGAAGGCAGATTGAGCCTTCCGGACCATACCCGCGCGAATGCAGCACATTGGTTTTCTGCCTGGATGAAGGGGATTACTTTCTGATGTAGCCCTGGGAACACTAGGGTCGGTTGCTCAATATAGAACAAATGCTGATAAACGTGCAACGTCCTACCGCCATCAGTGATAACGGGTATATCAAGATCCGAGATGAAGGGAAATGAATAAAGGTATCCGGTGCAGTAGAGGATGGCGTCGACGTCTTCCTCAATGTCGCCATTGGAAAACTTGATAGCTCGGTTATGCGTCAATGGAGAACAAAACTCCGCTATTGGTGGGTAAACTTTCCTAACTGAGGGAGAAACAGACGAAAAATAGGACTCTGACCGGATAGACGAAATCAGAGGCTGTTGGCAGACTTTACTGATCTGCGACCCGATGTCAAGACCAGAGGCGGAATTCCCCACAACCACCACCTTTTTATTTTTATAAAGTGAAGGGTCAAAATATTGCTTGGAATGGAGTATTCCTCGAGGGTATGCCTTATTCCAGGCTGTAATTCCAGGGACCGAGGGTAGATGCGGTACGTTATAATGTCCATTTGCGACTACGACTGCATCATAGACATCGCTTCGGGAATGACCAGTCACTAAATCTCTCCTAGTGACAAGCCATGTCCCAAGTTTGACGTCCGCGGGTTTTAGACTGACAACCTGTACCTGAAATTGTATGAGATGCTTGACCTCTAAGCTATATTTTTCTAGATATTTAAGCACGGTTTCAGATTGCGGAAAGACGGGCGTTCGGTCCGGAAATGGCAGATCAGAAAATTGCATCAGAACCTGTGGTATATTTGTCTCAAGCCCATAGTACATTGGGGAAAGAAAATCGGCTTCCTGTAGACGTTGTGAGCCTAAATTGTGCCAAAACGGTTCTTCTGGAGGCGAATTTGGATCTTCAGCGGGAACGGGGATAACAGCCTGGGACTTGTTCACTGCAGGAGTCAAATTCCACACGCCCCCAGTGCGACTCCTTTGCTCGAAGACATCGATTTTATCAAAACAATCTTCGGCTAGCAGATACCTTGATGTACATATGATCAGCCACGCTCTTGATGGAAAATACTGAAGTCGGAACATACTTGGCAGCGACCAATCCGCACGCTCCTGCACCAATGATCGCAACGCTTCGCACTTGAGGGGAATTTTTGGTCATCACCACAGTGAGAAACACTTAACTAGCTATGGTACTGAGTTACTGACAAATTGGCGGCACACAGTCTAGTAATTTCCATGAGGAAGACCAATGACTATCTAGCTACGTACCGGATAGCTACATTGATATCCGAAGTGCTGTATATCAGAATACACATACCCCTCGGTGGGGAGATTTTCACATCATGTGAAAGTAGAATCCAACCATGGGTTCGGATCAACTAACTCGTTGAGCCAATCAACTTATTTAAGGTAACTATATATTGATCTTTAGTTATAGCAGTCTGACCAATTGACTAGCCCGCTAGGCATTGAAACTACTGAATATGGGGTTTCGAGGAGATTATTTTATTCAGCTGAAATGGTTCGCGACACGCGCAACTCCTCGATTCAATCAAAGCCCCTTTCCCTCAGGGACTTCCACGTTGTACAAGGCCTGAAGAAAGGCAGCCTACTATCCTTCAAAAGTAAGTGATTTGATACGCCTTTCTGTTTTGTCGAGGCGTCATGTCACTGGCTGGCCGACTAACTAATATGTCACCATGCAGAAACGTTATGCAGTCAACCCAGGTGACCAAAAGAGAGGCTAGCCGGGGCCTTTCGTTTCGTCTCCTCGATCTTCCCCTCGACATACGCCGGGAGATATACAAATATTGTATCCCCGTAAACGAGGGGATTAGGGTTTCCGGAGGAGGTTCCTCGACACTCCTCTGTAGCTATGTCAAGGGCTGGAAAAGCCTACTTCGCGTATCAAAGCAAATAAGCCGGGAATGTTTGGACATCCTCTACAGCCAAAACCAGTTCCATCTTTTCATCGAGCCCGGGCACGAAGACTGGCTCCGAACGTTTGGCTCAAAGCGGAATAGACAACGAATGCGACACTTGACGGTTACACTTCAGAGTGATCCTGCCGAAAATCCCAAAATAAAGCGCCCGTCCGAGGCGTTTTGGGCTTCCATTATCCCCAATTTGAGCGCATTTTATATCGTTGCAGACGAACCCATGAAGGAACCGCTTGATATACTTTGCTCTTACGATACTCTACCGTACGAAGAACGGCTGAGGAAGTGGTTGGATTGGTTAGAGCCCCTTGTGAAGTGTTTTCATGGATACATCTCCGAAGATACCTTTGTTGGCGTTGATGCTGATAGGAAGCGGAAGACTATGGCCGTTATCGACGAGGCTTTGGATGGTGATTATCAAGAGGTCTTCACCCATTTCTTCGGAGATTTCCCTCCAGATAGTGATAGTTACGATAGCGATAGCGATAGTGACTGATGACTGGGTTTAAATGCTGCTCTTGACAGGTTATTGACCTGCGTCTGGCCGACTCGACCTCCTTCGGCGTGTAGGCTTACCGGGACGGAGTTTCTCCTTTTTTGAGTTGGCAGTGACATCGCCAGCGAACGGCGAACTAGCGCGTTTTTTTGTAATTATGCGGAAGCTCTCTTTGATCGCCGTGAAGTTCCTAGGTAGATACATCACGCACGCTGGATGAACCTTAGCCGTCATGTTCAGGACAGGTTATGATGGATGACAAGCCCACCGCCAGCGGTTTTTCAAATCTGACGGGAACCCCGGTCGCGGCCCTCTCCCCCGAACTTCACTCCCCCGGAGAGCGATACCTCCACGCCGTGGTAATCCTGCTATGGCCCTTTTCCTCAGCTACCAAACAGTTTAGCTTGCTCGTATCGGAGCCGGATTTCCGCTTGCGAGGCAACAAGGGCCAGGTTAAGGTTATTTTTCGAGAAGCCGCCGCTGAAGCCGTCGCCAAATCCAATGTCGGCATCGGAGCCACGGTTTTTCTCAGCTTACAGGGCGCTGAATGGAGAAGCGCCAACCATGAACACGCTAAATCACCCGATTATTCCGACTGGGAACTGCTGTTTCGCGACAGGGTACTCCTCGAGGTACGCCTATGTAGCTACCGGTTACCCGAAAGTACGGATATTCGAGCTTGGCTAATAATTCGTTGTATAGGCTCAGAGGACATCGCTACCACTGGGTATAGTCAACTTGGAGGCTACCTCGACTAATCCAGCAATAACGAAGCTTGCAGAGCCGCCGGTCACACCAAAAAAGCCACTTGAGGGAACTGTGAACCCAGACTCTACAACAAATCGAAGCTGGGCATCACCTGCATTTTTCCGTGCCTCGAAGGGGCCGTTTAGTTCACCTTTGTTCAATGACCATGCTGAGGAGGATGGATATATACTCGGAAGGAAAAGAAAGAGAACGAAGTTCGGCCGGCCTAGTAGTGATTGGGTGTATGTCGATTCACCGCCCAGTCCCCCAAGGGATGAAGATATATGGGATGAGGAGAAACTCCTTGAGAATAGTACGGATAGCCAAAGTGAACAGGCTATCCGCACTGAAGCTGAGAACAAGGTTCCCACTCCTTATGAGGCTTTACCGGAAAAGAGGCCAAATGTTGAGGCACCAGGCGGCCAAGCTTTCCATGGAGCGAGCGGTGGAGATGTAGATATCCCCGAAGCTCGAACCGATCAGCAGCCTGTGAAAGGTTTGCTTGAAGCCCCTTCGTTATTGGACCATGCCGAGTTTCCACATCAACATGACATCGAGCCAACTGCAGTTGGAGTAGTCGATGCTGACAAACAGCAAGTAATATCCCCGAGTGTCCCTGAAAATGATACTCTTCATCTATACCCAGAATACCCTCGAGATACAATAGCTGTATCGCCGTGTAAAAGCCTAGGTAGGCCTTTAAGCAATGACTTGCCAGAACCTGCGGGTCTCCTGGTTGCGGAGGTGGTACCTGAACACCTAGACTTTGATGCAATGTCTACGGCGGGGCTATACAAAGAGCATAACCATGCCTGTGAAGAGTCACAAGAAGAACTTAGGTCTATCGAATCATCACCTAGTCCAGAAAATAAAGCATCGCTAGAAAACATGGAAAATGGTACGCCATTTAATCCACTCCCTCGTGAAGAGTGGGAAGCTCAAGGGCATTATTATCCGCCAGACAACAGGGAGAACGACTTGGGCCCAGAGCTTTCTCATGAGGAAGCAAATGAAATTGATATTGAGGAAGGCTACTTGGATGATGAACGCTTTCCAGAGGAGTTGGCAGCAAAGGACGGAAGCCAAGATAGAGCTATATCGATCGAGTCATCCGAGGAATCCTCCGCTGTAGATGAGGCTGGCCACACCCCCGAACACCGCTTTCCAACTGCTGTGACGCGGGATTACTCACCGTTGCCGCAGGAGGTAGAACAGTATTCTATATCCTCTGACGGTGACTCTTCAAGAGGTGACGAAGCGGGCGAAAGTCCATATCCGAGGCCTGTCTATTCAGAAACGACTAGTCAAAGGTTCCACGAGGTTTATCATGACGAGTCGGAGTCTGAGTCTGCTGAATCAGAAGCTGAAAGTGTAGTCGAGGTTCAAATGGCCGAGAGTCTACATCCACCCGCTAAAGGTGATAGTGATAGTGAGGTATACGTTCAATATCGGGAGCCTTACCCGGAGAGCTTGGTTTCTGGGGAACCTGATGAAGATATTGCCGAAGATATTGCCGAAGATAGAATGGCAGACAAAGGCGACCAGGCGATCATTGTTGCTTCTCCTAGCGATGAGGGAGATGACCAGTCTTCAGTTTCAGAAGTATCCGATGATGACAAGCCAGTGGGTGAGATGGGACCGCCCGCAGAGAGCCTGATGGTACCGGCATCTAATGCAAATGAACCTGAGGCCGTGGAGGATACTCAATCACTAGAACCCGCGTTAGCACTTACTAGCCTACAACAGTATCTATCGGATGCCATTCGCAACGTGCCTACTTCCCACGGCGATCCAGAACTCGTCGTTAATGAGACGGACGCGACGCTTCTTCATGGCGAAGAGATCATGTCGAGATTCTTAACTCACCAGCCGACAGACTTCATAACCCCAGACAATACACAGGATTTACTCGGAGGACCTCATCAAAAACTCACGGTCCCGATTCACTTGGATATCAATATACCAACCCCACAACCGACACAATCTAAGGACCTAACATCAGTCTCCATCCCTTCTGATAAGGATCAGCCGGAAACCTACTCTGACTCACATTCCCCAACATCTCCTCCTATACCTCAAGCCGTTGAAGGGGCGGAGCTAGACCGTGCAGATACTCAAATAGCGGAAACTACAGAGCATATTCCTGCAGAAGGTGGAGATATCATACCTCCAAAGGCTGCTAATGAATTTGCATCCAAAGCAACTGTGGTGGAAGCTGCTACTCCCCTGAATATGTCTGGGCTACGCTCCAAATTTTCATACTTCTGCCCACTTGCACGCCTTATTGAGAACTTCAATCAGTCAGTTGACTGCATAAGTGTCGTTGCTGATATTACTCCTATAAATCGTGCTACTCAGGGTGCCAGAGACTATTACGTGAATCTACAATTAACCGACAAATCCCTCGGCGGATCGACCATAACTGCCCAAATATTCCATAGAAAGCGAGATGCTCTTCCTATACCCGTCGAAGGGGACGCTATCCTTCTCCGAAATTTCCGAGTGCAAAGCCTAAACCATAGCATGGTCTTAACCAGCACCGAAAAGAGTGCGTGGGCTTTTTTCTCTCAAGAGGACGAGACTGATGTACAAATCGATGGGGGACCTGTTGAGTATGGGGCAGAGGAGCAAGAATACGCTGCGCAACTAGCGGCCTGGTACAAGCAAGAAGGCGCAGGGCTGGTGACGAGCAACAACAAGCGTGAGGAGATCCAGCGTGAGAGCATCGAAGCGAGCAGCATAACGACTAGTGAGGCTGGTAGTCAGCTGAAGGGCATTATCAAGAAGAGGAGACGACCACGGGCCCCAGCGACCCCGCGGATCACTATTCACGAGCTCAGGCATGGAAGGCGGTACGTGGATGCAGGGTCTCCCTCGGACAACGAGAGTATACACGAGTTGAGGAACGGGACGCTATACGCCCACCCAGACTGAATCGAAATATGATATAATTGGGAAGGAATGGCGCTTGGAGCGTTTTGGGAATATGCATTTGGGACCGGCGCCCTTTTGGATAAATTTAGAGTGAATATTTGGAATCATTGATTAGTGGTCACCGCATAGGAGGGGCTAGAACTGCCATTTTTTGCTTTTACATGGGAGGTGTGCCAATCTCACTACCTATCATTATCTCTTGAATTGGATACTGGACTGCAAACGCGATTGTGTAGCGAGTCGTATGCTTGATTGCATCTAGTTGAAACCATCTAAGACAAATCAAAGGATATTCGAAATATTCCTAAGCTGATAGTTTAACATCAGCATGAAGTAGAGATTAATAACCATAAATCTATCCACCAGCCACCGTCGTGTCATATACGAGCGTCAGACTTTGCCATTTAACCTTCAAGCTCTTCCAGCAACGCAGAACTGTGTCCACGAGTGTAAAATGCGGATGAGCACATCAGATTACCAGAGGTGTCTTATCACATATCTTCATTCCACCCAAGGTATATTTGACCACGACAGCGACGAAGAGGATCGAAATATGACGAGAGAAATATGGCATGGCTTACAGGTCAAGTGTTAGCAATTATTGCGTGATGTGAGTTGTCCCTACTAGAAGGTCATCAGCGGGTCATGGGAAGCTCCGAGAAGCCCTCGTGCTGATGGTTTTATAAGCGGGCTTTGCATCGATCTGGACACACACATCGGAATCGCCAAAGCAGTGAAGAGAAAAGAGCTGCAACTAGCGATGATTTGAGTTGGTGGTCGGTGAGAAGAAGAAGAGAAAGAAGAAGAGAAGAGGAGAAGACGACGCAGAGAGAAAAACACCAAAATTTCATGGTTGATTATATAAGCTAGTTAGTTGTTGCAAACTGTGCAAACCGAGAAGTTGCGCCAAACCTCCGCATCAACATCGACAAAGGGGATGGTAAGAGAAATTTCGTGAAAGGATGGAAGAAAAGAAACACATGACGTCGTGAAAGACTTGGGCTCGTGAGTAATATCCATCATGATGCTCGCGTTCATCTCAACCCCAAGGCGAGTTCTATGCGTCGCAGCGCCTCACGCAACTGGTCCGTGTCGACGGAGAAGGATATCCGCACCCAGCCTTTCTCCTTGAAGGCTCTGTGGGAGATTCCGCCCGCCGTGCTGACCATGACGCCCGCAGCCTTCAGGACGTGGTTCAGCTCGGCCTCGTCGTCCCGGGTTCGAGCGTTGGGGGCTAGACGCGCGAACACGCTCAGGCCTGCATTTACGGGGATGTAGAGGATGTTGTGCCGTATGAAGAAGGAGGTGATCAACATGTAGCACTCGGCCAGGCCGGCGGAGTTGAGGGCGATCAGCATGGGCAGTCTCGGGCTAGACAGAAGGGAGGTAGCGAAGGCGTGTGAGAGGGGGGTTATTTTGGAGTTGGGGGCGTGGGAGAGGCCGCGGACGAGCTCTTTATTGCCCTGTGACACGGTGCAGCCCTATGGGTTGGTTGTGTCAGCTTGGCTTTCTCACTTCTCACTTGACGCTTAAGTCAAGGCAATGGATTGGGACGTACGACTCTGAATCCCGTGGCGCCAAAGTCCTGGTTGATGCTCCAGATGGTATGTATCCTCGACAGATCACATCCGACGGCTCGAGCATCCAGAGCCAGGGCGGAGATGAAGGGGTTCGGGTCCGATATCTCAGCACAGGTAAATGCCGTGAGGGCATATACCTCGTTTGAGATGAAATGGATACGGCGCTGTTGACAGAACCTGAGGGCAGCCTCGAGGAATTCCTGTGGGTAGCACTCGCCGAAGGAGCTGCTCATGTTCCGTATGATCAGGGCCTTTACTGGAAACGGAGCACTGTCTCCCGCCTCGACGAGGGCCGCGAGGAACTGCTGGGACGTCTTGCAGGTATATGCGGTGTTGACTGGGATAGGCTGCACTCCCGTGTGCGAATAGTTCATCTCCAGGTCGGCGTCACCTATATGTGTCAGTATTGTCTCTCCCTTCAAGAGGAGTAAACGCAAGGCATGGATGATCGACCTACCCCAATGGGGACCGGGGACTAGCACGCCGTCACCCGGGCTGCAGATGTTATAGAGGAGCGCATCGAGACAACCGGTGGCTCCAGGTGCGGTAGCCAGGTGCGAGCTGGTGACAGGAATCCACGGATTGAAATAGTTGTTGAGGAGCCTGGCGAGACTCTCGAGTAGCCGCGGATCACCGGCATCGCCAGACGCCGAAAGTTGCTAACATTGGAAGTCAGCAACAACCCGTCTCCGACATACACGTACAGGGACATTGGAGGCTCAGCGGGTATACCTGAGAAACGGCATCCTGAGTCTTGACGTCCTTGCAGATGTCGGCGAGTTCCTCGCGCAGCAAAAGGTTCTCATTCTGGGAAAGGTCAATGGTGCCTGGCCTGATGTAGGCGTTTGCAGAGGGGGGTATGAAGGGCATTTTGGACGCCGGGAGCCTGCTTCTGGACCGCGAGGGGGATGTCGACTGTGATTTCGATGCCGGCTGCTGCTGGTTCAGCATCATTGTTGGAGGCAGCTGCACTGGCCTTTATGTAAAACTACACGAGGAAGGGGGGGTATAATGACGATGGCTTCAGGACGACTAATGCTAAGTACGGCTAGCTCCTGGTAAGGGTGTGTGCTGCACGGCGTCTCTAGTTCTGTGTCGTCCCTGCTGCTCCGATGGCCGCTTTTGTGTCTTGAACCGGGCAGCCGGCGTCCTGTCTGTCTGGCTGTTCCCAAGGAAGAGGGCACGGAGTAGGAAAATCGAGGCCATCTCATGGCCCTTCCCGCCGGGCTTAGTCTAAAGAAGAGGGCTCAGGGCGGGCCGTCCTCGGCTCTCGGCGTGGCTGCTGCGTCTGCGTCTTTCTTCCCCTTTGGCCCTTAGCGACGGCCACGGCCATGCGAGACCCGGCGCGCGCTAGGACGAAGCCGTCCATCCATCGACCTGCTGGATCGGGCAAGCCGTCTGTCCGCCGCTCGCCCTCTACGCTACGCCAGCCATGCCACATATAGTGCCACCGTACTCCGTCATCCGGCCTCGCACAGGCGACTTGACTGCCTCTGCGCAGTGCGTCTTTACCGGCGAGAAGTGCGTTTTCCCCTTTCGGCGCTTGGCCTCACCGCCCGACCGAACTTCCTCTTTGGGCAGTCAGATCGCGTCCGGCGTCTCGCCCAATCAGCGCCCGCGTCTAGCCTCGCTTCGCAGGTTTCGCTCCCGCCACGCAGGCCACCACTTTTTCTGCCTGCGCGGGCTGCATGAGTCCTTGCAGGATCTCCGGCCCGCTGTGATATCACTGCGCAGAGTGTTCCATCTTGCCGAGGCAGAGAGCGGGCTTGCGTGTTCTGAATCATCTCTCGGGTCCCGGGTAGGGCTGATCTCCTCTCTTCCTTGCATCCTCGACTCGATGTCTGGGTCAGAACGTGGGTGGGGCCCTGTTGACAAACATCAAGGCCTTACGTACATATACAGCGCACACACGGAGAGTACTCTTAGATAAAATCGCCCTGTCTGTACCCGCGACTCCGGCCAAGGAACAAACGCCCGCGGCAAGTCTAAATGCATCACGTGATACTACCGCCAGCCGCGCGCCTAGATTTGCAATGCGGCAAAAGCTTGATTCCGACTTCTCGCGCCCGCGGAACTCGCTCAGAGCATCAAGAACGCCCACAAGACGCCCGCATTCCCAGCTCAGACTCCTCGCTCTCTAGCCTCGCACCTGTCCAGCCCAACGCATACCGAACAAGTTCCGTCCTTCGCAATTCCGTCCTTACCGCCCCGCCTCCTCGTCGCTGAGCCCGTCCTCCGTCTTGCCGCCTCCCCTAGCTTCACCACCACATCCTTGCGCCAAAGAAAAGTATAGAAAAGGAAGGCCGTCTTCTGTCCTGACTGCTTGACCGTCCGCTCTTTATCTCCATTTCCAAGATTCGCCGTCTCACAACACGATTCCAGCAAATGGAGAACGCTAACTTATGGACTCGAAGAACTAAGTGAGTCGACAATCACACCCTCAAACCCCTCCCCCCCCATTCGTGCCCCAGAAAAATAAATATATATTATCTAAAATGAAAGAAAGAAAAAAGAGGCCCGTCTCACTGCATCTTTCTCTATCACAATTGCGGGGGTTTCGTAGATGCTAATCTTTCTTTGCTTTTTCCCTTTTCCTGATAGCTCTGCAAAACTCTCGTTATCTACAAGCTCTGACGGTAAAGACACTGCTGCTGCAGCTGCTGGCAAATCGGATCCGTCTCGTGGTCGCTCAGCCGGCCGCTTCGACACCGCCCACGCTCGCTCCCATCCCTTCAGCGCCATCTCCCCCCTCTCGGCCGGCGGCTCGTCCCCTGCCGTGGGCGCCTCGTCTGCATTCGGCCTGGGTTCGGGCGCCTTCGCCTCCTTTGGTTCGACAAAGTCTCCCAAACCGCTTACCTCGCTTGACGCAAACGCTGTGAAGCAGCAGCAGAGTGACAAGCGAGATCTAGATAGCCAGGACGGTGGGCCCTGGAGAGCCGTCAAGTCGAAGGCCTCTTCCTCCTCGCTTGATAGGTCTACGGCTTCCGTCAAGGACACTGGCGTGAGAGAGCTGCCACTCAAGTCTACCTGGATCGTCTGGTACCGTCCTCCCACGCCCAAGTACTCCGACTACGAAAAATCCACCATCCCTCTCGCCTCCATATCGACCGTCGAGGGCTTCTGGACGGTCTACTCACACCTCAAGCGACCCTCTCTGCTGCCGACTGTGTCGGACTATCATATTTTCAAGAAGAACATACGTCCGGTGTGGGAGGATGAGGCGAATAAGAATGGAGGCAAATGGATCATCCGGCTGAAGAAGGGCGTGGCAGATCGGTATTGGGAAGACCTACTGCTGGCCATGATCGGTGATCAGTTTGCCGAGGCCAGCGAGGAGGTCTGTGGTGCCGTTCTCAGCGTCCGGAGCGGGGAGGACGTCTTGAGCATATGGACCAAGATCGACGGGGGGCGCAATATTAAAATCAGGTACGATATCATTGAATCAGTATAGTGTAGGCTAGATAGTGATTCTTCATCTTGTGTAAACGGGAAAAGGATATTCTTGCTAACACACATATAGGGAAACCATCAAACGACTCCTGGCATTCCCACCAGATACAAACATCATCTGGAAGAGTCATGACGACAGCATTGCCCAACGGTCGGCCATCGACCAGGCGCGCCTCGATAAATCCAGCGGCAACGCCGGCCTCCATCACCACCATAGCCAGGGAGGTGCTGATCGCCGCCGCAACCTTAACCAGGAAGACTCTGCCGCCGAACGGGGAAAGACCGTCACCAGCTCCTGAGTCCTACAGGCTTGATTTTGGTTTCCTCAGCAGGTTCGATGTATAATATGCTATCTTTGTGTGTTTGAAAATGCCAAACCTCATTCGCCAACATACCCATACGTCCCGTTCTATTCTTAACTTGGTCCCCTTTTCCCCCTTTATCTTCCGCGGTGCTTTTTTCCACCTTTCTCTTTCATGCTTGATTGGAGGCCTGCTTCGGAGAGAATATGATATGAAGCTACGCCTTCTTTCTGGGTCTTAGTGTTTGATACTTAGCATCATGGCGTATCTGCCGTTTTATTATCTATGAAGCTATCTTCACACACACTGCTATAGAATTGTACCTTCCTGCCGCTGCCTTTGATCCTTACTATCGTCTTTGTATCGTCTTACTTAGCCTAGCAGCCTCCTAGCCTGGTGGTGAGCAAACAGCAACTTCGTAGTGGGTGAATGTTTGGTGGCGTGGTGGATCCTCTACAAAAAAGCCCTTAGGCTGACCAGGCGTTATCGATAACTAGTCAAAATAACTACTTCACCTCTGCCCTGACACCGGCTTTGCACCTCAACTCTCTCCTTAATAGCTTCACGCATCCTTTCTTTACGCCTACCCGTGACCATACATCTCGTTTATCCCGCTCTCTTGGCTGTCACTCCACAAGCTCGGTGACTGCATTCGCCAAGTGCTAGGTGTTATGAGGCCCGGCCTTCCCAAGCTCCATCGAAGACTCTTACGACCTCCATCCTATGACAACCATCTACCTACATGCCTCCAACGAAGGAAACAGTCATCGTACGAACGAGTTTAAACACATACTAGAGACGGTCATACATGCAAGGGTGCGTGCTAGTATTCACCTCCCGGTGCACCAACTCTCGGTTGTTTTATGGCACACGACGCGGAACATAAGAACTGACATCCCACGTAGCATGCGGCCAGGACACAATTTTTACTCGTCGTTCGATTTTAGAGAGAAAACAACTCTAGTGTAATCCCAACCAGGGCCCAACCCATCTAACTAACCGGAGTTCGAGCTGATAGATGGGTTTGCGCAGTGGGAGACTAAGCAAGAACGAAAGACAGAACGTCAAGGATGAGCAACGTCTGCTTTTCCCGGGTGGACAGTACGTATCGGCTTCGCTTTAGTCCCCGAGGGCACAGAGCTAACTCTTCAAAAGGCCGAAACGGGACCGCGACGCCATCCCCATCAGGCCAGGACAGGGTCCGAAGAAGTTCGAGGTTTTTAGGCCTACGGACACACTTGGGCCCAGGTCGAATGCGTGGGCGAAGGCGGCTCCTCGATCCATCCTCACAACGAAACCACTAGATCTAGATCCTGCCACTATCATTCCAGACTCTGACGCGGAGGAAGTCACGCCGCCACGCAAACGACTAAAGATGGAGAAGTCTAAGCCCGAAGTCATCGATCTTGAAGATAACGAGCAGCCGCAGACCGCTTCAGCTAGCAACGGCATCAACCAAGCACGTCAAAATTCTCCTCCACAAACTCCGGTCCAGAAGAACGAGAAACAAGCTCTACACACTTCGAAATACTGGCCAGTTGAAAACAAAGTGCAGAAGCCGGCCATCAAAAAGAAGCATCGGGGAAGACACGTTGAAGACATCAAAGATGGCTGGCTATCCTCATTAGAAGATGAACTAGCCCGATCCACGAGGGAGCCCCGAGTTAAACCTACTTTGCCGAAGGGGCGCCCAGATGACGGTTGTATTCCCATGGTAGCCGTGGAAATCCCAAAGCGTGCAAAAGTATCAGAGCGTTTAAATGACAGTGAGGTTTCGTCAAATAATCGCTCAATCCCAGAGGACAACATTCGGAGCGGAAGAGAAAGTCCAGATGAACTTCAAGGTGATAAGACAGTAGCTGATTCGTGGAGGGACCGGGGGAGTGCCACGATCGGTACCTCACCTAGTGACCTTCGCCACAGCAAATTTACGACATCCTCCAAACCAAGCCAGAAGACCGCGTCACGGCGGGAAGACAAGCAAGCGAAACGGAAACCAGTCCTTTTTGAAATCTCCCTGCTCCGCCAGGGGGATTACAACGCTGGGCCGCTTTCACATCTTGTATTCGATAGATATACCCACAAGTTCTCCATAAGTTCTATGGCCGATTCCTCTTCATCTCAATCTAAAACATTCGATCTCATGAAAACTATAGCAATGGAATATAGTGAGGATCCACAATGTGGGAAAGTCCGGCTGAGATTTCCAACATCACAGAGCATGGTAGATCGAAATATGGAAATCGAGTTCACTAGTGACCACGAGAAGAAGAAGTTCTTAGATCTCTTGCGCGATGCATCGCCTTCTATCAAGAAAAATCTTAGGCCAAGGTACTGACCAACTCAATAGACATTATGGGAGTTTTATTGGTTAATAATTCGTTTAGGCACTGGATGGAAAAGCTTTTCGACGCAACACCTACACAAACAGCTACTTCGGACGGGACAAAAGCATCTAAGTTACCTGCAATCGATGCGACAGTCCAATATGGCAAGACTCTTTCCACGGTGAAACCAAAGAGAGTCAAGTTGATTGACAGTCTTGGAACTGGAGACAATGCCGAAGTTAAGCGACCTTCGGAGTTATTGCCCCATGCTCACCCGGCCCCAGATCGCACAGGGGCTGTAGCCATTCCTGTCAAAACGTACGGAAAGCCAGTCACGCGTGAAACGCGATCGAACACGCGGAAACAGAATATTGACATTGACAGGTGGGTCTACAACTACTAGAAGTCTGGAGTTGCGTTCACGATCATATGCTGATACTTATATACCACCATAGCGAAGAGGAGTCCGCTAGATTTACTATCTTCGACCGGCCCGGTTCAGGATGGCAAAAGTAAGAGTTCCATCCGCGAATCACATATATTTGAAGCTGACAGGAGATTAGGCCTCTTTTATATCCCGAAACTGGTAAGAAAAAAGCTGAAGTGGAGGCTCACGACCTTGAACGACTTAGACCTCACGAATTCTTGAATGACAACCTTATTGGACTATACATTCGATTTCTCGAGCACCATCTAGAACGTCAGCATCCCGATCTTGCCCAACGAATATACTTTTTCAACTCTTATTTTTTCGCAACTTTGACGAACTCCCCCAAAGGACAGAGGGGAATCAACTACCAAGGAGTTGCCAAATGGACAAGAGCTTTTGACATTTTTGCCTACGATTATCTTGTTGTTCCTATAAATGAAAAGGCTCATTGGTACGTCGCGATAATCTGCAATTTACCTAACGTTCATTTACAGGAGGACGAGGAAGGATCCTGTGCAGAAAGGGATGATATAGATGATGGATCAGGGATGCTTGACCAATCTGAAATGAACCCTGAAAAAGGTATCACCGCGGACGCGGAGTTAGAAAGAGATACCGGCACGTCTGATTCCCCGGCTTTAGATTCTGTTAAAGAGAGCCAGATTCAAGAATCCTTTACGTCAATGACGCTGAAAGACGACGCTACAGAATCCAAGCTTGCGGGTCAATACCCAGAAGACGAACCCCGTGAAGGAGAAGAATGGCCTGATGAAGACGAAAACCTACCCTCATCCGCTCCTCAAGAAAAGGAGACGAGAAACCTCTTTGGTCAAGCGATTGAATCATCCAAACCCTCTATACTTTTTCCCTCTGAGCAGAAGCCTGCCGTACAATCAAAATTAGCTAAAAAGCGCAGCCGAAGGAGTCGCGGTCCAGGCATTAGATACGATCCAAAACAACCATCGATCATTGTCTTCGATTCGCTAGATCTCCCACGATCTCCTACTATACGAATCCTTCGGGAATACCTTCAAGAAGAGGCTCAGTCAAAACGACAACTGGAGATCGACCCTAGTAGAATAAAAGGGATAAACGCAAAGCAGATCCCACATCAACCAAACTACTCGGATTGTGGGCTGTACTTGTTAGCATATCTGGAGAAGTTTGTACAGAACCCTGATTTATTTATTAGATCGGTCCTTCGGAAGGAGATGGATCGTGATAAGGACTGGCCAGCAATGAAACCAGGTTTGTTTCGGACTCGGCTACGCGACTTTCTTTTGAAGCTCTACGACGAACAGGAAGCGCAGAAGACCGGCAAGCTGAATGAAGGTGCACCTCTGATGGTTGATGCAAAGCCGTTGAACATTCTTCTCGATGATATCCCACTCAAATCTGACTCAATGATTGAGGATGATACCAAAGAACCTCGTGAGGCCGTGACACCTCAGACGGCGCCCAAGTCGAAGGGCCAGACATCAAATAAAACTCAGGCACTACCTACTCGTTCGTCTCCTCGGCACAACGCGGCCACCAAGGAGACGACGTCCGTACGTTCATCACCTCGCTATAACACTAGCACCGAAGAGCCGACACCATTGCGCTCATCCCCTCGCCAGAAATTCGATACCAGACGAAAAGACACGTCTGATACGAAGCTGCAGGAGATCCTACAGATTGATTCATCTCACGGTTCCTTTCTTGCTGGGTTAGAAAATTATGCTGCTCAAGGCAACAGAGCTGGTGCTGGTAAAGACGAGAATGGATCGAGCGTTGAGGTCCCAAGGACCCCGATTCGCACAAGCCCAGAAATCATTAGCTCCAGCCCAGTGAGCTTCAGGTCCTCTATCTCAAGCCCTCGTGGCCGCCTGAAGAGAGCTACCTAGACAATTATGCGATCTGTCTACATGTATCTTTTATCGTTGGTCTTTTCATCTGTCTTTTTCATTGTTTTCTTTCCCTTTCTTCATTCTGATCTGTTGGTGTTTTCCACATTTGCTCGCTGACTCCGCGCCAGCGAACGGAGGGTTTATTGTGCATCCTGGGAGTATTGCATTTTTAAGGTGTTTGTGTCTGTCTCTGGTCGGGGTCATTTCTCATCCTGGGACGTGGGTAGGGACTGAGTCTTCGTTAGCAATATGTATAGCTTCTTCCTCTGCTTCATCTTTGCCTCGCTGTCGCTTTCCCCTGACGCCCAAGCGCGGCCCGTACCCTTCACGTGACCTTTAGTTTTGGCCTGGCCCAATCTTATCTGGCCTCATCTGGAGCGGTTGAAGAAAGTCATAGTTAGCTACGGAGTCCGCGGTCCGTGGATTCAAGCACTGGCGTTTCAATCCGTCATAATGCACTCAGTCGCGACACGGTTTCAGAGCGTATTTGGGTTCTTGACCACCATTGCGCTGGTGTTGGGCGCGATTATCGCGGCGTCCGTTGTCCTCCACCCCCCGAATGCCACGACCAGCATAAAGCTTTCAAATATACAAGTGTACGCGAATCCGTAAATCATAAGTCTCAATTTTCACTGTGAACACGTGTCCCACGAGCAATACTTCCTCAAAGTCGAAATAGCTAACAAGAAATCGATGTGCTTGGAACTATAGAGCCAAGGGCAGGCCTCACTACTATGCTGCCAAAAAGGAAGAATACGCGCAAATCAAATTCGATTTAGACGCCGGTATGCTCCTATGTTTCGGTCGATAGGCTCGCTTGAATCTACTCAGCTGAACTTACACGATATCTCATCAGACCTAAGCTCTCTTTTCAACTACAACACGAAGCAAGTCTTCGTCTACGTCTTAGCCTCATATCCATCCGCCTCCAACCAATCTCTAACGACCGAATCCATTATATGGGACAAAATCATTCCCTGCTCCGTGTCACCATACTCTCTCGCGTCGCTGAAGTCCAAGATCTTCCCAGACTCCAAGGGCTCTAAATCGAAACGCAAACCCTCGAAGAATTCTAAATCGAAGGACACTAAGAAGGATACTGTGATTGGGAAGATAAAGCTACGGAATCAGAAACCAAAATACCAAATCACAGATATCTCAGGCTCCATCGCGGAGAGAGAGGGAGCGAAGCTTATCGTGGGGTGGAACGTGCAGCCCTGGATAGGTGCCCTGCAGTGGAGCGCGAACACCAACATCGAGGAGAATATCGGGGGAATCTTTGGAAATTTCCTCCTCCAGAATGCCGGGCCCAAGGGGCGCCTGAGCGGAAGGAGTGAACCTTTCAACTTCCCAGCTTTAAAGAAGCCGAAGCCAAGTACTCCGTAACTTTTTGAGGAATAATATTGAACCTTCGATCAAGAACGAGAGTCCTTCTTAGGAGTGTATTTTAACGATTAGCGCTCTCGAGCGAAGGCTCAACTTGCATAGACAAGCGGGCTACCTTAATTCTCCGCACAATGTTTGGGTGAGTCCCAGGCACACTCATTCGTCCAAGTATACTCCGTTCGATCAGAGTAGTAGAGAAGGTGTGTAGGATTATGAATAACTATCGACGAGGAATAAGGAATACAGCACCAAAAGCTTACAAACAACGAGGCGAAGAACCCGCGCCTGATAGCCCCGACTCGTAACCAACGGATCATAGCATTTAAAGACTCAATCGGGATAACTAGACTAGCCGTTCACGACTTCATCGTAACGGCACAGTTGACGGGTATACATCCGCCCTCATGTTTGGAGTGCCAGGGACATCCGCTCCGTAGGGCTGATTTGTTGGCGCTCGGCTAGGGTTGTAGTATGAAGTCTTCTCGCCGCCATTGAGAATCCGCTTCGAAAAGATCGCAGGTGGCCTGCTGCTTATCAATCTGCCTTCACGGCCTTTTGATCGAGCTTCGTAGTACACCCATAGGCAGTAAAAAGCGTGAACGTGTCCTGGGAGGAAGCTAGAAGAAGTAAACATGAAGAGTCAGTGAAACATACACACAGGGGACCTTTGACATATGTCGAAGTGCCGACGTACCCTAGGATAGTGAGGAGGACGTTTATCAGGAGATCTAGGGAGCATCCGCCAATGAAAAAGACTCCAGCCGGCGGAACTATGGTAGGTTCATCGAAAGTCAGTCTCGATGTTTGGCCGCAACACGGTTGGCCACTTGATATAAAAGATGACGCACCAAAAAGAGTGACCAGAATGAGAATCAAGGCTGCCCAAGTATCAGCCATAGCGGGTGCCATGATGATGTCTGGTCTTCCGTTGTCTCGCACTGTCGTTCCCACTGCGCTTGCGTGCTCTGGTTCCAGCCTCTAAAGGCGGGACGGGTGGTTAAAGATAGCTACGGCGACACACAGCAACGAACAGTAGTCCACAGGCAGCCGTCGAACGCTCCATCGCAGCCTTGTTTATTGTTCTTGCGGCGGCCGTTGTGCCTGCGGACGAACTGGCAGCCGCAACTCGCGTTTCTATTTACCGGCGTGACGTCATTACATGCGATAAGCGCTTATCGCGGCCCGCGGAGCAGTTTGCTTTTTGCTATGGATATATACAGCAGAGGAAAGACGACAGCAACAGCGATGAGAGGCTTTAAAACACGGCACCAGGTACTAGAGCGAAAGTCCAAGTATAACCCCTATATAGAGCATTCCGAAAGCGACAGAAGACCAACCACATCTCGTCTACGGAGATGGATTCATAATTCACGGGGACTTGATTCACCGCGGACCTGGTTGCCGCGTAAGATCCGCCGAAAGTCTGCCGCCTCGTAAGCGCCCCGGTCTTCAGGCCTGACGTTGGCCGGTGCGGTTACTATCCACTCGGCTTGTTCGGCAATTCTATCGCGGAGGTTCGTGGCAGTGGTTTGGCGAGCGAGTTGGTACTCTAGGAGTTGCGCGGCAGAGTCCTCCTCATCGGTGGGTGGTGGTGTATCCTGAATGCCATCTATCAATGCCATTATAGCCTCTTGAGTGACAGGTTCGATATTCTGGGGTTCTTCTGGATCCCGAGCTACGTCTCCTGCAGGCGGTGTTTCACCTCGATCTCCATAGCGATCAGCAAGGCCGTTTCGAAGAAGCGGGAGCGACGTTGCACCCCTGTGTTGCTGCACGGGAGAGCCAAAGGCCTCTGCTTGAGCTCCCCGTGACCCATCCAAGTAGTCATCAAAGGCGTATGTGACTGCTAGAGGCACGGACAACGAGCGTTCCCAACTCGAGAAGGATTCTGGGGTAGAAGGGCTGGTCGGTGTCGGAGGGCAATGATCGCCATCATCCGACGAGGCATCTCCATCTTTCACCGGTGAGGTATCAACCTGGCATCGAAGATTTAGCGAGAGGACGTACGATCGATCGGCTAATATAGGAGGCGCCGATGACACGTTGAAGGATGGGGAAGACGAACAGGTTGACTATCCCGAATCCTTGGTACTGCTTCGGGTAAGCTATCCTCGGCATCCACATGCTGCGGATCTCCTGAAGTTGACCCTCGGAGAGAAGCATAGACGGCATTGCCCGACCTTTTGCTCTCGGTGGTAGTCGTAACTGGTGCACCGCGGGCGTCTACCGCCACAGGCGGGATCGGAGCGGCTTCGTCCGAGACTGGACGTTGCGGCGCCATTTACTTATAGATAAGAGGATAGTTGCCAGTGGCAGATGGTTTGTAGCATTAGAGTAAGAGGTGATAAGTTGGGATAAGAATTGAGTAGAATGGATTTGATCGCTCGGTATATGAGCGCAGTATGGACATTCAAGCATCGACACCGAGAGGCGCAGAGATATCCAAGGCGCAGAAAAGAGTTGAGGAAGGCGTTTCGAGGCGGAAGAAGGGACGAGGTTCCGGGCTATTGGAAGGTGAAAGGGCATCGGGGAGAAGGCGCAGAGTTGCGGGACTGACTCGACTCAAGATTATATGCACCAGGCCTCGCTCTGATATCGTGTCGATTGGGGTATATATGTATATATATGCTAGTGTATATGCGAAGACGGCGGTAGGAAAATGCGATGCAACGTTATCATACAGCGTCGATGGCTGCTCTCTTCGAGACTTGCTCGTTCTGGTTTCCCAGTCTGGAGATCTGCAAGAAGGCGTCGACACCGTAGCCCTCAAGGCTGTGTAGTTCTAGTGTTCCGGCCCAATACTCCGCGTAGACCCGGCTCATGGGCAGGCCCATTCCAAGCCTCAGATCAGGCGGCCGGGAGCTGAGCGACGCGAGGGAGTTCTCCTTAAGCCCCCTGGGGGACTTGGACGGGTTATTATGCGAGACTCTGAGTTCCTGCATGGTCGCGGCCATGGAGTGCACCTTGCCCAGGTTCTGCAGACGGGTCTGCGACCGAGGGCCCTTGCAGAACGACCAGAGGTACGGGAGGAGGTCGCGAGGGATGCCCCCGCCCTGGTCCGAGACGCGGATGATGACATGCTGCGGGGCTTCGCAGATGAGAACCTCGATCGGGGGCGGCGCGCCAGGGGTGTCTTTGTATTTTTCAAGCACAGCCTGCATAGAGTTTCGGAGGAGTTCGCCGACGATGTATTCGAGATGGCTGAGTATGTAGGGGAAGGTGGCGCCTAGATGTCCCTGGATAGATATCTTGGGGATTTTGGCGTCGGAGCCTAGGGTCTGCCGGAGGAGGTCGCTGGCCAGGTTCCCACAGCGCTGCACGACGTCCTTTGCATTGCACTTCAGGAACACCTCGCCCACAAAGTCAGTGGTCGGGTCCGAGCGGTCACCGGCCTCGGGGAAGTGCCACGGAGAGTTGAAGGTGTCTGTGAGGGCAAGATGCTGCTCGGCTATCACTCGACGTGAGATTCTCTGCTCGGTGATCAGCTGCTGAGCGTACAGATATATGTGTGGGCCATCATACCGCGCGCAGGAGAGTGTTCATGAACCTATCCATGATCTCGGGCTTGACCAGGTCCTGGCACTCCAGCACGCCCATCGCAAGATTAGGGATCACGGTGAGGTGCTCCTTGAGGGCGTGCCGGAGGATGTCACAGTACCTGTCGTTGTCGTCTATGGTCCTGATCTCGGGCACGTTCCGGAAGCGCTCGAAGGCCTTGTAGTACAGCTCGTAGACGTAGGAAAGGTGCGGATTGGTGACGACGACGTACGGGAGCTTCTGCATGTCCCGAAGACGGTGTGCGATCCTAGATACGTCAGGAACATGCCGCATTGCTAACGTGCATCGACGAGCCGTACGCACCTGGTGGGAAGCTCGGTCCGCACGTAGTTCGCGGAGCTGATCAGACGCTTCTCGGTGAGGGTGCGGCCAAAGAAGGTCAATTGGCGCAGGCTTATAGGCCGGACGTCTCGATCGACCCATCTGCGGTGGTTCAGTCAGTCTGCTGCTGGCGTTGTGGGCTCACATGTGCCGTACGTACTCATCGAGGACCAGCCCGGGCCGCCATGGCGGAGGCTTGAAGGACTCTGAGGACAGAGCACGCGCCTGCGGGCGGCGTGAGAGACGAGCGCAGGGCCTGCACAGGCTGGACTGGCGTAGATGCATGCCGGCGGTGCCATTCACGAGCGGCGGCAGCGGAGACGTGACGGGGCCAGCTCGCAGCGGGAGGACGCAGCTTGGACTTCACGGCTCATGGCTCAGAGACATGTTGGACCGCGCGAGTGAAGTGAGGAGCGAGAGAGAGAAGAGAAGAAGAGAAGAGAAGAAGAGAAGGGAAGAAGAGTTCGCGGTGAGTCGAGGGTTTTTCAGGCCCTTGCCCGGTCTCGGAGCCTGAAACTGGCCCTGGAGAGCCGACTCGGGCGCAGTCCGACAGAGGAGTACTATAAGAAGTGCTATGAGAGCTATGTAGGAGGAGTACTATAGGAGTGCTATGTAGAGATGACGAAGAGCAGCTTCTCGTCTGTCGTCTGTCGTCTGTCGTCTGTCTTTGCTCTCTTCTGCCGAAGTACCTTAGGTGTCTACAGTTGTCACCGGCAGACTCACCCAGATGAAGACGCAGACAGGAGACGACGTAGACAAGAAGTCCGACCGGCTCGCTTCATCGTAGGATCCGTAGTATGATAGCTAAACAGTATGATGGTCAAACGGCTAAATTTGCCTGCCTCTCCGCCGCCGCCTCCACCAACCATCCGCAACCCAACCGCGACCTGAAAAGCGCTCCGGCACGCTGCTGTCCTCTGCTGTCCAGTCCCCGGCCCCTGCACCTCTCCAGCTCACACCGAGACCGCCCCGTCGTCCAGCTCTGTCTGCAGAATCGCTGCGACCGCGCCCCCGATACGAGACGAAGCTCCTCTGCCGGCACCGACGGGCGTCGCGCGAGCTTCCATGGACCATGTACGTTGGCCACGGCCGTCCACCGCCGCCGCGCCGCTGCAAAGCAAGCCAAAGCTGATCTGTGCTCCCGCTCTCTCTACAGGTTAATGATGTTGACGCAATGGTTGGCGACTATGCACAGTTCGACAGCAATGACCGCGCAGACGTCGTCCTCTCGCCCACCGACTCGCCCTCCAACGATGTCGACATGGAGCGCCCGCTCGCCAACGACTGTATGCCCCCTCCTCCTACTGAGCGGAAGACAAGACCTTCTTCGCATCTCTGTTCCCTTCTATGCTGCCAGCTCTGTCGTGCGCAGAGCCCCTCCTCCTCCTCCTCCCCGCCTCGTTGCTCCCGCCGGCCATACCACAGATTCCCCAGTGTGCCAAGGTCCTGCGAAAAGCGATGCATACGCGGTCGCACGGTGTCGATAGGCTGGGACGTCGGCTAACGCATTTTACCTGTCTGTAGATGGCGCCATGATGGCGAAGCTGCTCCCCGTGGACCCCGACCTGCAGACCGAAGCCGAGACCTACAACACATGGCACATCAAGAATTGGTCGAAGCTCCCCCGAAGAGAGCATGGTCCGAAGTTCGAGTGTGGCGGCGCGCCGTGGTATGTGCTTCGAAGAGGGCCTGTCCTGGCTGCGCGAGAGGCCGGTCGTCTAACCCGCGATTAGGAGAATCTTGTTCTTTCCATACGGGAACCAGGTAGAGCACGCCTCGTTCTATCTCGAGCAGGCGTGGGAGGATGGTGCGCCGGAAGACTGGTATGCCTGCGTGCAGTTTTCCTTGGTGCTCTGGAATCCCAACCATCCGGACATCTATATCACGAATGGTACGTTGCCGCAGCGTCGCCCGATAACACGCTCGCTGACCCATTTTCACAGCCGCGACTCACCGATTCAACGCCGACGAGTCGGACTGGGGCTTCACGCGTTTCTGCGAGCTGCGGAGGCTCTTCCAGATGGCCCATGACGACCGGGGAGTGCCGCTTGTTGAAAACCAGGAGGCCTGTCTCACCACGTATATGCGCGTCGTCAAAGACCCAACCGGTGTTCTTTGGCACAACTTCCAGAAGTATCAACCTCCAAGATAATATACCCAAAGCTCAAGGCTAACGGATTTCAGCTATAATTCCAAGAAAGAGACCGGTATGGTCGGTCTCAGGAACCAGGGCGCAACCTGCTATCTTAATTCTCTTCTCCAATCTTTGTTTTTTACCAATGCATTTCGAAAGGTAAGAGGAGACCCTCTTTCAGCTCGAGGCAATACTAAGCAAATATACAGGCTGTATACAAGATACCCACGGACGATGAAGCAAGCAAGAAGAACTGCGCCTGGACGCTCCAGCGTCTATTCTACTCACTCCAAACATCTTCAAACCCCGTTGGAACCTCCGAACTCACCGAGTCCTTTGGTTGGAAATCCAGAGTGGTCTTTGAACAGCAGGATGTCCAGGAGCTGTCTCGTCTATTGATGGAAAAGCTAGAAGAACACATGAAAGGCTCGTCGGTCGAGAAGGCACTGCCTAACCTCTTTGTTGGTAAGACAAAAACATACATTTCCTGCATCAATGTTGACTACGAATCGTCACGGATAGAGGATTTCTGGGATATACAGTTGAGTGTCAAGGGGAACAAGACGCTCGATGACAGTTTCAAAGCCTACGTCAACGTCGAGATCATGGACGGCGAAAATAAATACGATGCAGGTCCTCCCCACGGCCTGCAAGATGCCAAAAAGGGGGTGATATTCGAGAGCTTTCCGCCTGTCTTGCACCTCCATCTACAGCGATACGAATACGATTTCAACCGCGATGCCATGATGAAGATCAACGACCGCCACGAATTTCCTGAAGAGTTTGACGCAGCTCCCTATCTCTCGTCAGATGCAGATATGTCCGAGCCCTGGGAATACAAGCTTTTCGGCGTCCTGGTTCACAGTGGCGATCTTAACGCCGGTCATTATTATGCTTTCTTGCGTCCTACCAAGGACGGCCACTTCTATAAATTCGACGACGACAAGGTGATCAGAGCCACTACAAAAGAAACCCTAGAGGAGAATTTTGGAGGCGAATACGCCAACGGGGGAGGAGCTCGTCAACCCTACACCAGGAATTATTCGACGAAGCGTTCCATGAATGCATACATGTTGGTTTATATTCGAAAATCTAGAATCAACGACGCGCTCGTCGAGGTCGTTAATGAAGATGTCCCAGCCCATCTCGGTAAGACACATCTTCCTTCTTCCCTCCATAAGTGTGACTGAGCGGTTCAGCTGACAGGATATCTAGCCAAACAACTTGATGAGGAACGCGCTGAAGCTGCGAGAAAGAAGAAAGAACGTGACGAGCAACATCTCTTCATCAACATCGGAGTCGTAACCGACGAATCATTCCAGCATCACCACGGATGTGATCTGACAAGCCATGACCTCGACCCTGGCGACCCTGCGCTTCCAACACAGTACCGCGTGCGCCGCACCACAACGGTTGCCGAGTTCACCAAGATAGTTGCGGAAGACAAAGGTCTAAACCCAGAGCATGTACGGCTCTGGGGTATGGTCAATCGCCAGAACAAGACTGTTCGTCCCGATCAACCTCTACGGGAGCCGAATGACACCGTGGAAGAAACTTATTCAAAACAATCTTCAAAAGGTGCTCCTTTCCGGATCTATCTCGAGACAGGACACCCCGGAGATGACGGGAAGGTGGACTGGACCGAGACACAGGGACCAAATACATCTATCCTTGTGATATTGAAGCATTTTGATGTCGAAGCCCAAATGCTATCTGGTGTGGGACACACATTCGTCAAAAAGCAATCCAAAGTGTCGGACCTTGCTGGCGTCATTCTCGAGAAGATGAACTGGCCTGTCGGCACATCGTTCTCATTATATGAGGTATGTATCATCCATCCATCCACCAATCACATTTTTCAGCCTCGGGGCTAGAGGTCACTATTCTAACAGCTACAAATAGGAGATCAAACCTTCAATGATCGACCAACTTAAGCCAAAACTAACCTTCCAGGCATCAGAAATCCAAGATGGTGATATTATTTGTTTCCAGCGAACTCAAAGCGACCTAGAGTATGACATTTCACAATCAACGCAGCTCATGAGCGCTGCTGACCTCAATACAAATAGACTCGGCCCAACTATCCTCTACAAAGACGTGAGACAATACTATGACTACCTCCTCAACCGCATCAAGATCACCTTTGCTCCTGTAAAGGCCGTATCCGATGAGGGATCCTTCACCCTGGCACTTAGTCGCAAGATGAACTACGAACAGTTCTCTACCAAAGTCGGTGAACATCTGAAGATCGATCCGACACACATTCGCTTCGCCCCCGTCTCTACCAACACCGGACAACCCAAACCATTCATTCGACGAAATGTCGCCCAAACCCTTTCTCAGATCCTCCAGACGCAGTATTCCGGGTACGGAAACGCCGGGCAACGGAGTGATGCCTTGTATTACGAGATCCTGGAAACCAGTTTGAGCGAATACGAAACGAAGAAACTGATGAAAGTCACTTGGTTACCCGAAGGGATTGTCAAAGAGGTGTGTCCTTCTAGAAATTCAAGACTACGCGGATAGAAATACTGACTCGCACCTGTAGCAACCTTATGAGCTACTGATACCCAAGCAGGGCAACGTCGCAGATATTCTCAAAGGTCTGCAGCAGAAGGCCGGGCTAAGTGATGAGGTCATCGCCAACGTCCGCATCTTCGAAGCACACTACGGCAAGATGCAGAAAGAACTCACTGAGAAATTCAGCGTCGCTGGAATCATGGATTCTCTCTCTCTATACGCGGAGCCAATTCCAGAAGACGAGCAAAGCATGAAAGAGGGCGATTTCAGGATCAACGCATTCAGTTTTGATAAAGAGCCAAACAAGGACCACGGCATACCCTTCAAATTCGTAGTCAAACCGGTATTGTTGCCATGACATCATTTTCTTACTTGTCTCAACTAACACATTACAGGGCGAGAAATTCGTTGAAACCAAGGAACGTCTGTCGAAGCGAACAGGCATCAAAGGCAAGCAGTTCGAGAAGATCAAATTCGCAGTGGTATCACGACCCATGTACTCAAATCCAACATATCTAGAAGACGGTATGAAACCCCTCAGGTTGACCCGTCTGGAGAGACCTAAACTTGGTGCTAACAACGTACCTAGACGATATTCTTGCCGAGCTTGTTGGTGAATCCGAATGCCAGCTCGGACTCAACCATGTAAATAAAAACCGCAATATCCTACCCAAGAGCGACAATATCTTCATTCGATAGATATTGGAGCTTCCATTTACGCACTCACACGATCTTTAGCAACACCATCAATCAGGTCCCCCGGACGAAAAATCGGATAAGGGTTTCCGAAAGGTTTTAGGATTCTCGGATATCCTTCCATCCCGCTACTTCTGTACCCCTTTCTTCCCTGCGGTTCTATCTCTTACGGCTACATCTCTTTGTCGCGTCCCGCTCATCTTCATTGTTCATTATGTTCATTACTGTTTTTCTTTCGTTATGAACAATGGCGGTATTTTACTTTCACCTGTAGCCGCTGTAGTGTATCAACAAGGTCTGGACGCAATGAAGCTCGATACCATAAGATAAACGGTCTCTTCATCTTCGTAGAGTTGCTCTCGTTGCTGCTTTCTAGTCCAGGGTACGCCAGATGTAAACAGTGCAAACAGCACGCTAAAGACTCGAACGACAATTCGCAACTCCACGCAAACATCGCATATCCCCTGCGAAACGTCGTCCACCAGAGCCTGGCGTCGAGACAGGTTTCCATCTGTAGTGAAGGGGTTCTCAGCACATTCTTTTTAGCTACAATGCGCTTTCAAGCTATCGCTGTATGGCTGTTTGCCTACGCGGTTTCGGCTGTTTACGGGACTGCGTTGACCTACAAACTCGATGCTGCCGAGAAGGCCTGCTTTTACTCCTGGATCGATAAACCGCCAGTGAAGGTCGCCTTCTACTTTGCTGTGAGCCTAGCCTCCTAAACTTTCGCTGCTTTGTTGGATTTCAGTCGCTGATGGTGTGAATGTTGTCATTTAGGTCCAATCTGGCGGTTCTTTCGACATCGACTTCTCCATCTATGGCCCCGGCGAGAAGCTAGTCATGGACGGAAACAAGGAGAGACAGGGAGACTTCGTTTTTACAGCTCAGTCCGTTGGCGAATACCGGTTTTGCTTCAACAACGAAATGTCGACATTCGCAGAGAAGACCGTGGACTTTGAGATTGCCGTACGTCGTTAGCCCCTATCTCCGTTGCCGAGACAATTGGTCCAGACCGAGGCTGCAGAAGCGTTTACAGCCGGTACATGAGACTAATATTCCGTTATCATGCGCCTGCAGGTCGAGAACGAAGAACGAACTCAGCTCCCGTCGAAGCCGGGCAGCTCTCCCGAGCAAGCGTCCGCCGTCGAAGAGACCATCTTCAGGCTAGGTGGTCAACTTTCCACCATCAGCCGAAACCAGAAGTACTTTCGAACTCGCGAGAACAGGAATTTTAGCACCGTGCGGAGCACTGAGAAGCGAATATTCAACTTTAGCATCATTGAAAGTTTGATGATGATCTCGATGGCTGGTCTACAGGTTTTTATTGTTAGGTTTTTCTTCCAGGGTGCTAGAAAAGGTATGGATATGCAAACGGGCCAGACCCAGTTGTCCTGCGACTCCCGGAGTGCATGCAGACTTCCTTCCATGATTCAGTGCGTTGTCGGACGACTAATTTACATACTAACGGGATCTCTAGGTTACGTATAATTGATTAACGGCAAAATACTAGAGTTGGACCCCCTTTTACTACATGATGTGATGTGTTTTTTCCTCCTGTGTCTACGATTTCTTTAGGTTCTTAGATACCGACGGATGAGCAACTAGTCTGTAACCAGCCCTTTCTACCCCCATATAACTGTTTAAACGTTAGTTCACAGCGTGTGGTTCAACTACCAGGAATATTAATACCAGGCATATATATACTGCTTGACTTGAATTCGATTAACAGATACATCTCATTCTACAGCTCTGGTTTTCCGCTCCGTCGCACCGCACTCAGGCCCTGGTGACGACATTCTGCTGCAAGCGGTCAAGGGATGCTCCGTACAACGGAATCTTTTTGGTTTTCTTCACATACCTCGGGAGTCTTCCTTAAGGCAGTCTTCCGCTTCCTTCTATGACCTCATGCATCCCATAACGGGTCGGTAACATCAGGAGAAAAAGATCAGAGAGAAGAACAGCTCTCCGTTGACCGTTTGGCCAATCAACAGTGGTTTTGCTTTTCGATTCGATCGCAGACTTATCGTTCCGTGACTTGCTTCTCGTGTGAACACGAGCTAACAATTTTCGCCACAAATAGCGTTTCGAAGAGAGCAGATCTGGCAGGGGAGCAAAAAGTTGGCCGAACCCACAATCAAACTGCTTTCCCTGTCTCCTGAGTGTCCGTGTCATGGCCCCATCACGACGATGGGGTTTTGAATATGCGCTCCAGTCGTCACGGACCCTCCAGGAGTCTCCTCCATATTTATGTTAGGGGGTCCATCGTATCCGCCACTCGGTCGAGCCCAAAACTCCGGAGTTTATTGGGTTCCCCTTCAAGATCTTCATTACAGACCCCGAACTCAATCCAGCAAGGCCACGATCTCATATGGTGGTGTTAGCCCCTTGATTCACGGCTTGCTTTGCGATCGTCGAACCTCGCAGATGCGTCGGCCTGGAGAGTTATAGATGTGGTTATTAGGGTTTGGACCAAGCCGATGCTAACTTGTCCTAGTTAGCGTTTTAGACGCTGCGCTATGGAGACTTTGCATCCTTGGCTTAAAAAGACCCAATATTCCCATGCGATGTGACGACATACCTGACTCAAGTTCCATGCGCTCCACGAAAGCATGCATATGCCGTGTGCTACGATGTATACCGAACTGCTCAGGATCAGGACATGCTGTCTCCATACATGAATGCCCTCCTCCCGCGCTCCGCAATCCCACCCCCCCTTCGACGCTGCAGGGGCCTGGGATCCATCTTACCTAGCTCCACGGAAGAGCTGCACATCTCCACTGTGCAGTCCGATCCCTAGCCCTTAAGCGCAGACCGGCGAGGTATCTGCAGATGCCTGGCTGTTCAAAAGTGGTTTAGCTGTTCCTGTATGACGCAATTGCGCCTCAGCCCGGCGCCAAACTTGAACGATGCGCCTCCATCTTGATGTTCTTGATACCACTTACAAAGTACAAGGACTCGGCTCGTTGTACAGTCGAATAATACCTATTTATTCCGACTCAACTCCTTTCGCGGGTTTTTCATATCTCTCTTCCTTCCGTGAGTAACTATTCAGATATTGCGACGACGAAATCTCTCTGCCGGTTCTAGATAGCCTTTTCTCAGCGGCTATTATCACTCTACCCACATGACTGCTGTGACATGGTAAATGATTCCTTCATTTCCCTTTGACTATACGTTGGTTCCTTGAGTCATTATCATCCTTCCTCCGTGGGAGACTTGGATAATCAATCCAAGAGCCAAGTTGGACTCGTCGCAACACCTGCTAAGTCGACTTCAGCATTTTGCCCCCCTTTCTTTTCCTTCCCATATCACTGCCACGACCCGGCTAGATGAATCCCCTTCATCTCCCCGAGTCTCGCATCTACCTCACTCTCTCAATTAGATTGACTAAGGCTTACCACTATAGCCGAAATGGATAACTCATTTGCTCCGCTTATAATGTCGGGCTCTTCAAGAGGCTATCGGGATACGTTACTATCCTACACCCAGTTCATGTACGAGCATACCCAAAAGCAGATGGAAGATATGAGGGCGTCAGAGTCCCCACAGGAAAAAAAGGAAGGCAACACAGTTAGGGGACCCCGCGAGGAGAAACGCGATAGCCCACGGAGCGGCGAGTTACCGTCGTCCATCAAAAGTCACGATTACGCTCAAGGCGGTGCGAAGGGTTCGACCCGAAAGAATCGCTCTGACTCATAATTGTTTTGCGATATAAGGTATGGCTTGGTATAAAGACTCGCGTTTGACTGAAAGTGTTTAGAAACTTATGAATCCCAATTAGCAGTTACACCTATTCACCCCTAGAAGACCGAAAATCCAAGCCCTCGTCGAACGCATATCGATAACCGACACCACTTTTCCACAGTGTTCCTACGGACACGTCCAACGAAATCTACATTCGGAAGCATTTGAACGTCTCCATCAACACACTCGTTCAATCAAATTGATACTCAAACACAAGTTTGAAAAGAGTTCAATTTGCTTCCACCCCTCACCGCATCATATAAACCAACTCTTTTCATTCTCTAAGCCTTTTGATAAATTATCTGATCTTTTAGCACTTCTTTCTCTATTCTAACAAGCTTTAGATAGGGCCCTTTGTTAGCTTTCGTCTGCACAGGTACGTTAAGACTTGTGCCTCTTTTTCAATTAAAATAAATAGCATTTCCTTTATCTACTAGTAATTATATCCTTGAGAAGGCCTTGTGCTGCTCGCTCATAACCACCCCCTATGACAGAGTAGTTAATGACATATACGGCTATTTACATTTACACCTGTAAGATGCTAAGACCAACCACCCCGGTTCCACCCTCCCGTCCCTCTGAAACCTGTTTTGGAATTTGACCGATACGCTTGGCCCTGTTGACCTTGATGACCCTGCTGGCCCTGCTGGCCCTGCTGGCCCTGCTGTTCTTGTGGTCGATTGTAATGGGTTGGATTGAACTGATAGTTACCCACGGGTTGACCCGCAGGGATAAACTGGTGTCCACCCATAGCCGGCGGGGGAAAAGGTTGAGGGAATTGTGGTAGAGTCATATTTGAACCCATGTTCATGATCATGTTCATATTTGCGTTTGGCGGAAAGGAACCTGGTGCAGATAACCCAGGTGGTGGTGGGGGCGGCGGCGGTGGCCAGGGCCCATGATAGCCCGGTGGTGGCCCCAGGGGGGTTGGAAACATTGCTGTTGACTGGGGAAGATTCATGGGTAACATTCCCAATGCCGGCGGAGGCGGGAAGGGAAACTGTGCACCGGAAAATGGCGCTTGGGGTAGGGTTGTGGGTTGTGGAGGAGCAGGAGGAGGGTTGCTTTGAGACATGGAGGGCTTAGGCGAATATGAATGTGACCTAGAAGCTCTCTCGGCCCTAGTTCGACGAGAAGGAGAAGGAGAACGGGAATATGTACTCGCTCTTCGACGTCTCCGTGACCTCGTTGAACTTGGAGAACTGGAGCGGCCTCTCTCGTCGTCGCTCATACTGTCGCTGTATCGTCGCCTCTTACTAGCCGAACGAAGAGGACTGGCACTCCGGTCTGTGCTGCGGCTTCGATTACGAGCCTTGCCATGTCTACGCTGCTTCATGTTCTGGCAAAACTCTTGAGACCAGCCGTAATATGTTCCGCTCTCAACCAATTCTCCGGTTGAATCAATTTGGGTAGTTGTTTGGCCAAGCTCATCCACGTCAAGAATTGTGACTTCCAAAGACTCGTTTTCGTGGATGTTGTAGATTTTGTCCACGTCTTCAAGAAGAGATTTCACTGCTCTGACGAGAGAGTCGTCGGCTGGGCCGGCAGCGAACTGAAGAGGCTTCAAAGTCTGTGGTCGAATGGCAATAGGCGAGTCCGGGATGATGTGCGGTAACATGTTCCCCGCAGGCAGCTCATGGTATGGCGTATTGAGGTCGCCATGGGTCGCGGGCATGATGTACGGCATATTCCGCGTACGCACTTTTTTCTGCACACTCTGACCGTCCATATCCGCAACTGCATCACCCCCACCGGGCTCGAAGCTGTCTACAGCATCTCGTAGCCTTTTCGTATATTCCGCACCGTAATATGCATTACGCTCCCATATATCGAGAAGATTATCTACTCTTTGGTGGTGCTTCGGGTTCCGATCACGGCTATAACTTCCCACATATCCCAAAAGCTCGGTCAAATATGGTCGTAATGACTCAGAGAAAGTTGAATACGTGGAATGTGACGTCCTATCGTGGTATTTCGTATGATGGAATATGTCATTGATGAGGTAGAGAAGATGCAAGGTCTTCCTTTTTGAGGAAGCCTGGGTTCTTTTGTCTTCGTTTCGAAGTCGTTGATTGTCTGCTGGGGCACGCTTCAGCGATCCTGCGAGCGCAACAAAGTATTTGCCCAATCCTCCCACCCGCGCAGCCGAAGATGCAACATTCATTAGGAGCCATGATTTACATATCTGCAGTCCAAGAATATTTCAAAATGTCACGGTTTAGCAAAAAATAAATTTCGCGCTTGGTTGACGCAAGGGTATTGAAATTTTCCACACCTGGATGCGTGCTGGGGAGCAGTGCGATAGCATCGCGTCAAGCTCATTGTGGAAGTGTGAGATCTCTTCTCCAGGAACCGACTTGGGGTCAGGCCGAAGGAGACCAGCGGAGAACGAAGCCTTCGCCACGGCAATCTGATGGGAGCTCATACCGGCAGACCGTCGGATACAGCGTGAATCAGGGCCGATGCTGTCGTTGGTTCTTCTGTCCTTCGTCTTTTCGCGATGAAGTTGACGAATGTGCTGCTTCACGTGACAAGCTCCCGAGACGGGACAGGGACAGGATTGGAAGACTTCACGACAGCGAGATTGAAGAATACATTCTGTTACGGCATGAGCTCATGGACTGCTAGCCGCAATGGATTTGTAGGATAAGCAGGGAGGATAGGTTCTCGGTGTTAAAGCCACTAACTAGGTACGTACTCGCTATGTATGTATGATATGAGCTGCTAACAACCCGCGGATCTATCTTCTATCTCTCCATCGCTGTTTCAGTGTATAAGTGAATTGACTGGACATTGCAGCTCGCGCTATTTATTGCAATCAGACCTAGATCCAGGCCGTCTACGTCAGCTCTGACATGCAGATATAGCGCCGGCGTTGTCCTTGGTATCTTCGTCTTACTACACAGCATCAATTCAGTCCAAAGGTAAAGGTAAAAAGAACCCCTGAAGATCAATCGCCGGCTCTCTCGACCAGCAGTGCATCCAGGCTAGCGGGCTTCTGCCGACTCGAATCATCGGGCCGTTGGGACGGTTCAGGCCCGCTGAATGAGCCCACGAAAGGCCCGTCCATCAGCCCACCACCACGCGACCGTCAGGCCATCCCTGCGAGTTGTACTTACGTCAACCAGTGATGCCTGTCGACTCTCGGCGTTTCTGGAGAGCCGACGACGCTTGGAATATGCGACTCGTTCGTGCCAAACTCCCGAGAGGAGGGATAGGCGGCCCCTGAACCGCCGAACTGCACATCTAGATTGCTACGGACCCTGGGTGGCACGTATGCTCTACGATGGCTACTTAAACCGCACGCGGCCCTCCGCTATCAAGAGGGTTAGTTTTGATTTCTCAGACTGCAAACCGACCTCAGACTTCGGTTCTTGTTTGGAAAATACAAGAATCAACATGTCTATGACTGTCACGCTTCGAACCCCGCTTCGGCGGTTTTCGGCTCGAGCACCAAAGCCTGAGAGCAGAGCCCATCGTTACGTCGCTGCGTCTTGCATCGTTTCCGGTGTCATACTCCCCTTCATTCCACCAGCGCTCGAAAGCTCGCGGGGGAGGAGGCTGGACCAGCCACTCACCAACAAGTGAGCTTGAGGCCATCCCCAACCTCTCGTTGACGGCATTTAGCTGATTTTCGGGCTCTTCGGCTTTCAGATATCCACCTCTCTGCTTCCATTCCCGCTAGAAGTCCATCGTACTCTGCTCTACATCCACATATAGCTGGTCGACGGTTGGTTGGTCCTCGATTTCGGAATTGTTATGGCGATAGGCGTTCTCGATTGTTTCTCGATGGGCATAGCTTGATGATGTGTTTCATTACCTAATAATATAGATTACTTGAGTTAAGAAGACGACGAACAACTAAGGTCATCCCTAACCCAAACCTTTGCCTGAGAACCTCTCTATAATATACGACGGAGTGATAGTACATTACTGAATGTATAGCTTAGGGAGGGGAAGATCACCTCTATTAGGCTGGAGGTGCTAAGGTGGCTATTCCAATGCGCAGATCTGAAAAAAGTGGTCATCCGAGGAAGTATGCGAATATAAATGCCAAACATCATGCCAACTCCTACTTTTCCCAAAGATCGTATGTGCACAGATAAAGTTACACGGAGGAGAGATGTGAACTGTTCCCGCATGCCAGAAAATAGGCATACTATTTAAAGGTGTTCGGCTCCAGTTAACTGAAGCGGTCGCCTTTTTTCGATCGAAATACCTCAGTGGCTTCATACTTCCCCTTCTCGGCAAGCCGCTGGGCCTCTGTTTCCGGCTCATGCCTAGTGGGTGCCGGGTCATGCCCCAATTCGGCGCTTGGACTGTATGTATCTTCTCGTTGGGACCGGTCGGTCGATTGTGATATTCGCGCACTCAGCATGTTCGATTGTTCGGTGGCAGCCTGTCAGCAAAGACTGATTAGTTTTTTATCTTCGTGGCGTGACTCCCTAGTAGATCATCTTTGTGCTCGTACCTTTGCCGAAGCCTCAGCTCTAGCCATCTCGTCTTTCCGCTTCTGAGTTGCATCAAATCTACTCAGTCGGTCGGCGTTGATAGATCGTTTGGCGAAGTAGTATGCGCCACCGCCGGCTAGAAGTAATGAGCATTACTTTGCATAGAAGTATTGAATTCGCAGCGAGAGGGTATTTGAGGCCTACCAACGCATAAAGCGCCCCATCCTATCCTAGATAAATCGAAGACGTTCAGTCGCCGCCCAGTCGGCCCGTTACTCTCGGTGCAGAGGTATTCTTACCAGGTTGATTTGATCTAAGTGCCAGATAGATTAGATCTTAGCTCAATTGAAACTAGGATGGACAGATCGCCTACAGTGTTCATGCTGAGATGGTAAATAAAATCAATCAACCAGCAAGATATCTTCGGCTGTTCTCCCGAGCTCAAATGTTTTGACGGAGCTGTCCATATTTAACTCCGGCCTGGTCACCTTCACGTGACTGCATTTCTGCGCATCGACGAAGGCGCAAGATGAGGATCGAGTCACCAGCAACGACGAAGCTCGATCTCGTTGCTGTCTTCTTGTGCTAGTCTACTTGGAGTGACAGTGACTCCAGAACGTGAAGACACATATTTAATAGCTGAGAAATGGTGATTTGATTCCTCCATGACCTATCATCTTCGGCCCGTTCATACCCTCTGTAAGACGATATCTCTGGGTGTGAAGGAAATCGGTCGAAGTTATGCCTCCGAAGAGAAAGGCAACTGAAGGCAAGATCTACCCTGGACTTCATCACAAATATTTTCTAAGAGCAAAGGAATCTGACTTGTGTTCTGTAGGCGGGCGAGGCCGAGCCTCGAAACGTCCTACGCCAAACCCTTCGACACCTCAGAGTGTAAGCAGCGACGAGTATTCTGCGGGTCCAGATGAAAGTGACGGCGAAGAAGATAGCCTGAAAGGTGAGAGACCGGAGTAGTTGCAGTATACTTTACTCGGTAGTAAAATTGACCTTGACCTTGTTGGACTTAGATGTCGTTGAGAAATTCACTCTTCAATCCTACAGCCAGAAATCGCTGGCTCCGAAGCATGATCCTCATTTTGGCTATAAGGATTTTTCCTCTCTTCCTCTGAAACCTGACCATGCCAACCGTCCTCTTTGGATCGAACCCATCAAAGGAACCATTACATTAGAGAGCTTCTCTCCATTAGCATCACAGGCACAGGACTTTCTCACTACTATTGCCGAACCGCTATCTCGACCCACGCACCTTCACGAATACCGGTTAACGGGCAACAGTCTTTATGCTGCCGTGTCTGTGGGCCTTCTTCCGAACGATATCATCAGCTTTCTCGACCGCTTATCAAAAACTCCCCTCCCAGAAGCCATAAAGTCATTCATTATAAACTTTACAAAATCATACGGAAAAATAAAGCTCGTACTGAAACACAACCGGTTCTTTGTGGAAAGCTCCGATCCTGCAACGCTCCAAATGCTTTTAAAAGATGAAGTTATCGGGCCCCAGAGGTTAGAAAATTCCGAAGGGATCATACAGCAAGCGGCCCCAAAGATGGCGGGTCTAGTTATCCCGGGAACCAAAGATGCGGCCTTACTAAAGCAAAATTCGGATCAACAGGCAGCCAAGGTGCCGGAACGATTAGTGCAGCCAAGTGAAGATGAAATTTTGGTCAATTTACGAGAGGAGGATGATGACGAGGAACAAGCTCAGGTCCACAGCTTCGAAATCCCAAACACCGCTGTGGAGTCGGTGAAGGCCAGATGCCAGAGTATGGGTTGTCCAGCCTTGGAAGAGTACGATTTCCGCAATGATGAGATCAACCCAACCCTTGACATTGATCTCAAGCCAATCGCCCAGATTCGAAGTTACCAAGAGAAGAGTCTAAGTAAAATGTTTGGTAATGGGAGAGCGAAGAGTGGTATCATTGTGCTTCCGTGTGGTGCAGGTAAAACGCTGGTTGGGATTACCGCTGCTTGCACTATCAAAAAGGGAACTATTGTTCTCTGCACCAGTTCTATGTCCGTGGTCCAATGGAGGAATGAATTCATTCGGTGGTCAAATATCGACCCGAGTGACATCGCCATCTTTACTTCAGACAACAAAGAGAAGTTCCGACGAAATACTGGTGTTATCGTATCTACATACTCCATGGTTTCGCAAACACGTGCCAGATCTCACGACGCTGAAAAGATGATGGAATGGATGCAATCGCGTGAATGGGGTTTGATGCTCCTAGATGAAGTGCACGTCGTCCCTGCTTCTATGTTCAGAAAGGTCACGTCCGCCATCGCTACGCAGACCAAACTTGGATTGACAGCTACACTTCTGAGAGAGGACGACAAAATTAAAGATCTGAATTTTTTGATTGGTCCGAAACTCTACGAAGCTAATTGGATGGAACTTGCCGAGCAAGGTCACATTGCTAAGGTTCAATGTGCAGAAGTATGGTGTCCTATGACCACCGAGTTTTATACTGAGTATATGCGAGAAAAGTCAAGAAAGGCAGCTCTGCTATATATTATGAACCCAAGGAAATTCCAGGCTTGTCAGTTCTTAATTGACTATCATGAAAAACGAGGGGATAAGATTATTGTGTTCTCAGACAATGTCTTCGCACTCGAACGATATGCCTTAAAATTAAACAAAGCTTATATCTATGGCGGAACTCCGCAGAATGAGCGTCTCAGAATTCTTGAGAATTTTCAGCACAACGAGCAAGTGAATACAATTTTCCTCTCGAAGATCGGTGATACATCACTTGATTTACCGGAAGCCACTTGCTTAATCCAAATATCCTCACATTACGGCTCTCGCCGACAGGAAGCCCAACGACTAGGTCGTATTCTACGAGCTAAACGTCGTAACGATGAAGGATTCAACGCCTTTTTCTACTCCCTCGTATCGAAAGATACGGATGAAATGTTCTACTCGTCTAAACGCCAAGCTTTTCTGGTTGATCAGGGTTACGCATTCAAGGTCATCACCCATCTCCAGGGAATTGAGAATCTCGAAGGTCTCGCGTACGCAACGCCCGAAGAACGCCTAGCATTGTTAGCAGATGTAACTTTGCAAAATGAAACCTCTGCTGCTGTTGAGGAAAATGCTGATGATCTATTTAATGACCGCATGGGAGGCGGAAAGGCTCGTAATACTAAGAAGGGAGTACGAAGAAATGCTGCAACGCTAAGTGGTCTTGCTGGTGGTGAAGATATGGCTTATATCGAACACAATAAGAGTCGAAATAAGCAGCTGAAGGAACGCAGCTCCTTTTTCAGAAAAGTGGAGCGTGATCGGTTAAAGAGGAAGAAGATGCTGGAGTCATAGATTTCCTGTCTGCTAATGATAACATGACTGGGGGTCACATTGATATAGCGCGCGTCTCTGGGTTGACTTTGCAGTTTTGGCTACACTAGAAATCTTATACAAGTCTTCAGGCGCATACTTATAACAGAGGGTCGACGATTCTAATGAGAACTAGTTGCTGAAACACTGACTCCCAACATCCACGCTTATGTACTAATCCGATGGAAATGCTCAAAAATTTACATAGACGACGAAATACAGATATAAGAAGGTGGTATAGTGTACGATGAAAAGATTCGAATGGGCCTAACAGTACTTGCAAAGTGGTATCGAACAGGGGATAATGTCACGAGTAGGTAGATAAAGTCAAGGAAGGCTATTGCAGTAGCCAGAAAAGAGCCCTAACCGTATTAGCCATCTTTCATCCGCGGAAGGACTCAGGTGTTCAAGAGTGACGTAAGACTAGAATGATATGCCTTAGTTCAATGATCACGCTGTGACAGCAGACCATGCTATGAATAACCATAACCATCACCGAGCTTTAGTTCAACGAGTATACATTTAGTTACTCCGAAATTGAAGAGACGTATTTTGATTTGGGTCGTTTCGTAAGCTTTCCACTCTTAGACTTTGAATCCGCACGCTGAGGCTCTTTGAGGGAATGGCGCATTTGAGAAAATGGGGGCAATTTGTCGGTTGCTGGTGATGAAGGAGCCGTTGGGGGTCTGCTCACGATATTCGTCGTGAGTGGTTTGTCAATAAGCTTTGACTTTGAGGGAAACGCTCGAAGCACACTGATCAGGCTGTGGTGGCTCTGTTTCCTGCTTGAGAGCCTAGGTGGTAAATCCGGCTGTACGGTAGGTTGCATCTCGGCGTCAGATCCTGATGATGATGGGCCTGCAGATGATGAGTCCGAGCCAATGCTTCTTTCGCTATCTTTTGATTCGGATGAAACACGGTAGTGATCTGAAGTGGCCTCAAGATAAACAAGTTCGCACCGGGTGCATGCCGCTGCCGCAAGTTCGAGCATTCGGACCTGGTTTTTGAGTCTTACTCTGGTCATCCGAACATCTTCAGATTCAGTAGCAATAATTTCAATGTCATCGTCAGACATCTGGACAAATTTTGAAGGAGAAATGATGTCCTCTAGACCATCAATGAGACAACCTTCAATGGCAAGGCTTGCAATGTTGTTAACGAAAGTGTTAAGAGCTGCTGAATAGTATGCTAGCATGCAATGGAGTATCTCAGGGTAATAAGTAGTTGCGGTCAAGCCAGCTTGGGTCTCGCTGTCAACTTTACTCCGTATCTGGGCTATCCTTGCTTTTAACTCGGGGTCAACAATTGTTGGTATAACCTTCTTGAATGGAGCCACAAGCTCATCGACCTTATCCTGAAGCATTTCCATTTTTTTCTTCATCTCAATGTTGACGATTTTGCTGATCAGGGTTTCGCCAATACTCTCATCGGCAATGTAGTGTAAGAGATCGCTGAGGAAATGCTTAATCTTTGTCCACATTTGGAACACATGATTTCTAGCTATAGACCTCCATTTGAGAGAATTTCGAATGAAGAGTTCACCAATAACTTGCGCATTCATGAGACCTGAAATTTCACGACCTTTGCTCTGTTTTACGAACTCTCGAAGGCTTGCCATAAATTCACTCCTGGAGACCGCTTGTGGTTCATCCACAGGGCGCGGTGAGGTGTTATTCAACGCGATATTGTCGTCATAGATATCATAGCTATGGCCTTTACTCCTCATTTCCTGAGAGAAGTTATCTGTCCAATTGCTGATAGTGGCGCGGAGTCGCCTTATAGCATGCGTTGGGCGATATCTGAAATATGGATCATGGTATTCTCCATAAATGGCTGCCTTTGTAAGAGATTGGAATCTCTCTCCCATCCGAACCAGGGACATACGGCGTTCAATTGTTGTATGGCTTGAAACCCCAAGCTTCTCTAGTAGCTTGCGATGGGTATCCAGGCCAATATTAATGTCGGAGGATATCGTCAAGAGCTGTTGTTTGACTCCGGCTAGCAACTTTTGATGGATTTTTTTTCGCAGAGAGTTGACACCCATGAATTGAGGGGGTAAAGTCCTCCACGGGGTCACAGTCAAGAAAAAGAGTTCTTCTATGTCATTACGAGTGACCCTAGGAGGTCGCTCCGGACTTTCACTATCCATGTTTCTCAAAAGATGCCATCCTAGCTTTTGTGGGCTGTTTTGTTGCTTGACACGGTCGTAAATCTTGGCAATAATGGGAGTATCAGGCTCTAAGAGGTCAAGCTTAGTGACGACTACCATCGTTCTGACAGAGCAGTTCCTCGTCGAGTGCAGTACCATTTGTTCGGAAAGCTGGCGTTCGGCAGATATAACAGCTACTATGATGTGTCGCGGGTTTTTCAAATAGGTGTCGGTCATGGCTTTGGCAATAGCGACGTCCTCCATGGTTTGACCTTCGTGGGGTAAATTTAATAAGCCCGGTAAGTCAACAACCGTAATGTCTGGCAGTGTTGGCCCGGATATCTCTAAATGCAAAACGTCTTCAGAATATGAGCCTCCGCGTGTAAGGCCCATTATGAGACGAGCTTCTGAAAAGAGTTTAGGAATATCGGACAGCCAGTTGTGTGGCCGGGAAAACACTCCGAGTTTGTGTCTGTGATCCGGCGATGCATTGACTCCTGGACGGATCTTAACTTGCGCGCTGACATCCGGTGCTCTTCGTAGGACAACCTCGACGACGAAGCGCGTAGAAATGCCATTGTTGACCGGCAATTGGATTCCAGTAATAGCTTCGAACACGGCCGACTTCCCGCTGTTCTGATCACCGCAAATGACAAGCTTATGCGCAAGTTCCTGGTGGTTAAGTCCTAGCCGTCGCAGTTCACCTAGACGCTCGAGGAGCTCTGACTGTTCGTCGGACTGTATCTGGTGAATAGGCAAAGAGTCATAGGTCAAGGCGCTGTTGTGGCCCATCCTTAATGCATGGGTGTTCTTAAAGGCCTATATGGCTGTCCAGACATAAAATGTAAAGAGATAGTGTCGCGAGCGAAGGGAGAGCTACCTGAATTTATCAGGACGTCGACAGACCTTCGGATAACATCCATTCTGGTTAGTAGACCTACTACCGGTTATACGGAGTGACCTGGTGCTTTCACTGCAGTCTAGGCTCGCTTCTAGATATGAAACCATGTTTACCCGTACGCAGTGGCAACCTGGGGTTTTCATGTCGAGATAGGTTCTGCAGTCAAAGCGAGGAGCTTCCTGGGCCAATGAGTACAGTTTCTGCAGCAGAGCGGTTCCCGCAGCTACTCCGCATGGCCCAACCGTGACCTGAGACGGAGCACTAGATAGCCGCAACCAGGGATATCCCTTCAACTGCGATAGCTGCTTAACCGAAACGGTGCAAAGGGCCGAAGAACGCAAAACTCTACGCTCTCAGCGATCCGAGACGAGGCCTCGCCAAGCTATCCGTCCTGGCGCATGGTGCACTAGCGCTCTAGCCCCGGAGAACCTCTGCGAAGAACTGGAGCTCGCCAGGGTGATCCCGACCCTTAACCGTGATCATTAATTTCGTCGACAAGGAAAAAGAAACCAAGACGAATGTTAAAAATGATTGGACAGGAAGCGTCCGGATGTAGGTCAGGTGACCTAACCGGTTTTATGTCGGCCCGTCTAGTTATATAATATACCAAACTGGCGAGTTTGTCTAGTTTGCATATTGATCACGTGGCGCCAACGTCACCTCCCGAATAATGAGACCCCGTTCGAATCGAAACTACTAAGATGACAACAAGCTGAGACTCTTTCAAAACATTGTGCTTTCATGGAAGGATTGTAAACAACCGCTGAAGTCTGTCATTTTACCCTGCTCCTCATGGCATCGTCATCAGACGCTGGACGCGACCGAAATCAGAGTTTCACAAGCTGCCCGGGCTCTGGCGCTAAGCATGATCGTGCGGGAGACGTCGAAGAGAACCCATTTTTAGCGTTCCGCCAATATGCTGATAGACAATTATCGACTATTCTGCAGTCGATAGTTGGTCTTCCGTCCGCAGTTCTTTCTCCACCTGCAAAAAATTGGCTAAGCCTTATTGACCAAGAGCTGGCCGAGGCGTTGCAGATGCGCCGAGAAACCCCAGATAACCAGTGTTGCCGTCATAACTGTCATCATGAAAGCGAATCGAATTATGATACTCCTCGGCACCGTCCCGGCTATGACGAGCGGTTATATGGAGCGAGCCGGAGCGAAGGACGCTCTTCTGACTGTGAACAGCGGCCAAAACGTCCGAGTTACTCACTCCCTGTTTCGGCATTCGACGCTCTGGTCGACAGTCCATGGCCTACTGATCCTTCAACCTTGTTCTGGGATCTAGCCCATCTGCATAAACCATTCATCTTCGATTTTATGGCCCCTTCAACGTCTGCAGGCTGGCCGCTGCCTTACCTTATGTTTTCTCCTTACTCTCCCTTGCAGCTTGAAAGGCAACAGCAATTACGCCAGCGAAATTCTTCGTCTTGGCTTGGCTCAAGAGCTCTCAGCCATGAGGCTTCATATCCTAGAGAGCCTTGCTGGCGAGATGCGTTTGAAGACTTACTTCGGATCGAGAATGGGAAGCCCATGGTCGATAGGGTCTCCCTTGTCCGCGGGAAGCAAGAGCCTGCCAAGGATTGGCTATTGGGTCTGATCCAGCGTGGCAGTCTTGGTGAGGGCTGGTCCCATGTTCGTCTGCCTGGTGGTGATGCGGATTATTTCAAGTTTTTCCAGGCCGCTTCCAATGATGGCTTCCCCGAAAAGACCCAGGGTCCGCAAGGATCACCTGAAAGTGATGGCAATCTCCCTTTTTCAGAACTTGATTTATATGATAACTTCCTCCACAAAGTGAATGATGGCCAGGATGACGATGAGAGGAGTCCCTTAATAAAGGCGGTACTTGAAGGGCGTAAACGACACAGGCAGGAACTTGAGGAACTACAGTATCAGTGGAAAGAAATGTTTCGTGAACATGAGATAGACCGCATGGATGGTCACCAGAGAATTTGCGACGAATCCAACTCCCAACATCCCTTGCTTTTTTCCCAACCTAATCAAGATGAGGCTTTGTCTCAGTCGATCGTGTCGAGTATAACTACCACTCGCCGCTTGACACAACCGGATGGATCGGTTAAGACAAAGACAATTGTCAAGAGACGTTTCGGGGACGGACGGGAGGAAAATTTTGAGACAGAGGAAATCTCAGAAAATAATCAGTCATCTGTGATGGACAACAATCAGATGACAGCATGTGGAAGTAATGTGCCAGAAGTATCCAATTCCATTAACAGAAAACAGGGCGGCGGTTGGTTCTGGCAGGATTAGCGGGATGCAAGCTGGCTAAACCCGCTTTATATTTGCCCTTTACCAATGTTTTCGCCTCAAATTGATAGTTATCTGATATTTACCTGACTTGTCTACTAATTTGGCGATCTTTACTAGCGAATGAACTATTTAGTATCTTTTATAATTATAACAACCCGTCATAGAATTTCTTCTAGGTTTTTATACTCGATTTGAATACGGTTCCTATACTGTGTACACCAAGTTCTGCTCGGAAAACATTACACATGGTTTTTTTTGATATTATGTCCACAGATTTGATCACTGAATGCAAGGAAGCTCGAAGAATATTTGAAGACGGCGTCTAGAACTAGCACTTCTAGGCAAAGGAGAGATATAGGCAAAGGAGAGGTATAGGCAAAGGAGAGATATAGGCAAAGGAGAGATATAGGCAAAGGAGGCCGTGTTTTGTGCCGTCCATTGCCAAGAAGCTAGCTTCTTCCACATTGCAAACAGAAATATGGGAGATATAGGCAGAGGAGAGATACAGGTAGAGGAGAGATACAGGTAGAGAAGAGATACAGGTAGAGGAGAGATACAGATAGAGGAGAGATATAGGTAGAGGTAGAGGTACAGGCCTGGTCCTGCGTGGCATCTGGTCCTGCGTGGTATCCTCCTTAGTGGTATATCTCTATCTCTCTGCCTCTGTTGAATAGTGGTATAAGGAAGAGGCAGAGGAAGAGGTAGAATGTATGGGAAACGTAGGTCTAGGAGGAAGGTTAAACTCAATCAGCAAGGTCGGGAGGTGAGAAATAAGGTAAAGAGATACTGACGGGTGTAATGTACCTTTTAGAAAGGGAAACGTCTCTACAAGGAGAAACGGTTCACCTTGAACGGCTCCTTTAGGATCAACGGTGTAGGAAGAGAGCCGCATTAAGTAGATAACCGCTGCTTGAACACACGCCATACGTCCTGGGCCGGATTTATCCAGCAAATATAATAGATGGCGAGTATTTGAACGACCCATTCTACAACCTTTGTAGATATAGTAATCTGCTGATGCTGAAGGGCTGTTCCATTCATCGCCTAATGCTTGACCCGTAGCATGATATATTTCTGGGATTTGAGTTGCTCCTTAAAAGCTGCCGTGATATCTCGATTAGGCGACCAAGCTGCTTTATACACTGATCCTGAAAATACCTTCTGGCGGTAGTACTATTTGTTGTATGTGATAATCGCGCGGGAGTTTCAGGGGGATGTTACTGCTCGTTGCTCTTGCATTGGCGTTTTTGGAGGTTGCCATATCGGAATCTCTAATGGAGTCTGAAGAAGATGCGAGGTTGAGTTAGGAGAAAGAAGAGGCTGTTGCTGAGCCTTCTGCAGCTTAGGCTGGAGGTAGCCTAGCCATGTCAGAGCGTCGTCGATTGGCCCTTGACGTATAAAGCGCGAGAATCCTAACAATAGCTTCTAATGCAGATGAGCCTTGAAAAGAGCCCGCTAGGTATGTCTTCTAGAGTTGATAATTGTGGAGGGTTAAAGTCTCAAGGCGAGGTAAATGCATTATTTCTCTGGGTTGATAAATAACTGGGGAAGAGCGGTGAGAGTCGACCACACGGATTTCAGATACCACAAGGTATCTGGACGCCAACATATCGCATGCATGCGCTGTATCATGCATGCATGCGCTGTATGCACTGTCGAATGATCTTCACGCCTCAATTCTTTGATGCGCTCTCTCAAGCAAGCTCACCGCTCTTGGGACGCCTTGCTGCCTTTGTGCTTGACCAATCCTGGTCGTCTTCCGGTCCAGTTGACAAGATGGTTGGCTCTAAGTTCCCGCAGGCTGATCAGCTTTTGCCTTCGTCTTGTGGGCCGAACCGTCCCAGGCTCAGGCACCCGCGTCGCCCGGTTCGCAACCGCATGTTGCACACGCTGTCAACGACCCAAAATATCTGGTCTGCAGGCTGCCACAGATCTAGGAAAGGCCTTCCGCATCGATCGATCGATGCAGCTCCATACCTGATCCACGTCACCCGCCGCATCCACCAAGCGCAGGTCGAGTACGGAGTATACATGAACTTTCGGAGTCCCCGGAAAAGTGAGATGGCATTTGGATCACCTCGTCCGAATAGCGATATATAGGCGTGTATAAACAAGGATATTAATCGCCGTGTGTCCTGATGAATCCCCATCGCCGGGTTTCTGGTGAGCCTCACTGCGTGTTACGCAACGCGAAGCGTCAACCTGTCATCCGCCCTATGTCTGAGACTTAGTAGTGGCCCCTTGACGTGCAGTTTCTCTGCTTATTATAACCGTTTCCACCCTCGCATATCTATACTCCGTACAAGCCGGGCAATCTCGTTTCCGACAGACGGCATACCTGCAAAACCACCGATGCATCCGATTCTAGGAGAAGCCATACCTAAGATCTATATAGCTCAGCATATCATCCGTGATCGGTTTAAGAATTCGACCAAGCGGGATCTTAGTCTTCCGTGTTGGATGCATCGTCTAAATTCGTGATCTGTAGGGGAAGAGTTGGAAGAATCACCATCTGGGGGTCAGGGTACATAAGCGCTGCGGTGGGAATATTTACTGTATGGCGTAGTGCAGGCCGGACGATCCTGGTGTTTTCCTTTTCTGCCCTTTCTGACTACCTCCTAGGTACCAGGTAGTTACCTACCGTGATGCCCATTAAATAAAGAGTCACTGAGAGAATACCACCACCCAGTGCTCTCGATGATCTCATCTACTTAGTTACAGGCTCAAAGGGCTCTTTGGTCCTTAGGATCAACTGTACGGAGTACTAGATGCGGTTCTGCTTTTCCTTTTTCTTTACTCCTTCACACCAAGATTGTGCCCTCCAATCCGAGCGATGCGATCGCCCAATGCATCTTCATCTTTTTTTGTCTAGACGCCGGCTCCCCATCGTCGCCCAGAGTCCATCCGTCCCAGGTCTGGCAGAAGCGGATTATGGTATTGTCCGTAAGTTGCTTCGACATACCAGTCTGATTTCCCCCCGAACATCACCTCGTTTTCAAAGATCCTGCCTTTACTTTCTAGCACACTTCTACCCCTCCCAATCAGATATTGAGCTTTCGATAATGGCCGACTTCAGAGATATATCTGCCTTCCCCGGGGTGGGCGTCCAGCACCCTTGTCAGAAACTACCTCCGCACCATCTTTCCTCGGATATTAACAGTTGGCTCTTGGATATTAGCAAATCTTTCTCGGAGTTTAAAGGCCCAATATTTACCTTTGGATTTGGCAATTGGCTCGCGCAAACAACAGGAATCAACGCTACCAATTCGCCTCTCTTCGCTGGTATAAACTTCCCCCTTATGTATTAACTATATTATACGATCTGCTAACGGGAATACTAGGAACTTTAAAATGTGAACAGGCAATGCGATCCCCAATAGGGAAATCTTTGCCCTTCTCTAGCCCTGGGGAGTGCCGCCGAGAGATCATCCAAGCTCCAGAACAACTAGAGGGGCCATGCGGCGATACAGAAGTTGTAGAGATGGTACCCCTGGAAATCGGAAACAAAAAGAAGGTTGAGGCATACTACGAGTCTGCATTCAAGGCCTTCCAACAGATCAACTGTCGCCAGGTAGCAAAGGCATATATCAAGATCATCGAGCCACGGAAGCAAGGCAAGCATCCATATAATGGAGGACCACGGTCGCCTGGTGGAACAAGAGACCCAGAGAGGACCAAGCCGGACTGGTGGCCGGCAGGCGTTCCCCACCGCGAACCCGATCACCTGAAGAAGCCGGAACGGATACAACTTCTTATCCATATATTCCGCAGGCTCGGCAGGTCTCATGGAATATCCGTAAACGCACTAGAGGAAGCGGGACAGGATGCCCAAAGGCTGATAAAACCTCGCGAAAAACTTCTTGTCCTGGATGAGATTTACAAGGTCCGAAGAGCGGAAGAGATTTATGAGCGAGGCGAGGCAGGTGAGCTTACGCACATCTCTAGTGTTTGTACAGGGGCTGATATGGATACAGATGCAAGTACTATAATTTATGTTGCCAAAAGAGATCCAAAACCCCAAGAAGACCCGCAAGATATAGACGACTCTACTGGCGCTGCCAATGATTCAAACCGTCGTCTATCTACACGCAAACGGGAAAGGGATATTGAAGTCCAGGACGCAAAGTCTCGAGCTCGACCACCGTCGCCTGTCATAAGCACTATTGAAGGTATATCGGCCAGTCATGATCAACTAAGCTTTGTGACAAACTCCAACAGCGTATGCCGTGGTATCGAGGAAAGACGGCCTTCTCAACCTCCGCCACGTATGGGCGTCGAGTGCTCTCCTCTCAGCGTGGCAACCAGCAATATTTCTCCGTTGCTCCCTGCATTGGACCCAACTTATTTAGAGCACCTAGGATTCTACGGGTCAAGGAAACCCCTCCTCAGTACGGACTACCCTGAACAGCATTGTACTCGGGAACTTACTCCGAGCTACAGCTGCCACAATGCATGGAATCACCAGAACTTTGGCCCAGAGTATGTACCGCAAGTGTATATGAATACACAGTGGAACAATTGATTTGATTTATATGCGATATCTGCAAAGCGTGAGAATTTCAACTAGTATATGAAGTGTGTGAGACCCTAAGCGCATCTGTGTTCTCGCAGCCAATCTACGATGCATGGGTAGATCTATTTTTGTTATATACGTCCTCTACAAGATTCTTCGCTGCTGGCCAGGGGCACTAGAATAGTTATTTCTTTTTGCATGTTCTCTATCTAACCTCTATAAATACTTTATTTCTTCGTTTCAGCCCCGCTACTACTTAACGTATCTTAAATAATAAGAAGCGCCATGCATAAACCCTAGTATTATGCGCTTTCTGATAGCTAATTTAAACACAAAGTTAGCAATGGAGGATTGACCTAGCGGCCTAGCTGTGAACCGAACATTGTAAACCACTCTTTATCTTTAGGGTATATCTCGTGTATCCCTGGTCTGAAACATAATGCACAACACACAGTACAACAGAGGCTGCCGGTGCCAGGTTCGGTTACCTAGTGCATATAATATTGAGAAGAAGAAGAAGAAGAAGAAGAAGAAGAAAAAATCAATGTGTCTACTTCTAGAGCTTTATTTAATATATAGTACGTGCTCCGCCGAGATTACTCAAATGGAGAGTCTCATGTCCTATATCTCAACTATAAGTACTCACATTGAGACTTCATATGAAACCCAAGAGGCGCTATGCTTAATCCAAGCCTCCACATCTGTCATAGGCGAAGAGTTAGCAATGCTAGTCTCAGAATTTCCACATAACGCTTCGTCGTCCGATTCTCCAAGATCAAACCACTCGTGGCTATATATTCCCTTTTCATTCCCAGAATACCCTTCAAACCGTAGCCAGCCAAATATGCTTCTAGTGGCATTTTCTGATGCCGTCTCACCTTCAAGATTAAAAGCATCATAGTTGATAGTGATGTGAGGTTCCTGCTGTGGTTCGGGAAAAGTCGGTGTCAGGCCCGTGTCAGAAACTTGGTGAGCCAGTTTGCCATCTTGGCTGGTCCATTTCCACCCCATATATGTAAGTTTGCACTGAAGATGCTTAGCGTAAGAGCGGACACTCATATCAGTATCCTCAAGAGCTGTATCTCCAAACGGCGTCCACTGACATGTTGGCCAACGAGTGTGATATTCTTCCTGCATAATATACAGAAGCCGACACTCATCTGCGCGTGAAATGCTGTTTCCCGCTACCGGAGGTTGAGATACAGGCTCTTGTATAAATGATTGGATAGTTCCAGTCCACATAGCCGCGTGAAGGTCCACCATAGTCAGACCAAATCGTGCATGTTTCAAAATGTCGCCATGGACGCCCATGATAATTGCTCCAAGCCAGAGAAAAGCAAGGCGCGGAACCCTTCTCGTCATGATATGCACAAGGCGATTGTGGTCAACAGAGTCAAGGATAGCAAAAGTAGCCTGTAGCCACGGGCTAACCAAATTGCAGGCTACACCGGGATCGTAGAAGACGCCGGATAGCAAAGACTGTATGCCTCTGGTGTTGCAGCTCAGAACAAGTAGCTTATCTAGATTGCGGGGTATATGTAGCCAGTCATGATCGATTTGTGTCTTCGCTTTCAGCGCAATCCTCTCTCCATATTTAAGCTTGGGTGTTGGTAGGCGAACCTGGTACTTTCTGGGGTTTGATTGAGGAAGCATTAGAGCTGCGGATAGAGCTGCGTGGCTCTGATCCATACAGTTGTGAAGGTTGCAGTACTCTGAAAGGTAACGAAGGGCAGTGGCAGATGATATGGCCTCCGCTGATGTCGAAGGGCGTGATCCAAGGCATGGCAGCCTAAAACCCGGGTCTGATTGCAATATTGTCGACCATGGAGATTTATATTCGGCTTTGTTTGATCCTATCCAAGCCCGCCAGCCCTCTCCTGGGGCCAAAACAGCCGCCCACCACCTTAGCGCCTCGTTACTGACATCGCCGATGTCCACAAAAATGACATCCTGGTCGCCGTCTTTCCAGGTTGGTTGGCTACCAGTATATTTAAGAAAAGCATCTGGCATCAGCTCTGCCCAACGAGCTGAAAGGATATAGGACCAGGCAAGTATGAGCACGGATATATGGTCCTCTTCGCAACTAAACCAATTCCGATAGTCTAGGTCAGGGTCAGAAGAGAGCGTGAGAGCGGTTGAGCTGTTTCTTGAAATTTGTATTTTAAGAGTTTTCTCAAGAAAAGGAAACTCTTGGGGCCCATGCGTTGACCAAATCGAAGTTCCCGTCACATATAGACTGTCATGGCGATCATTTAGATCTATCTCTGGAGGAAAATGAGGCAGATGGGCAAATGTCCCTTGAATCTGGAAACAACTTTCAGGTATGATCGTCTCTTTTTCAGCTATATTGCAAAGGCTGGACCAAACACGAAAGGCTTTCTTAAATACAGCACGCCTTGTCTTGACATCTGGACGTACAGCGTCGTCCATCGTGATCGTGTGGCCTTTGAATGTTGGATGATGGAAGCTCAAGGCTTGATCTCGACGGCTTCTTGGTCGGCCGGCGGCTATACCGGAATCGCTGATGTTTTTTCAACAATCGGACAACCATTTTGCTAGAATTCTACGTAGAACATATGCAGAGTAGGTAACCGCTACTATATAAAGATAACTTCGACGGACTATCGTTACAATCAGCCAAAATGCGTATTTTCACAATGTAATATAATAATACGAGGATGGGAGCGTTCGCTTCGCTCACTAAGCAAGATATTAATCGCTTTCTTTTAGGGCCTTACCTCTAAGTACTACTTAGATACTTAGACCTACTATTTCTTCCTCTTACCTACTCTTTATTAGATCTACCTTTCTTTACTTTTAATATGGCCTCTTAGAGTCGCTAGACCTACGGTCTGGCTCCTCTCTTAAGGCCTCTAGCCTTCTAGATTATTAAGATGTAGCTAAGGTATAAGGAAGATAGTAGTTAAGTATAGTTAGAGTAGGCTTTATAGATAGTAGGAGGTAATAAAAAGGGGGTAGAAAGGGGGAGGCGCTAGGCCAAATCGAGGTTTTTTCGCGGAAATTCCTAATCCTCTTATTTAATAGAGGATATATTTTCTAAATAATATTATATAACTAATTTAAAACATTTATAAATCTAATTAATAAAATTAAAATTTTTTTTTTTATAAATAATTAGTCAATATAAAATTAAAAAAATTGTTTAATAATTACTTTGATTATCTTTATTATTTTTAATCTATTGTTATCAATAGAATAAAAATTATAAAATAAATTAAGATAATAATTAAATTGGGTTTTCTCTTTAGTACCGTTCTAGCAAGTCGATCCGGGTTCTAAAAATAAGCTTCCCGGATAGACCAAAGTCGGGTCAGCCCGGGTTTTTAACGCGGGACTGACCCTATTCTATCTGCGACACAAGGCGAGACTCAACATGCTCAAGGGATTTAGCTGGAGGTAGGTACTCCGTATTGGTACGGAGTAGATATCGACCGATAGCTGCGATGGCGGCGGAACCAAATTTTGAGATGTCTCTAAAACAGGAATATCTAGTGGCTGCGCTCACGGCCTTGTCGAAGTCGGGCTCCCCTGGAAGACGAGTGGCGCCGGCTCAGCCACGGTCGGAGACAGTCAGGCCGGCTTCCTTGGGTAAAACCCCAGCGGCGAGCTTCTTCCTATCCAACCAGGTAGTTTAGTCAACCCCTCACTTTACGAATTATGACTCATTGCCGTAGCAACCGAGCCGTTCTTTTGAGTCAATGCCCAACCTAGAGCTCCCTAGAAGATTCCAGGCACACATGCTACTATGACTTAATAAATCATCTTCTCATCATGAATGAATGACCCTGTACACGATGCGAACCTCATAGACTCAGTGAGGAGGCTATATATATATACCCTGCTGACATTTGGCGGACCAAATTTTGAACTAGAGTGCTCAACCTATCTTCCACAGTAAGACAAGTTACATACATAACACGTCGCGACTTCCGGTGTCTGACCTAGGCTGCAGGTAAAACGAAACCAGCGATCGCAAAATGACCCACAGTTCTGGTGCAACCGGTTGGTGTAGCAACGCGGGCTGCGGTCATCATAATAACGAGCACAAATACGAAATGTGTCCGGCGAAAGGATGTCGCAAGAAGTGGAAAGCATGTCAGTCGTTAGCCCATTTAGACGAACCGGCTGCGAGGACCATCTGCAAAAAGTGCCCAGACCATTACTGGATGGCAGCATGGGTGCAGTCAGGGGATGGGAATGAAGGATCTGGCTGGAGTGATTACACGGATCTCACTATGCAGTAGTATATGGCTCCCACTTCTGTGTTTACCGTAGCCAATTTTCTTTTAAATCACGTCATGTTACCTACTCTGAAGCAAGCCAGCTTTGAATATCTCCCACGTTATTTAATTTGTTGTCGGGGGCACAAGATTCCAAGTCACTTTCACCAGAATCCTCAGACTCCGGGCTCATGCCTATCCAAGTTCCCAGAGATTGATATAATTCTCGGTCATGGGCTGCAATACCTTCCCTTCCTAGCCACCAGAATATCATTCGAGAACAGGATTTCGAGGCCTCCTGAGACATTGTTTCTAAGTCAGCAGCTATCACATAATCTGGACACGCTGCGTGGTCATCCGCCGCTGGTGTGGCCTCCTCGGATGAATAGCCTGCGTCCGTGACACGGTGACCGTCTGTGCTAAACCACGACCAAGTCTTGTAACAGAGAAAATGCCCAGCGCAACGAGCGTGTTCCCGAACCACTATGTGAGAGCCATTTATCGCAGCTCTTCCAGGAGGTTTCCAAGGAGGGGTATAGCTCCAATCCTCCTGGGATAGATAGAGTAGGATAGCTTCTTTATGACGGGAGATAAACAAATCATGCCCATCGGCAGGGTCTGGGTATGGAGAGCAGACGTAGGACTGAGGTACCCGAGTCCACCAAGAGGATGGCAGGTTCACGAAAGGCGTGCCGCTTCGAGCTTCTTTCAGGGCGTATCTGTGAAGGCCGGTAATGGTACTTCCCAGCCACCAGCCTCCGATGGATGGGCTCCGAAGCATGCACATAGCTGTTAGGTGGCGCATGTCCAAGGAATTAATGATCGAGAATATAGGCTCTAACCATTCGCTACACAGATTGCAGGGGATTGACGGTTCGAAGAAGACACTGCAAAGAATAGCGGTAAGCCCGGTAACGGCAGAGCTAATGGTCATAAGGTGTGGCAGCGCGCGAAATGAATTTTCGAGGGCTTGACTTCGCGGCCGAGGAGTCTCCGTTTTAGGGCTGCGGGGTATATACATCGGAGCTGGAAGCGCGAGAGGGACTCGAAGGTGCGCATGGGAAGGGAACGTGAGTGCCGCTGCGAGGGCCGCTTTTGCCTGCTCCACAAGGTTGTGTTGGAGGCAAAAGCCCATGAGATAGCTGAAACTTTTATACGACCCTGGGCACTCGGGTGTGGACGGAGCGCAGGGTCCGCGTATAGTCAATTCCATTTTGCTAGTGACGTGCACCGCCCATGGTGAGTGGTATTCAGAGTCATCAGCGACGACTGACGCTATCCAGCCTTGCCCAGGAGTAAGGATCGCCGACCACCACCTCGTCGCTGCCGGACTATCGCTACACACCGCGAGAGTTCCGACGTCTACTGTGCCTGGGGGGGAAATCGGCGTCTTCTCGTCTGTATATTTCATTTTGCCGTTCTGCGACTCCACCCAGACGCTGGAAAGAACATATGCCCATGCCAGAGTCAGCACCGCCACAAAATTACTCTCCTCTTCCGTGTCTCCCTCAATGCCAGGCCACCTTCTTAATCCATGGCTTCCATCTATGCCGCAAAGAGTAGCATCCCGTATGCCCAAGAGGAACTTTTGCTCAAGTTCTTTTGTCTCGGCCAGACTAATGAAGTCATCCTCCCGTGGCCTGTTGCATTCACTCTTGCCCAGTGAAGCAGGAGCCGCGCAACCAGATCTATCTGTCGTTGACCATGTCACGGCCCCTTTGGCAAACAGAAAAGTTCTAGCAGAGTTGGCATTTGCCCTATGACAAGTCTTTGTAAAACTGGGGACCTGCCGAAGAGCTTGGTCGATTTCCGGTATGGCAGGTAACTGCTTTTTGGAGAATGAGGCATCACGTAGTGACTGCCAGAGAGTACTGCTTCGGCGGATAACTAGCTCTTTGTGTTCTCTAAGCGGACGAATATCCCCTTCTCTCTGAACCAAGCTCATTTTTCGTATCCGATGGCTTCAGAACCAGAAGGTGGAAGACTGGTGAAGTTGGCTTAACCAAACTTTCGGATCAAACATGATCCCGTGTCCGGGGTATACGCAGAATACTCCTGATACAGCCTGTCGTATTCGTATATTAATAGAGATAAAGAGTATAAAAGTACACTATATAGCTTGCGGCTTGCTTATGAGATAGAGCTAGCTTATATAATCGCACGCTTATATAAGTAGAGACTATTACTTTTCCCGTTATATTGGAATAAGTGTATTAAAGATTGAGGTGATCAAAAGTCCTGTGTTTCCCAATATCTAGACTAACTTGGCGCAAGGGCATCGAACTTAGGTACGAATATTGGGTAAAACTATATGCCACGATATATTCATCTAGCAGGTGGTTCTCTTCATAAAGTCTTTCAGACCCCGATACCCAATTGATTGAGCGGACTTTACATCATGTCAAGAGATCTTTTGCCCAAGCCGGCACATCTCCATGCCGATACTCTCTTGAGCAAAAGGTTTGGCAAAGAGACAGTCAATTATTTTTCAGGTATGATTGTGATCAGTTGTCTTTCCTTAGATTATAATGGCTTTGTTAATTACTGGGCCACTGTCCAGGTTCCCCATTAAACCGTGTATCTTTCCTACGCTCCGATAACACCTTTATATCAAACGCTTTTAAACATCCTTCAGCTAAATTCTTACTTTTTAACAAGCTCGCTCCGCTTTGCCGAAGCCCATCTGAGCTATATTACGCATCTTATCAAGAAGTGGAAGACCTTGCTCCACAGAATATATTCGATAAGCCAGAGAAGGAGGTCATTCAGGAGTACGATTCCGGCAAAAGCACCCCGCTAGTTGTATTCCTGGGTCTGGACGAAGCGCAAACGGAATGCGCATTTGGTTACAAGATCTACAAAGGAACTCCATATTTCGCTCTGGATCTCCCATCTTACGGCGCATTAAAAGAAAAATCTGAAAAAATAGTAGAGACGACTAAATCTAAAGGCCTCTTTTTCAACACAGGCAGGATACTCACCGACTTGCCCCCAAATGATGGTAAGGTTCCCCACAAGCGCTCAGAACATGTTTTTAAGGAAGTATTAACTGAAATTTTACTCAAAGCTGCTATTTACGCACAAGCACGTCAGACCATAGATTGGAATGTTCGCAATGCATTCTGCGGAGCATGCGGGCATCCCACTATTTCTGTGCATGCAGGGTCGAAGCGGGCTTGCCCGCCCACTGATCTAGGGCTACTCCAGGACGGTTCATCCTCGAGTACCGATCGGCCCCCTTGTCATACACGCAATACTATCTCAAACCTATCTTTTCCTCGCACTGATCCCACCATAATAGCTGCGGTGATATCACACGACGGAAAGAGGGTGCTCCTTGGGCGCCAGAAGCGATATCCGCCCTATTGGTACTCAACATTGGCTGGATTCATTGAACCAGGAGAGTCTGTTGAAGATGCTGTCCGCCGGGAGGTCTGGGAAGAATCTGGAGTTAAGGTGTCACGCGTCATGATCCATAGCACCCAGCCGTGGCCGTATCCAGCTAGCCTTATGATCGGTGCTATAGGCCAAACTGCAGGTCCTGAAGACGAAGTCGTGAGTCTCGAACACGATCCGGAACTCGAGGAGGCGAAATGGTTCGATATTGAGGAGGTTGAGGAGGCTCTATCAACTGGCGTGAGTCCTTTAGGAGCCCAGCCGCCTCCTGGGTACAAAGAAGGTGGCCTAAGACTAGCTCCTAGCACGGCCATAGCACACTTTCTTATCGAGGCCGCGGCGAAGACGGAGCTTTTAGGAAATCAATACATGCCTAGAATATAATAGCGGGCAAACCTTCGTCCAATAACGCTTTCTTGGGAAGCAGCTTCAATAAATAGATGATGATATAGAGGGTGAATCTGTTGCAAAGTTTTCCTCGATTGTGATAAAACAGTCGCTTATGTGAATAAACATTGCTCGATTATAGTTGATAAAAATAGGGGTAAAATAGCACGCCCTCCAACGCCAAAGCAAGTCACTTGTTCATCATCTGAGTCCTTAGCAAGCAAGGGTTTCATAGATGACGACATAAATACATCATGCCTCCTGAACGGTTGCGCCAGATCAAATGCTGGAAAATTACTAAAACAAAGGATAGAATAGAAAATGGTGTAGAGCAACGCACATTGGGGTTTTCAATTTTCAGTTTCTGGTCCTTGAGAGGTGGGAGCGCTATCATCCAATCTGGTACGTTTGGAATCCCTGTCCTCGCTGGGATCGGTGCTGCCACCAATCTTGCGTTTTTCTCTTTCTCTCTGCTCAGCACGACGAGCTTCTTTGTCCTTTTCTTTTCGGTGGGCCTTGGATTCGAATTCGTGCCAGTCGCCCTCCACGTCAGCAAGTCTAGATTCTGTTAGCATGTTATAATTTAAGAAGCAAGTATAGACAGTTTTCACTTACTCCATAGCCTGCTGCGGGTCGGGCTCTTCAGAGACAAAATAGGGATGGGCAAGGATTTCCTCGGCAGACGGTCGTTTACTAGCATCATACTGAAATATGCTGGCGACGAGATCGAGAGCGGCCGGCGATAAACAGTCACGGTATAAGTCCTCGAAAGCTCTCTTCTTCCTCTCTGCGGGCCGCATGAGTTCAAACCATGGCATGTCGATGATATCAGGCCAATCCACGCGTGTCGGGGTTCCTAAGGAGTTATAAAGCTTGTCCATCTGGTTCAATTCAGTGCCATCGCCCGGGAAAATGGCTTTCTTCGTGAACATTTCCATATACACGCAAGCGGCACTCCAGATGTCAACGGCAGGACCATATCGCGTCTCACCAAGAAGTAACTCTGGGGGACGGTACCAGATGGTGATAACACGATTGGTGTAGTCGAGCTGGCGTGACTTCGAGAAAAATCTGGCAAGACCGAAATCGGCGAATTTAAGTTGACCTTGATTGCTGATCAAGATGTTGGCAGCTTTGATATCGCGATGAAGGACGCCGCGGTGATGTAAATAGTTTAATCCTTCGAACATTTGCTTCGCAAGGTGCTTCTTGTGTGCAGCGGAAAGAATGAAGCTAGGATGGTTGATGAGGCCGGTAAGATCGTGAGAGAGGTATTCAAATACCATGAAACACTCGTTTTTCTCCACCATAACTTCCTGCAGGCTGACGACGTTTTGGTGGTGAAGATGTTGAAGAAGCCTTATTTCTCGCACGGCAGTAATCGGAAACCCATCCTTCTCTCCTTCCATCCGAATTCGTTTTAGTGCGACCTTATTTTTAGTGAAGACGTGAACAGCTTTGAATACTTTGCCATAGGTGCCGGCTCCCACAACAGATTCGTTACCGGGTTTGCGGTAGTATACGGAATCTGCACGCGAAAACTCTTCGGAAAGTGTGGGCCGCTCTTTCATTCGCGTTAGTATTCTCTTCTTTGGTTTTGTGCGTTCAGTGAGTCGTTCTTTTCGTTTTTCAGGTCGTGGTTCCATTCGCCAATCGTCTCGTCGGTCCCGTCGTCTATCGTCCCAAGTGTCGAAGCGTCTTTCTCCTCGCCGCGGGTCTCGTCGATCATCTCGGCGGTCGATACGTGTCTCATGCTTTAATTTGGAAGTCACTGATTGCGGTGGCCTTGTCTTAGGGAGATCGAGCACTTTAGGAGGGTCCCGCATCTTCTGAGTCAAATCAGGAATAGGCTTTGGGGCCTGCGATGGAGCCGCTTTCGATTTGAAAGCAAAACTGAACTTCCCGGATTCCTTCGGTTGTGAAGTGGAGCTGGCTTGTCGCTTGAGAGGTGTAGGTTCGGGGGGTGGTAGGTCACCCGCCGCCCCTTGATCTTCGACCTGCAGATCCTTTGATGGTCGGAAGGGATTATCTTCTTCGTCGATATCGGGAGACATTCGTTCATCTGGCAAGTGATGCTGAGGGGGAAACGGTTGTGGTGCCGGTGGATGAGATCCAAGAGTACCACGGCCACGACTTGACCATTGCGCATTGTCAACGTGTGAACCCCGAGCACGAGAACCTGGATGATGGTTAGAGTACCCATGATCATTAAAAGAGCTTAAGATAAGAGAAAATAAATAGTTACCACGATATGAAGGGCTTCCCCTATACCCCTGAGTCGAGTAGGCTGGTGGAAGGTGGCCTGAACTAGGTGGCTGGCCTTGATAATATTGGCTCGGTGGCGCACCTTGGGGGGGATAGCTTGATTGCCGGTAGGGAGGGGAGTAGCCATGAATTTGTCTAGTCAAGCAATGAGTATCAGAGGAGAATTTGATGCTGATAAGGAAAACTCACCTTGGCTGTCCATGGTAAGCTTGTGATTGGGGCTGGCTAGACCACGAGCCACGGCCACCGCCACTGTAGGGGGAACCGGATTGCGGAGACTCATTTCTGGATGTCGTGGGAGTCACATACTGCGGTGATGTTGTGTACGGTTGGCGAGTATCGACGGAGGGATGAGACGGTCGTCGTGAAGACCGGGCCTCCGCCGGCCTCACGCCATGTACGGGGTATGTTTCACGCATCTGTTCGTCGTTATCTATTTCCCATCCAGTACTAGTGTCACCAAGGCCAACACTCGCGGAGTCGAAGGGGGGAGGGGAAACTGCTTTCGTTTGGGTGGTTGCGATGTATCCTAAGCGGGGAGAAAACGACGTAGACGAAGTGGATCTCCAAGAAGACTTAGAATCCACGAAGGAACGTGAAGGAGGGCGACGGGGATATTCTATGTTGTGAGAACGCTCCGAGGAAGTGAAAGGACGACGCTGGCTGTCGGGGAAAGGTGGATGCGATCGGCTGCTTTGACCGGCGGAATCTTCGTCAAAATCGTTAGCTTGTTGATTCCCCTGATGTCGAGGAGAGAATTTTTCTGGAAAAGTGTGGTGCTTTTGAAATTTTCCATATCTCCCGGCGTGCATTCCCCGGCCACGGCCTCTCCAGCTGGAGGAATAGTGGCGACGCGAAGGAGATGGTGAAGGGGCCCTCTGTCGCTCATTTTTCTGGAAAAGTGAATGTGAAGGTGTTTCTGAGCCTTGTCTGGCCCTTACCTGATGCCCTGAGAAAATCTTGCGCTGCTGGTCTCGAGAGTCTGGTCGGTCGTGTGGGGATAGAGACGCGGTGTTCTCACCACCTCGATTCTGATCGTTCCGACGGAAGGGGGCGTAGCGAGTATAGGCGCTACCACGGCCTCTGACAGGCCTATCCTGCTCCCAATGACGCGGCGGATGGGACGAGTGATAGCGATAGGCGCCTCCTCGGTCGTTTGCGGTCGAACGTTCAATGTTTTCGTATCTGTCGTGGTCTCTCCGCTGCGCTATCGTCGATGAATTTCCTTCGGACCCGGCCATGTACCCTCTAGCCACATCAGCTTTCGCCTTCAGCGAAAACAGTTATCCACCGCGGTGAAACAAGTGCTCGAAATGTCGCCGTGACGCTGACGTTCGTTGCTCTGGGGGTGTCTTCGAGCTGATGTTAGAGCCTTTTTGTCTCTTGATAACTCAGTGGCTCGCGGAAACGGCGGGCGACGCGCGCCACTTGTGCAGGTTCTTTTTTTTTGCTGCCAAATTTTATGCAGTCTCCTCTTTCATTGTCCGTTTTTTGGCGCTGGTAAATGAGAACAGGTCTGAAGCCGGCGGTGAGCGATAGTCGCAGTGCTGATGGATGGTAACGACGTTCGGAGAAGTACCAGTGTAGATATCGGTACCTACTGTCGATTGGCCGCGGAACAACGGGCATGTTGTATAGGCAGACCGGCAAAGACTGTGCCGCCTTACTCGGTCTCCAGCCGTTGCACAGCTATTAGCCATCCAGAGAGCCAGGTTGCTAGAATCTAGCACAAGCCGTAAAGTGCTGCCTGTAAATCAACCAGACCACACCAAGTCTTCTACGAAAGAGAGGGGTTGTTTTCACGACCACTTGAGGAGCGATCCCCCGCTTCACGTCCAGCAGCGAGCACATCAGAACCGTTCAGGTATATCGGTCGACTTGCCTAGGCATCCCATCACGCCCTCAAAGTTTTCCTTCTATCGCCGCTGCCCTGTAGACAATGCTGGTTTCACCAATCTGTGGTGTGCGACCATCGACTCCCCTAGTTCTTCGTTTGGAATTGACGCGAGCTTTCATAGATGCCCGCCCTGCGTAATGCCCGTTGCACGTCACCAAGAGTCTATCTACGGTATGGATTGTCTCCAGAAGTTCAGAACCTATGAGTCTGGTGCATAGGCAAGACGAGTAAAGTGGCTTCCCTTATCGCCCTGCAGGCATGGGTGGCATCAGACTCGGGCATAATCCGCAAAGTAGGAGACGCAAAATTCCGCTTCTTTGGCTGCTTCAGTAGTTGCTGCTTGCCGGATGTGCTACACCAATGCCACGTATTGATAGACAGCTTTGCCGACTGCCCATCTTTAACATAGGCTGGCAAATATGGTAAAAGTTCCCCCCATGTTGATACGCGGGCGTGATTTAGGTATGTTGATGCGTTTTTTCAGCCATATTGCAGCGAGCAGCGACCTTGGTGTTTTTGGGCATCTTTACTCGGAGGAAAGAGTCGCAGAATCAGGATAGCAAAAAAAAGTCACTCACATCCGCCACCAGCCAGACACCACAAAAAGGACGTGAGTAATTTTGCGAGCCGGTACTACCAAGTAAAGCAATTCCATATTAAGAGCATGGAGATAGCTCTTCCTAGACCACGGCGAGCCGTATGGCGGAATCTGTAGTCTGATGTGTGCGTGGCGGCCGTCTTGAAGTGTCGACAGGCTGTCAACAATAAAAAAGTGTCCGTCAACATTGAAGTCGGGTTCAGGCACCACATGTAAAGGCCGAGGAAAAAAGAACAATAAGCATACCTAATATGTGGAAAGGCCAATGAAGCAAAGACAACAAGTGCCCAATGATATACCTCTCATCAAGCATATTCTGGCAGCTGACAACTACATACAAGACCACAACAAGCCACGAGTCGTCATCCACGATGATCAATCTCCTCTAAAGCGACTGTTAGTTGACTTCAAACGAAGGCCTAAGGATCTCGCCTGGTAAAAGATTGAAATCCAGCGATATTCAGGCCAACAAAGCTAAGACTAGCTCAGCCATCCTTTGCCCCTCGTTATAATGCGTACGTGGGAAATGTGCATCAACGACATGGCAAGGATACACGGGACATACCTTTGACGCAAAGACTAAGTCTGATGCTACTAACGAGAAGCCATATGGCCCGTCTGGCGCCCTTTGCCAGCGCTTTCAGGCCATGTCCCATATTAACCGACGCTCGAGGTTCCTTTGGTGGTTGGTCTTGCGCGGCTAGAGACCGTCATGTGATTGATTTGCTTAGGTAACTTAAGGTAACTAGTAATCACGTGAAAGAGAATGCCAAGCCTTGGTCATTATCCGCCTAATTAACAGTCTACACCCCCCCAGGGGTATATTTCCTAAAACTGGTACTTCTGACTCCGCTCTGAGCAAGGATTTAATTCGAAATTCCTTTAATGCTGATTTGCCTATAAATTCGAAGTCTACTCTTTAGCGTGACTATAGACCCTAGTCAGACAGGGATGGCCGAAGTACCGTTTTTTGAATACTTTTGTACGATAGATAGTACAGAGTGAGCATCCGAGGAATTACGCGATTTTGTAGGTCATTTAATCGTCAGAATAACTGTCACCGTGCGTATTGCCGGTGAAGTAGCTACAGCACTTATAATAGGACCAAAACTACTAATTAAGCTTCGACCACAAAACGGCGTCAAGATAACAACTACAATGCAAGGTAGCATTGATATGACGAATAAGTAAGAATGGATGCGCATTATTTTCTGGAAGGGACCTTTTCCCAGGCCTCTTCAAATCCTGCCGACCTCACGTACTCCGGTCCTGGCCCGGATACAGAGTCCACAACTATTCGGTGCAGTTAGCTTGAGCTGAAAGTAGAATAACTAGATGATAACGCTAGTTGCAGTCTCGACAGGGTCGGTACTCACGCATATTCCCTATCTTCAGCCACATATCGCCCTTGACCCGAAAACCATTCTTTTCCTCATATGGTTTGCACAGTTGCTCACCATAAGCCACAGTTCGGACGAACTTAGCGGCGTGTCCATCGTCTGCTTCGAGCGAAACTGTTTTATGGAAGAGACCATCCCATTCTAGTTTGGGAGGATAGCTTACAATGTCTTCCAGGCGCGGCTCGGAACAGCCTCGAGAGACATAAAGGAGGAGATCCAAACGAGCCTTCCATTCAAGCAACCGGATCTTCGTTTCTGTCGTCATCCAAGGCTGAGAAATGTAAGTGGGGAGAAATATGTTAGAGTTAACAGCATGGATATGAAAGAAATCAAATTTAATCATCTTCTTGGGGTTCTGGGCTGCGGCGGTGTAGTACACTATACATTAATCAGCTTAGGGTCATTAGGAAATTCAGAAGAAACTTGAGGTCCACTATACCCGATACGTTGAGAAGCTCGGCGAGCTTTTCTTCCATCTGCTCGGGCTTGATGGTGACCTGGCTCGCATAGTTAATCATCCTTTCGGGAGCACGGTGCATCACCCCATCGAATATCTTGTTAGTGTCTTGCCACTTTGCAGAGCTTTTGACATCGGGGTCACCGCGCAGCTCATCCAGAAGTTGAAACAAAGTCTTTCCTTTGTCTGACTTTCCCGCATTCTTTGCTTTCCGCTCCGCAGGCTGAAAGAAAGCTTCAAGCCGTTCATCATGTACAGCCGTTTGAGCAAGCCCTTGTGCAATAATCGCGGGCTGTTTAAACTCAATGCCAAAACCGAGATGGATGAAGGGATGTACGAGGCCTATCGAAGCTCTTGTCAGACAATATGAACCAAGTCGCATTGCATTTGGTACATACCTCCAAACAGTCGTGCGAGCATTTCATCTGCAAATTCGCCTCCTGCAAATACATACTCCTGTAAGACTGGGCCAACTCCTTTGGCCTCAAGCTCCTGTTTGAAAAACTGCAAGAAATTTGGATAGTGCTCCCTCTTTCCGGCCAATTTTCTGAACTCGTCAGGGTTGCTCAATCTTTTCACGATGCTTTCGTTGACTGGAAGCGACGGCTTCTGGTATGTTGAATCGTTGGTGTAGGAACGCTCTACATCTTTTGGTGTTGCTCCGAGCGCAAAGATCGAGAGTATGTGGTGGTCAATGTGATCTAAACGGGTGTCAATAGGGTTTATGTTCAAATCCTCGTCTCCTGAAAGGGTGAGATAATATTTACTATGGAATCCTTCGTCGTTGAAAAAAATATTATGCTCTTCAAAATCTTTTTGCAGTACATCGCTTGATCTTTCGGCGGTTTCAGGTTTCAAATTGAAACTGAAGACAAATGGATCGTTCACTGATACTTTGATAGTGCTTGGTGACGCCATCTTTCTGAGCTGCCCACAAGTGCTGAATAGATATTTCGATGATTTAGCCAATCTGGAGCTAGGAAATCCAGATCTTGAAGGTCGAATATTTGGTATAAATGACCTAATAGAGGGAGAGGGTACTTGTTCAATGCGCCGCTTTACGTATATTACCCTGCTCATGAGGCTTTGAAGTTGAAATGTAGACTTATATGTAGCAGAGCTGCGTGTAACCAGCCTGCTGACCAACTACCGAGGGAATATTCAAGTTATAAGGATAGCCTCTGAATATATTAACAATCTCCATCGCGCCCTTGGCTTGATTTTGTGATCTAGAACTATACGACTGTCTTCTTATAGGCCCACCATGCGGTTACGTCATAGAATTATTAATTAAGCTCGTGCATTTGGTAGCTCAGAATTGACACCTTCGATTTTTTAAAAATTTACCGAGATGCCGAGCTCTGCGAAGGTCGAATCATATCGCAGGAGTAAAACAGCTAGGGCGTAGGTATTAGTCAACCCTTCTAGAAAAAGCAAATCCGTTAAATTAGATGAGACGTCTAGAGATATCATCTCAAATCAACCATGGTTTTTGAGGACTATCTATGGGAGATGCTGTTAATGGTACGTACCATTTGGACCTTGTTTGTGCATTTCGCACTCTTTTACCATCACTAGCCTGTTTCTCATCCATCTCAATCAGACATCTGTTACAATACCACGGTCAAACGATCAACGACGAAGAACCAACGGAGCCACACTTTGTTTGCTTCAGGTTGCCAATAGAATCCTAGGCCTGTGCTGGGGCTTGGGGCCTAATTGCGAAGCTTTCCATATCTCGTTCCTCTTTTGAAAGCATGATTTCTTCTAATCCTTCCAATCTATCCAGGATACGCGTACGCGTTGGCGGTGGGAAGTTAGTATTTGTCGATGGGTTGATGTAGCCCCAAAGGAACATATATGTATAATGAGCCCGGAGTCTTAGCCGCCTGCGTACGGATTCCCTGAGGATTAACTCGTCTGGGCGTTGAAGGGGAACACGACTTCCCCTTCTGCCCCATGCCTCGTATTGCACTATTCCTATCTCGTCTGGCGGAATACCTAGGATTGCCTGTCCTTCTTCTCCTGGGAGAGGACGATGTTTCCAGCGGACAAAAAGTTTGATGATATCTAATTTGCTGGTAAGTGCTGTGCGTTTCAGTGTTTTCCATAATGTGGTGAGACTTGGTTGTGACAAAAGTAGGCGACGCATTCCGTCCTTACCACTTCCCGTGATAGGATCGGTGAATCGCATATCCAATTTGACAAAAAAGGTAACAGCAAAAAATAGGTCAAGATCTGAGAATATTGCTTCATTTTGAACGATTCCAATGCGGCGATTGTTGTCAGGGATATCCATCAAGAACCATATTTTCTTCAAAACGGGTTCACATCTATCGGGTACCGGAACGCCATCTTCGGCTAGTATGGCCATTATTTCATGACAGACCATTTCACGATAGCATATCATCAATAACCATTTGAATGATGGTACTAGTCGAATGTCACCGGCCAATGCTCTGGCCGGAACTGGGTGTGATTGGCCTGCAGGATCAGGTAAACAGAGCTTGTTATAGCAACGGAATGGGAACGTCCTTGCGGAGTCTCTAGCTCGACGGTGTGCTTGTGCTGCAATGACCCCGGTGAGCCGATTGCGAACGATGTGATGGAATGGCTTTGAAATGGAGTAAAGGATAAGTAACTCTTGAATACGCAAGTATTTCGCAACCAAAATGGTTAGTTCTGGATATTTGAATATGTGATTGAAGATGCTAAACCTCATGTCATAATCTTCGTGACGCACGATCAGCCAGTTCTTCCGTTTGAAGTGTTTTTCTGGGTTCACTATGGCGAAATGCTTTAAAGATGCAGAATCAAAGTCTGACTGCGCGAGATCACCAATACTTCTATAACCATTGCTGTGACCGCGGTTACTGATTCTATTTCTGCGGATAGTCCTTGGAGTCCAGTCTGGATATCGAACTTTCAGGTCATCAATTGAATGCAATCCGCGGTACTTCCAGGTCCTCAAAATGTGATCAGCAAGATAACCACGACTCAGCCGGGGTAGTGAGGATACGAGCAAACGCACTGTCTTCCTCATGTCGGGAAGCGTAATACCACTACTTATATCATCATCGTCATCTTTCAGTTTCTTCACGACAACTCCTCGTGTCAGAGGGAGCTTGTTATTTGTGAAACCTGCCATGCTTGATTTGATATTACCCCTATAAGGGTGAACTCTTGCTAGCTGCTCTATTTCAGCTAGATTTAGTTCACTGGTATAGCCGTCTTGTGGCTCGCTCCTATCATGCCCTAGCGGCATGATGGCCGACCCTATTGAGTTTTCTGAGCCAAATTCATTCCCAACTGCGTTGAGGTTGTCGACACCCTTCGGCAACATACAGGTCAAGGGAGGGTTTGGCAGAAGAATCCCGTCATAGCCGCCTGCAACTATCCAATGTTTACCAAGCGCATTTGCTGGAAACATCTGCTCCGGCCCTGTGCTCTTCCGGACATGAAGAGGGTTTGGCGTTCTCCTTCTATTGGGGAACGGTTGATTTGGGTCCATGTCAAACCTAGGCATGGGCGGATCTTGGGGAACTACCCTGGCCCAACCAAATGCATTGGGCACCGGTTTATATTCTGGCAACCACGTCGGCCGTGACAACTCCGGGAAGTATGCTGGCCGGAAAGGCCCCCTCGGAGGTGGTTGGGATGTTCCTAGGGTTTGCGAGATGGGCCTTTCGTAGGAGAAGACTGATGGGTTTTCTTCTCTCTGCTTGCCTTTGTTTAATGCTGCTAGGTCATCGCATGGAACCTCACCGATTACCCCTGAGGATTTATCGAGACCATCCGCGGGATTCATATCTTCACAACTTGCCAGAGCTACTATAGCAATGAACTTTGATTCTCAAAGTAGCGTGGCCTAAGACGCGACACGTTAATATACCTTTACGAATACACTGAGGATCCAAGTTAGTTAAAGTAGCTTACCTATTAAAAGCTAGAACCCCCGTGCTTCAATCCTCAGAACTATCGCAGTTTTTGGCGAAGATGACGCGAATTTTTCTGAGGACGAAGCTAGAATCGTATCAGTCGGTAGAGCGGGAAAGAGTATAATAGGAAACAAAGTACCTTGCTTTCGAAGCGTGCCGTGACTCGAGTTAGGGGCCTGGCGCCTATATGCTTTGAAACAATATTCAATGAGTAGAAGAGACTACTGTCTTGGAATAACTCCAGAAAACTCATATTATTATGACTCTTGAATCAAAAAAATATTTAGGTAGATGTTTACCAACCACTGTATGTTATCATATCAAAAAATGATCCTTCACCATCGTCGGGGGGATTGTTGTTACTAGAGCGACATTCTCACTCCTATACTTCTACACTATAGTAAAGTGTGAAGGTCAGCTAGTGAATAGAAATAAAGGGCACCGAAGAGAGTGAATATCTACTTAATAATAAAATCTAATAATAAAGAGAACATATTCAAAAATATCTTTGTGAATATAACTGAATAATATATCTAGTTGGTATAGAGCAATAAGATAAAATTACCCTGCCAATCACCATAGTAAATAGATATTTTATAAACCACAATATCCAATAGAATTATGTACGAATATCAAAAATATCGAGAAAGAAGTAACCCTCTAGGTCCGCAAGATATTCAAGAAGAATTATTTGTTTGGAATCGACTTATAGTAGGAAAAATTATGGTGGAAATGCGTTGAGCAACAGGAACAATCATCTATCATAACTTTCATCACCAGGATTGTTGAAAATGCAGTAGAATGGCATGGGTATGGGAAAGTGAGAAGGAAACAGTAGAACACACAAAAAACGCCTTGTCAGAACCTGTTGAAAGGCGGTATGGAGGGAAGATTCCTGGTCTGCTCCTCCCAGAGAAGGGTTAAGAATGGGTAAAAATAGTACAGTTGATGCAGATGCTAGGTATTTCAAGGGTGGATACAGTAAGGTCGAAGCTTTTATACTGTGCTGGGGCACCAGGGATGGCTGTCACATCCTTGGGCGATTTTGTCTTTCTGTGTATATCTCTCAGGCCGTCTTATTGGAGATAGCCTTGGATATCATTTTCGGTTGAGTAGATTGAGAAACTCTTCCTTAGTCTTTGCGCTGGACCTCATACAGCCGAGCATGCAGCTGGTGGTTGTAGTGCTTCCAGTTTTTTGGACTCCACGCATGACCATGCAAAGATGGCTGGATTCCATGACTACTGCAACACCTTGGGGCTTAAGAACTTCTACAATGGCGAGGGCAACCTGCTTGGTCAGTCGCTCTTGAACCTGAAGGCGTCGTGAGAACATCTCCGCGAGACGGGCAAGTTTGGAGAGACCAAGTACTCTGCGGTCGGGAATGTAGCCAATGTGCATCTTAGCAAATGCAATAGTTAGCCCAGTTTCATGTCGTATATGAGTGAGGATGTCCTACCTTTCCCGAAAACGGGACCATGTGGTGTTCGCAAAGGGAGAACACTTCGATGTCCTTCACAATCACGAGTTCGTCGTGGTCCTCGTGAAATACAGCACCGTTGACAAGATCTCGTACGTTCTCCTCATAGCCCTTTGTGAAAAACATGAGTGCTTTGGCGTACCGTTCTGGCGTCTCGAGGAGGCCTTCTCGCTCCGGATCTTCTCCGATACATTCGAGAATAGTCTTTACAGCCCCGGCAAGTTTTTGGATCCTCTGCTCGGTTTGTTCAGGTGTCGACTCCAGGCGTTCTCTAGTCCCTAGGCCTAAACCGTAGCAAGACAGACAGTCAGTAATTAATCAATGGATGAGAAGGAGGCAAACCTGGCAGAATGACATACTGGGCCAACTAAGTCCGTCGAAGTCTATAGGTGGATTCAATGTATACGGGCTCGCAGGGCGGCTGACGGCGGTCGATGGAGGGCTACTGGTATGGTCGCGAGGGTCCCTCGGAGGCTCACTCAAGTTGCGCCTGGCTGCTGGATGCGAGGCAACCTCGGTCACCATCCTGAGGCCGTTCGGCTTCTTTTCTTCGTCATTGGCCTTCTTATCATCTGCGACAGCCGTAGTAGGAGCCTTCGGGGTTGTGTTTGGCGGGAGTTCAGTATTTGCAGTGTCTCGGAGCTCATCGGGTCCCAGGACGTGCTTTCGTTCGAAGGACGACTTGATAGAGGAGTTCAGGCTCTCTCGCTCTCTGCTGTTGCTCGGCATCCGCACGGAGGAGGTGCCGTTGAGCAGATACGACGGCACGGCAGACTTGGGCTTGGGATGCGACGGCTGTGGATCCCCGGGACTCATGCTGTCTGTAATTGAATGTTTGTCGGTATTTATTGATCGCGGCAGTGATGGAGGGGGAAAAAGGTGCGGGATGGTCAGCGAGAGTTTTTTAAGTATCTTTCAGCGGCGTTTTGCCTTCAGCCCGGCGTAAAGCTCTCGAACACGACCGGAGGTCTACAGAGCGACGTAGACACGGGTTGGTAGGCCAATCGAGCAGTCAATTGGGCTCATGTTCAGTCATTATCGCTCGCGGAGGTAGAGGGACGACTGAGAGGGACAATGACACCATCTGACGTCCATGGCGCCTTTTCCCGCCGAAAATTTTCCCGGCGGCCAATCAGCCGTGGCCGGTGGCCCGGGGAATAAATACAGATGATGGGCAGTTTCAAGAGGAGGAGAGACACATGTTCATACACAGTGACAGGTCTTCAGACTCAGAGAGCGGGCAGCCTACAGCAGAGAGTCGCAGGGCAAAGGGGAAGTTGGGATCGGGACTGAAGATCAGGCAGATCGCCCAACTCAGCCACAGGGGAACGAGAGAGACGAACGAAGAGATTAGAGGTTCATCGTGGTACATGCGGCATGGAGTACTTCGTAGTTAATGCTACACGGCACTGGCTTGCCTGAAACTAAGCGATTGCTACATCATGACTCCAGCTCTTCAGTCGGCACGTCCTCTATATCTTTTCCTACAATTGCGTCCGCGACCTTCCATACCTGAAGCAGGTTGTCCTCGGCGGCCGAGCAGAGCACCCAGGGGTCGTTGAGATTCCAGCTGAAATCGGAGATGCGGTTTGTGTGTCCGCCGTGGATGAACAGCCTATATTTGGCAAGCAATGGTCAGCAATCTAGGACTAAGGAGGAAACAAAAGGCCGGGTTATAGACAGCGATTCAACATACAGTTCTGGTGGCCCGTCTTGGGCATCCTCCTGGGTTTGTTCCTCGCCTGCACGGCTAAGATCCCAGAACATGATCCTCCTATCGTAACTGGCACTGGCTAACACGGATTCCTCAAATGGATGCCATGATAACGATGTGACCGAGTCCTGGTGGCACTCGAGAGCATGGAGTTTGCGTTTGAGACTACGGAGATCCCACATTCCAATAGACTTGTCAGCAGATCCGGTAGCCACTATAGTCTCTGCGGCGGGGTTGAACGCGACTGCGTTGATTGCGTCCTTATGTTGCCCTTTGACAGAAGCTGCAGAGCGAGTGGTATCTGCGTCACGGATGTCGAGAATTTGGAGTGTGATGTCATCAGAGACGGTGCCAATAAGGGATGAGTGAAGTGGGTGGTATTGCACATCGTTAACGATGGAGGAATGGTGTGTGTACGTTCTCAAAGGTTTCAAGGCCTTGTTGCCTTTGGTATACGTGTTGAGATCCCTAGATGGGGAAATTGTTAGTGGTCATGCACTTGGTGAGCGCATGTGTAGACACTGTTACGTACCACAACCGAACAGTCTTATCTTCGCTCCCCGTAGCTAGCTCCCCAGCTGTATGTGGGCTCCAGCTTAATCCAAAGCCCTCGTTCGTGTGCCCTAGCAACTCAAGCTGTGGATTGACGGTGCCCTGGGGAACACTTGGGTGTTTTGACCGGTCCCATATCATCACTCGTCCGTCCGTGCACATCGTTGCAATGATGTTAGGATTCTGTGGCTGGTAACGCGCCTTATTGACCTCTCCCTTGTGGTCGATCTTCTGTACGATATTGAACTTCACCTCCATGGAGGTCTTGTTGGAGCCCACGCCGCCATAGCCTCCGATTTCCCCCCTCTCTTCATCGTAATCTTCAGCTTCAGGGCTCTTTGGGTTCGGAAGCTGTACGTGGGCTATTTGAAGGTAATTTTGGGCTTCGCTTGATGTGTGAGTGCCTAGCAGGAGGCGATGGGTGGAGTATGGCTTGTCGGGATCTCTAATTTTGGAAATGTATCAGAATTTACCCATGACAGAGTAACCTGGACCAGCGTAGTACTCACTCCTGCTTGTCGGGCAGCCATTGCGCTGTGAGAGTCGGCCACTCTAGGGCGGTGCTGAGAATCATGTCATATAGGAAAGGAGCGTTCTTCTTCCATGTCTTGTACTCTATAAATCACCTTCTTAGAACCAGTGATATTCTCAGGGACATCCATTGGCCTATACCTTCATTGATGATCTTCTCATCAGCGATTTCCTCCTCATGGTCTTCCTCTAAGCCTGTTATTTTCAGATCAGCAACTGATCATCTATCTAGACGATGAAGGGAGCAAACGTACTCGGCGAGAAGCGCTCCATCGCGCCGCGAAACTACCAAAAAAAGCTCTAAAAGAAAAGTATGTACGGCGACCTCCAGCCTGAAAAACGCTATAAGTTGCAACAGCAGTAGACGATAGCTCGCGCGGATGTGTTTGGCACGGTCGAAAAAACAGCCAGCACCCACGCGATTTGCGTCCAGCGCGTTAATTGAAGTTGTCACCAAGCGTGGCTCGGGCCGACGCTGATCCGACGTCGAGTCACGTGCAAATCCCGGGGCTCCGCGACTTCGGTCACTTTTACAATCTTCACGGTGCAGAACCAAGTTGCAGCTTTCGCATATATTCTGTCGTCTAATAACTGTTTCCTTGCTATCGCTTATTCACTGGACAGTATTTCTGCTGGACAACCGCGGAGGATCGCCTTCGCTAGTTCACCTGACCGTACTTGTCCTGAATAATACTTCTCTTAATACACAACTACACATCCAGCCGCAACCATGGGTGTCCCAAAGTTCTTCAGATGGCTCTCTGAGCGGTATCCAGCGATATCGCAACTTATCGCGGAGAATCGCATACCTGAGTTTGACTGCCTGTACCTCGATATGAATGGCATCATTCACAACTGCACCCACAAGGACTCAGACTCACCGACCTTCCGGATGACAGAGGACAAGATGTTTATCGCAATTTTCAGCTACATCGAGCATCTTTTCGGAAAGATCAAGCCAAAGCGACTTTTCTTCATGGCGATCGACGGCGTTGCTCCGCGAGCCAAGATGAATCAGCAGCGTGCCCGTCGATTTCGAACGGCACTTGACGCCGAACTCGCGAAGGAAAGGGCTATAAGGGAAGGTGTTGAGATGCCTAAAGAAGATGCATTCGATAGCAATTGCATCACCCCCGGAACCGAGTTTATGGCCAAGCTCACGAAGCAGCTAAAGTATTTCATCAACAAAAAGGTGTCAGAAGATGCAGAGTGGCGCGGAGTCGAAGTCGTTCTCTCAGGCCATGAAGTTCCCGGTGAAGGAGAGCATAAGATTATGGAATATATACGCCAGGCAAAAGCGCAGCCGGAGTATGACCCGAACATGCGTCACTGCTTGTATGGGTTAGATGCGGACCTGATCATGCTGGGGCTCCTTAGCCATGATCCTCACTTTTGTCTTCTCCGAGAAGAAGTCACGTTTGGACGGCAGAGCCAAAAGAAATCAAAGGAGCTTGAACATCAGAATTTTTACTTGCTTCATCTTTGTATAGTTCGGGAGTACCTGGAGCTGGAATTCCAGGAACTGAAGACCGACGGAGCTTTACAATTTCCTTTTGACATGGAACGAGTCATTGACGATTTTATCCTAATGGCCTTTTTCGTTGGAAACGACTTTTTACCAAATCTACCAAACCTGCATATAAATGAAGGCGCTTTGGCATGGATGTTCAAGGTTTATAAAGAAGTATTACCTAAACTGGGGGGTTATGTTAACGAACATGGAAAGATTCACATGGAGAGATTGAGGACGCTGTTAGCAGCGTTGTCTGATGTTGAATTTAGATTTTTTGAAGCCGAGTATTCCGACGCAAAATATCTAAAGTCGAAAACACTGGATGGAGACTCAACCCCAATGCTGCCGGAAAAGCCTAACGTGCTTACAATCACTTCTGCTCAGAAGCACATTTTCAACAGAATCAAGAAGTATGTCACCCACCGCCCGGTGGATAATGATGGCCAGCCCATACCCCTCGATCTCTCTCCCTCCTTGCCAGCGAAAGATCGAAAGTTTGTTGAACAATTAGCCGATAGCCTCCATCTAAAATGGAGCTCTATATTGAACCAACACGAGGAAAGGTTCCTCCGGGTACAGCTGCCACCTAACGAGGAAGATGATGACGACGACGATGATGAAGAGTCGCAGATTGCGATCATGCGTGTTCTTAAAAGATACGATAATGCGAAAGTTCAGGATACCACCGCCGAGGATGTACACCTGGCAGCCGAAAAGAAGTACGAGAAGAAATTCCAGGAATGGAAAGACAAGTACTACAAAGAAAAGTTTGGGTGGGGCCTGGAAAACACGGAAGAGATGCGAAAATTGACCGAAAACTACGTTCAAGGTCTCCAGTGGGTTTTATTCTATTATTACCGCGGTGTGGCCTCATGGCCTTGGTTCTACCGCTATCATTACGCCCCTATGATATCCGACATTCATCTCGGCTTAGGTGCCGATGTAGATTTCAAACTCGGACAACCTTTCTTCCCCTTTCAGCAGTTGATGGGTGTCCTGCCAGATAGGAGTAAGAAGATTGTTCCTGTGGCATTCCACAGTTTGATGACTACCGCCGAGTCCCCAATCATTGACTTTTATCCTCGAGACTTTGAGCTCGATATGAACGGAAAAAAAATGGAATGGGAAGCCGTGGTGAAAATCCCTTTCATTGAAGAGGCTCGGCTCCTCAAAGCCATGGCTACGAAAGAGCATTTATTAACCCCTGATGAAAAGGCGCGGAACTCGTTTGGGGTGACGTTGAAATTTGCCTATTCGTCTGATGCTGAATTCACCTACCCCAGCTCACTACCGGGTATCTTCCCAGATGTTTCGCGGTGTCACTGCATCGAGAACGTTTTTGAATTACCCACCATGGAAGGATTAGATCCATATGTGGGACTGGTAGAAGGCGTCAAAATCGGAGCTGAGGCGTTGGCTGGCTTCCCAAGCTTGCAAACTCTTCAGCAGACAGGGCAGCTCGGATTCCATGGGGTATCCGTATTTCAACAGGAGAGCCGTAACGAAAGCATGGTTGTTACCATAGTCGATCCTGAGATTAGTGGAAGCACTGCAGACGCGAAGGCTAAGCTAGGTAAAAGAGTTCATGTCGGTTATCCATTCCTCCAGGAAGCAAAGGTGGTATGTGTTTCTGACGAGCTCTTCGATTACGTTCGAGTTGATGGGGAGGAACATGTTGTGGCTATTCCGCATAGCCCAACACAAATCAACCAGTGGAAGAGGAAGGCCGACAGTATCGAGTCTTACTACAGCAAGCGACTAGGAATGGTTATTGGCAAAGTTGAAACTATTGTGAGAGTGGAGATATTGAAGGGCTTGATGAAGACGGAGGATGGCGCTACCGTTAAGGAGTTTACGGTGGTCCCCGGAGTTGAAACCGAATATGCGGGCCAGCTGATCGTTGACACTGTATTCAGCGAGGACCTCCGTTTCATTGAGCGCGAAGCGGTCCCTATCGACGAGGAATTTCCAGAGGGCGCAAGAGCATTCTTCTTGGGTGAGTATAACTACGGCGCCCCAGTTCATGTTACGGGACATGAAGACGGGAAGTTGCTAGGTCTTCTCTCAGCCGTGAAAGGGAGGGAACCTGAGTTTGGTAGGGAACATGTCTTGAATGCTGAAAGGCTATCAAGATACACTCCTTCGTTCGCCATCGCGCGGGACCTGCGACTCAGCCCTCTTACTGTGGCCAAAATCACCTCGTCCTTTTCGGTGACGGTCGATGGGACTCGAATCAACCTCGGGCTCAACCTTAAATTTGAGGCAAAGAAGCTCAAGGTTTTGGGGTATTCGCGACGTGGGAATTCTGGTTGGGAATTCAGCGAAAGAGCCATCAGTCTTTTACATGAATACATGATCAAATTCCCTGAGTTCATTGCTGGGATCCAACATAAGCCTCAGGGCGACACCTTCGAGCCCACCGATTTCTATCCTGCCGAAATTGCGAAAGCAAAGATCAAGGAGATCCAGGCTTGGCTTAAATCTATCGAGGCAAAGAGCTTTGAGCGTGTGCCGCTTGAAGCAGAGCAGCTTGACTCGAGTGTTGTAGGGGCAATTGAAAAATCCGCCGATGAGCTGTCGAAATCAAGGCCCCCACCAGTGGCACAGAAGATTCGAGGTGTACCACGTAACGCGTTGTTGAAACCGGCGGATGCGGAGCATCGCCTCAACAATCAAAATTTCCAGCTTGGAGATCGCGTGTTGTACGCTCAAGATTCCGGAAAGGTCCCTATTGCTACTAAGGGAACTGTTGTTGGTCTAACGCGCACGTCTAGACATTTGCTTCTTGACGTAGTGTTCGACGTTTCCTTTATGAGCGGCAGTACCCTTTCGGATAGATGCTCACCATTTCGCGGCTCAACAGTTCCTGCGTCCTCCGTTCTCAACCTGACTAACAAGCAGCTTACGGCGTTATCGCGTGCCACGGCGCAAAAAGAACAGTCCAAAGCTCAACAAGGACCCCTTAGAGGAGTTAAATTTAATTCCCCCGGTCCAGGTGATGGAGGAAAGCCGAAGGATGCACCCGCCGCTCCGCCACCTCTGACGAACAGTTATCGGGGTGCTCTTTTGGGCCAGCCTGCCAATGAAAGGGCTAACGGAGCACCCGCTTGGGGTCGTGGCCGAGGACGAGGAGCTTTACCGATACGCGGCAACCCAACCCAGGAAAATGGGGCCGACCAGCAGACACCCGGCATCATCAGGGGTAGAGGACGCGCTGGGTTCAATCAAAATGGTAGCGGGCGGGGAGCTGACATGCAGTCGCATCGTGGGCGTGGAAGAGGAGGTTACGTGAGCGTGGACAGTATGGACTCCGGAGCTGGCGTCATGAACCATAATCCAAATTTCAAGCCACGACCATACAACACAGTACCTCCGCCAGCATCGTTGAATCAGCCGGCGTCAGCCCGAGGACGAAACGGGCGTGGGAGAGGAAGAGGTCAAGTTCGAGGTGGACGGGGTAGAGGTGGAGGCCCTATTGCTAGCACGAGTGAGGCGTCAACTTAGCGACTTACAGTTCTGTCTGTCCTCATTGCCAATGCATTGAAGTTCAGGAAATCGGGTATTTAGCAGTCGGGTTTTGCAAAGCGTTGCCAGATCTATGAGTATTGTTTGTTCCATTTTCTCTCTTCTTCCCATCATGGTGCCTAGGAGGTCTGACGTCCTTGGCTAAGGGGAACTGAAGGGGTCAATGGGCGTTTCTTTGTCACATCGAGGAGATAAAGTAAATACAAGACGAAGATCAAGGACGTGGCATTCTCTCTATGGGCTGAAGTGGGTTGTTTCTGTTGTGCAGTAAGAGTAAGATTTCCTGACGCGCGCGCCACAGCCCTTCGACCCAGAGATGCCTTTGCCCCTTTTTCTGCGCTTCTCTGCAGACTGCGCACTCCACAACTCCTTGTCCCCCGGTTGTAATACGAGATTCGCCGCAAAAAAAGATCGTGTGCCTCGCTGCGAATGACGTCATGACGATATTTATGCACATCATCGCGGCCTCAAAGCCCGTAATCCATGCAGCGTCGATCGGATCTGTATCATCCTTGTCCTCACCGCGAGTTCTAGGCTCCAAACTATGCTGCTCGCGCGAAGAATAAGAAATTAAACTAAAAACGGGCGAGCAAGGGGAAAGGGTAGAGAGGACTTCCCGAACCATGGCGCGTTTTCGCCCCCTGAAGTCACTAAAAATGGCCGTTTTCTTATCTCTAGCGACGTTCTCAAAACTGAGTCACCACTTATTGGCGGGGATAAGAGCCCGGCAAATGTCTGTCTTATACCCAGTATTTACTCGAGCATCAAGTGCTTTCATAAAACTACATTTCTCCTGGCATGGTCTTCTAGGCTCATCCGAGTGGTCGGCGTCTCGTCGTGTGTTTCATGGCCTTTGAGAAACGTACTCGGGAGAGGCTTGATGTCCAATTCTCATAGCTGTGGGTTTATATGCTATCAAAAAGCATTCCTCTTGTCAAAAATCCGCTAGCTAGCTTGGACATACTATCATCACCATGACGGCGGAGTGTTCTCGATTCTCGGCGGAAGTCCTGCTGATGGTACGCTTGTCGCTCTCGCATGGACTTATATGCCTCTGAAGGATTCCTCCGCTGTCTGATACGTACTGTTGCAAATACATGGCTGACACTGCTGGCTCTATAGGATGACAGTCTGGCCATTATACATATACCCATAGCTTCATATCCCTATTTCATTGGCCCCATTCTTCGCCTTATATCTCTCGATGTCCCTTTAGGGGAGGGAGAAGATGGGAAGCCAGCAAATCCCTCTATTGGCTTCGTCAATATCTCATTGACACCAATCGAATGCTCTATAATATGCCCTCGAGAGCTCGCGAACCTTTACTTTGCTCCTATGGCGAAAGAGTTCCAAGGAGCTGCTGCATCGATGGCCGCCAGTGTTCACATTAGCCCAGAAGAATACCTGGTCATGCAGGTTGAAGGGCAAGGCTTGGATGCTGGTCAGCGAGTGGTAGAACTGACTAGCCCTCTTGCAATGGCTGGAATGTAAGTCGACGATCCACTGTGGTAGGGCCTATTGCTGATAGATGTTCAAAAGCTCAATCTTCTTCATATCCACGTACTTTTCGGATTATATTGTCGTTCCAAAACATTCGAAGAAACAAGTCACAGATACGTTCGCTGAGCGAGGTTTTAACGTCCAGGAGGGGCCCGTAGACCCCGACAGCGGTCGTCGAGGCTCAACACCAAGTATCCTTCTACCTAGCTCCAGATCAGGGACCCCACCTCCATGCAGTGTATCCGAGTTGCAGTTACGGACCTTTTCTACCCTTCGGCAACATCACATTCGTCCACAGGCCGATAAGACTTTGCGTCTTGTCCAATGCGCCGCGCATTATAGAGAGTTCACGGGAACAAAATCTTACTCGATTCTTCGACCCAATCTGATATCAGTCCTTCTTAACGACAATCCCCAATTTTTCTCACTGACAATTGCAGCTTCCGACCCTGCTCCATCCTTACTTCTGGAAGAGCGGTTGCTGCGTCGATTCTCTTTGCCTAATGACCCAGATAAGGAACCGTCGTCCCCCGTGGGAGATGATGTCAGCTTGCTTTTGGGATCAAAGGACGAATTTCTAATCGCCATTACCCTTGATCTGAGGGATCTACCCCTTGAAGCTACTGGCATTGTATCGGGGGTGGCAAGCGCTTTGGTAGCTGGCACCCATAAGGAGATTGGAGCGGAAGGGGATACCCAAAAAGTAGGTTATATTAGTCCTAGAGACCAAATATTCTTGTTGATAGACCTATGCTGATTGTAATAGACTCTAGAAACTAGTTTTCTTAGCACTTCCCGTGCTGGGAATGTCATAGTCCGTGAAGAAGATTTGAAACTAGCTATGGAATATCTTGAAGCGGAACTCTGAATTGGATTCTATAGCCTTTTTAGTATTCAGCCAGCATTCTGTGATGACCAGCATCAATCACCTGGCTCAGAAAGGGATCGAAGCCATAGCATGGTTTGATGGGATGCATTATCTCCCTGTTCGAAGACTAAATCATGAGATTATTACCATAGACTCTGACAGACCCTGTAACGATAGCTCGTTAGTATCAAAAATATGAATCGAAGACATAAATAAGCTGGTCATACCATCTGAGCATCCACCAGCCCAAGAGCGCCCTTTTTCATTCCATGCCACACAGCTTACAACCTTGACGCTCGCGCCGGCTGATATGGTCTGGATAACATCGCCTGTCAAGATGTCCCAGGCTATAACATTCGCAGAGCCACTATCCCTACCGATATTCGACTCTGGGGTCTCACTTCCACTCAACACCACGCTATCTCCCTTAGCAAAGGTAGAGCGGATACGTAGGTCTTTATTTATGTACGTTGGGCCCTGTCTTTTCTCGGACGCCGGTACTGATGGATCGGGATTTCCTTCACCAAATGCCTTAAGAACCGCACCGTTATCGCTATCGACCATGCGGATTCTTCCATCCAAGCACGAGGCAATTATCGCCTTGCCGTCAGCGGAGCATTGTATGCTAGTGATTGGGTGGGCCATAACGTCGACCGTTAGCTCGCCCATTCTCAGGTCATATGTGCGGATCCGGCCATCGTAGCTCGCGGTGATGATACTGCTAGTTTGTGAATGTACACTTATTGACGATACCGTATCAGTGGCTTCGGTGAGAGTTTGGATCGGTTTTGATGCTAGGGACCGGGTATCCCATATCTTTACGTCTGAATCGGCACTTCCTGTATTAGAGACGGCAGCATTAGCTCAATTGATCCTGGAAGGAGATAAGAGTGTGATCTGAGGTACCTGAAATCACTACCGAATCAGCCTCTCCGCCGAAATCCACAGCTTCGATCCGGCTTGAATGGCCTGGCCATCTTCTGACAGTCGTCCCAGTCTCAACATCCCATAGAAACACCTGCTTGTCTCCGCCTACGCTGGCGAACCGCGCATTATCCGAGCTCACTGCTACGTCTAGAACGCTGTACCCATGGGCCTCGTATTTTTGTATTGGCGAGGTGGTGGTCTGCGGGGACGCGGACTTCGACTTTGGCAATGCGCGAGACAGATGGACAGAACGGTCAGAGGAACCAGTCAGGAGAAATGTTCCGGGGGAGCTGGAGTAGACGACCGCGTTCACAGGTGCTGCGACGAGAGATGTTAGAGTTATATTGGAATGTGTTGACGAGGACGTTGAGCTCTCGCGGCATCGTCGAGTCATCACCGGGCGTTTTCTGTATCCCACTTACCGCTATGTGTTTTTAATGTATGGAGAAGAGATGAAGGAAACGTTGTGGAGGTCGACATTTGCTAACCTGTAAGAAGGTATTGATGCTTGTCGAGCAGCACTGGACAAGGTGTTGAGAAAGTTCGTAGGTTTAGTCAAGGATTATTTATCGCCATTTATTCTCATGAAGGTCAATACTAAAGTCAATTGTTGGAATTAAGATATTTAAAAACCTATAGCAGAAAACATGATCTCGGAATGAAGAAGGGTAAAGAAGACATTAAGCTGAAGTGAAGTTTGGCAAGAATCGCTGGCTTCGGGAAATATAAAAAAGTAAGGACGGGGTATATCACAACCCAGAAAACAGCTCTATTGTCTGTCAACCCTCGACCGTTCGACGCGGAATCAAGCTTAGGAGAAGACATAGGAGGTTTCCGGAGGGAAGAAGCCATTCTTTCGCCTGTAACACTTCCACCCGCAATCTCACCAAAGCATGACATCCGTTTAGCGGCGACCGTGGCTGCGGACCTGTGGTGCTTGCATTTGGTCGAGTTCCTGCTCGAGTTGTTTGATGCTGTGGGCGTGTTAGCGAAGACTCTGGAGGTTCGGTGAGATGGAAGGATAAACTTACGCTGCATGAGTGGTCTCCAGATCCTTGTTCAGTCGGTCTCGTTCGGCGATGAGCTTCTGCTCCCATTGTCTGAATCGTTGTTCCTCGATCTTGACCTGTTCGGTGAATCTCTTTCGCAGATTCTCCTCCTCCTCCTTGAACTTGGGGTTGTCCAGCTTTCTCGGTCTGGCCTCTCCGAACTTTCGGGTCTCCATCTGAAGGGCTCGGTAGGCCTCGTAATGCTGTTCCTCGGTGGTATGGATGAGATCAAGCATGTGCGTTCGGATGAGGATGGAGCGAAGCTTCTTGAAGTCGCAATGGTCCTCGTTCTCAACCTCCGCCACACCCCAGGCATACTGACGACCCTTGACAATGTGGCCGTCGCTGGTCTTGACATCCTTCTCCGAGCCGATGACGGAAAATGGCATCACCGCCATGAGACCGCGGGCATGCTGTGCGGCCTGCTCGTCATCTTCCTCGACAGGAGGCTGGTAGATCTTGATACCTTGAGCTTCGATGACAGCACGAATCTATCGCAAAATACCGGTCAACTTCGGATACTAACGAACCAGTGAAGGGATTTGACTTACTCTCTGCTTGAAGCGGGCGAGGTCAGAGGGGCTTAGTGTGTCGGCTTTGGCGACGACTGGGATCAGGTTGACACGCGAGCTAAGGCGCTTCATGACTTCGATGTCGAGCGGCTTCAAGGTGTGGCCGGTGGGGCGGATGAAGTACAGACAGGCGTGGACACGGAGGTCAATCTTGTCGATACGGCGGGGCTGCTGCTCCTGCAACATGTAAGACTCGTGCTGGTCGTCCAGGAACTCGATGATGGGCATCCACGAGTCACGGTTGTTGACATAGTCGCCGAATCCAGGGGTGTCAATAACGGTCAACCGAACTATAAAGTCAAGCGTGTCAGCATCCAGACACTCTCAGCTGCCGTCAGGGCCGGATTGTACCTTTGAAAAAGCGCTCTTCGAGCTCAGCCTTTGTGATCTCGATCTCAACCGTCTTGTCAATCTGCTTGGCATGTCGGCGCTTGTGGTCGGCGTAGTTCTTGATCGTAGTCGAGAAGAGGGTATTGATGAATGTTGTCTTTCCCAAGCCAGACTCTCCGGCCACCTGGAATCGATCCGTCGTCAGCACGGTGTCTCATAGGATACTGAGGGGAGGGGGTAGGGAGGCAGGTAGGCCGTACCATGATCGTGAAAGCGGCGCCCCGTTTGGCAACAATCTTGTGGCTATGGTCAATGAGCGTCAGCTAAAGCTCTCTAGGCCCCGAGAAGAGGGTCCATCGAGTGCGTACCGTTGGTTTGGCAGCTATGCGAACGGTCAGCTCTGATCCATGCTTAGTTGCAGCCAGCGACTGCGGGAAACTTACATTGGCAATGCCAATTGGCGAGGCGGTCTCAGAAGTCGTCGACGCCATTGGAGCGGATACAGGACGGTCTCAGCGGTCAGAGGGTATGTGCACCGGGGGAGACGAGGAAGAAAAGGACAGGAGATGAAGCCGTCGAGGTGTTTCCTGGGGTTCTTCTCCTTGTGTTTGCTTTGGCCCAAGTCGAACTTCTTTCCCTTTTTTCTGCCCCTGAGTGAGGCTGACTAAGCCGCCCGTTTGGGTTAAGGGGCCCGGCTCGCGCTAGGCCGGATGCGGACTAGCGGTTCGCGGACTAAAGAGAGGCCGAGATCCGGCGGCTTTTTATCTTTTGAAGCTTAAAAAAGATAGAAGAAGACGCAGACAAGTTGAAGAGGACTGCTTAGCTGTAGGACTCAGCTGCTCGAGACGATGAAGACGGACTTCAAGGTAGGCTGACCCGTAGAGACCCCTGCCTGCACGCTCTGCTGACCCGCTCTCCAGTTCTCCAACCTCCTCGGGACTGTTTATCGCAAGGGGAATCTGCTGTTCACGCCCGACGGCACCTGCTTGCTTTCTCCCGTCGGCAACAGGGTCTCCGTCTTCGATCTCGTCCAGTGAGTGTCTGGTCTGCCTTCAATTTGCGTGTGGAATCGCCGGGATGGCTAATTCGTTGGCCCAGGAATACGTCCTACACCCTTCCGTTTGCGCACCGGAAGAACATCGCCCGCATCGACCTCACTCCCAAGGGAAACCTCCTGCTTTCGATAGACGAGGATGGCAAGGCCATACTGACCAATTTCACCCGCCGACTCCCGATCCATCACTTTACCTTCAAATCGCCCGTGTCTGCCCTCTCTTTCTCGCACTCCGGTCGCCATTTCGCCGTGGGAGTCGGTAGGAGGCTTCAGATATGGCGGACCCCTTCAACCCCCGGGGCCGAGAGTGGTGGCGAGCTTGAATTTGCGCCTTTCATCCTACATCGGGATTTGGCAGGCCACTTTGACGCGATACAGAGCATCAATTGGTCGAGTGATTCGCGGTTCCTGTTGACAGCATCTAAAGACTTGACAGCACGGATATGGAGTGTCGATCCAGAAGAGGGTTTTGAACCCACTACTCTGGCTGGACATCGTGAGGGTGTGATCAATGCCTGGTTCTCCAACGACCAGGAGTCGGTAGGTACCTCTCTTCCCTCCTTTTGAGGCTCATTAAACTGATCCGCGCTCTATAACTAGCTGTACACTGTGAGCAAGGATGGTGCGCTGTTTTGCTGGGCTTACGTCTCTAAAAAGAAAGAGGACGGCGGCTCGTCTGACGAGCGCTGGAGGATCGTCAAGAAAGACTACTTCATGCAGAATGCTAAGGTCAACTGCGCTGCTTTCCACGCAAAAGCTAATATCCTGGTTGTCGGCTTTGCCAATGGCATATTTGGGCTTTATGAGATGCCCAGCTTTAGTCAACTACACTTGCTAAGGTATGTGAAACACGTTCCTTTAACAGGTGCGCATTCTGACCTTTTTGTAGTGTTTCTCAAAGCAACATTGATTGCGTGACTATCAACAATTCCAGCGAATGGCTTGCGTTTGGCTCATCAAAACTGGGTCAATTACTGGTCTGGGAGTGGCAATCTGAATCGTACATACTGAAGCAACAAGGCCACCTTGACTCTATGAACGCCTTAGCATACTCCCCCGACGGCCGCAGGATAGTCACCGCCGCAGATGATGGAAAAATCAAGGTCTGGGATCTCCAGACAGGTTTCTGTATCGTCACATTCACCGAACACAAAAGCGGTGTCACGGCCTGCGAGTTTGCCAAACGCGGCAACGTACTGTTCACAGCGTCCCTTGACGGTTCGGTAAGAGCATGGGACCTTGTGCGGTATCGGAACTTCAGAACATTTACCGCTCCTTCTCGATTATCCTTTTCCTCGTTGGCCGTTGATCCCAGTGGCGAAGTGGTTTGCGCAGGCTCCCTGGATTCGTTTGACATCCACCTTTGGTCAGTTCAGACCGGTCAACTCCTCGACCAACTATCCGGCCACCAAGGCCCTGTTTCATCTCTCTCATTCGCTGCAGATGGAAGCCATGTTGTCAGTGCTAGTTGGGATCGTACAGTCCGTATATGGAGCGTGTTTGGCAGATCTCAGACAAGTGAGCCGCTGCAGTTACAGTCGGATGTACTTTCTGTGGCTTTTAGGCCGGATGGGAAACAAATCGCTGCTTCCACGCTCGACGGGCAATTGACGTTTTGGTCCGTTGAAGATGCCGTCCAGCAATCGGGCATCGATGGCCGTCGTGACGTTTCAGGGGGAAGGAAGATCACAGATAGACGGACCGCGGCAAATGCCGCCGGTACCAAGTCTTTCGCGACTATTGTGTACAGCGGCGATGGCACATGTCTTTTAGCTGCCGGAAACAGCAAATATATATGTCTTTACGATGTCGGCACCAACTCTTTAATCAAGAAGTACACGGTCTCTGTCAACACGTCCCTAGATGGAACACAAGAGTTTCTTAATAGCCGGAACATGACTGAGGCGGGGCCCAGAGGTCTCATAGATGAAACCGGTGAAGCATCTGACATCGAGGAGCGGAAAGATACTGCCCTCCCAGGTGCCCGCCGTGGAGACGATGGCGCAAGAACAACTCGCCCTGAGGTTCGAGTGATGGCCGTCGCATTCTCACCGACTGGAAGATCATTCTGTGCTGCCTCTACTGAGGGCCTTTTAATATATAGCCTCGATGACGACATGATATTCGACCCCTACGACCTCGACATTTCCATAACAACAGATAGCATTCTAGCTACGGTTTCAGCAGCCAAGAAGGCTGCCCTACTACAGCCATCCAACTCAATATCTTCGTCAGACCCTGCCACATCTGATTCCTCATTCCTCAAAGCCCTTATTATGGCATTTCGTCTTAACGAATCCAAAATCATTCGAAAAGTTTATGAATCCGTCCCGCCTTCAGAAATTCCCCATATTGTCCGTTTGATACCCACCGTCTATGTAATACGACTCCTCCGTTTCGTCGCCAGCGCTGCGGACGAAACGCCACATTTAGAATTTAATCTTCTTTGGATACAAGCTTTGCTAAGCATACGAGGACGATATTTAAAAGACAATGCTGCCTCTTTTGCATCAGAATTGAGGTCCGTCCAACGAGCGGTTGATGGGATTCGAAATGATCTAAAGCGTCTTGCGGACAAAAACTCGTATGCTCTGGAGTATTTCCTCTCAAAGCCAACTTATGCCCCCAAGGCTAAGGAGCTTGGTCTTCATGAATCGAACGGGCTAGCCTTAAAACCCTCCAAGGAAGCCGCAGATGCTCCAATGGGCGAAGGAGATGGCGAAGGCGCAAATGACAGCGACGGAGATTGGATTGGGTGAGAATACTTCCACAACCCTAGCTATCTAATGTTCATGTATGCTTCGAGCGAGGTGAAAGGCATTATTTTATAAATCTGTTACCATGTATAATTCGTCTTTTTCTACAGGGTGGTGGTGTTACATGTACAAAAGCGTTAGGGAAAAGGGAAATACAACCTTTCAAACTTCGTCTCATATTTAGAAGTAAAAGATGATACAGTAAAGAGACGTATTGGAAGCAAAAGGGAATATTAGCTATATCCGTGAAATGTTCGAAATATCGAGATAGCGCGATAGCGCATGTCGCGTGAAGAAGACCTCGCTTAAAACCCCAATGCGCCGGAAGGTCCAAATGCAACTAAAGAATACACAACGGAGGTTGCACCTTTGATCTTTATTTTACCTATTTCGACCACGGTCCTCGTCATCATCGTCATCTACTCGAGCTCTCTTTGATCCCCGGTGGCCCGTCTCCTCAGCTTCCTGGATACCATATCTTTTCTGCCCTGCGCTGGAGGAACCACCTGTGACTTCAGCAATCATTCCGTCAATACCAAAGGGGTCAGCGGTATCTTTTTCAAATTCCACCGGACCTTCGCGGGCCTAAACCGCGATCAATTAGTACTTATCGTTCAATCTATGAATACGATAACACTTACCTCGGCGTCTTCCGTCCCCTTGAACCCACCCTTTGCACGGCCAAGAACCTCAAAACGGCCACCTTTATTAATTCTATCCATTTCTGCGCCACCAGCAGCTTCGTCATCACCATCGTCCATCTGAGCTCGGGGGCGGTATATACTGTTAATTGCATCCTGCGCTGCGAACAGTGGCTTGTCGTATGCTTGATCCTCGTTGAACCCGCTTTCTAGGCCACTGCTTTGGTTGAATAGCCGTGAGTCATACATGGTCTCCTTACTCTGCGTCGGTTTCGCCAAACCCAGCGCAATTTTTTCAGAAATATCACGATTTTGCTCTCGGGCCATAACCTGTACTCGACGCTCCGCGCCCATCCGAGATTGTCGAAGTTTTCGCTCATCTTCCTGTCGTCGTTCGCGCCGTCTTCTCTCACGATCTCGAACAGCTTCTTCGTCCTCGTCTGGGCTTGGTGACCTGGAGGAGTAGGGCGAAGGGCTTCGGCTCCCGCTGAATGACCGGGCACGAGATTCTTGCCGACTCTGAGATGGGCCGGACCTAGCTTCTCTCGCCTTTTGGGCGAGTTGCCGGAGGTGTTCTTCCTTCTTGGCTTTTTCTTTTTCAGCGAGTTTCTGTTGAATCTGGGCTCTCTGTTTAACCTCTTCTCGGGCATGACGATCAGCGGTGAATAGTGCCTCCGCAAACTGGGCAAATTTATCATTGATTGAGACATCTTGTAGTCCTCGTCCATCGGCAGCCAATCTCTTATCGAGAGGCACTGTGTAACCCTTCGGATTTTTCCAATTCGAGATTGGAGGCGGAATCCTCCATGCCTCTTGATCCTCAGCTGTAAGCTTCCTAGGAGGAGAATGTAGTACTGGTGGGGGTGGTGATGGGGGCCCGCGGGGGATCTTTTTATGTTTGAATTTTGGAGGTTCGAGGGGATCTATTTGCTTCTCCACAATCTTCATGATTCGATCATTCTTCTTATTGGTATTGCCCATCTGGTTTGCGGGGGTGTACCGAACGAAGGTAGGGTCGCTTCGCTTTCCGGTATTGACATTCTTTGGCTTCTGGGCTGTCACTGCTCCTGAAACCAGCTTTTCGAGCGCGGCTTTTGTCTTTTCCATTTGCGTATTGACTTCCTCCTGTGATGGTCGTTCCAACGAAATTTCCCCCATGTCCACCCTCTGCCGTAGCGGAATAAGATCTTTGAATGACGCATGTACGATTCGGTTCTCGTTGTGGCCCTGCCTGGCAATGGAGTCGTACTTCACCTTACCCTCACCGTCGACCTGGAGGGCTAAAGCATTTGACTTGTTTGGCGCGTCTTTACGGCCCATTTCAAGCGGATACTGGGCGACAGCAATCTCCGGGAATGCACCGCCATCTCCAAAATCTTCCAGCGACCGCGGCCGCCATCCTGCGCGTTTTCCATAAGGTGGTGGGCCAGCCCTCTATATACGTAGGACTGTCATTAGTAAAGCGATCATAAGACAGGAAACGCAGTTCCAAGACACAAATAAATGGTAAACTGTTCACCTTCACCACTATTTGGGTTTCATCAATCGCGTCTGCACCGACTACCCTAGGTCCACGTCGCTGGGCGTGAGCTGGAAGCTCTTCATTTTCGCCTGTATACTTAGGAGTCGGCAGAGACCTAAAGAGCCCTTCGCCTAATGAGGCCATATTCGTGTAGTATATGAACAAGAGGGCTCCAAGTTGATTAGCTGGGAATACTGAAGTCGCCTGCGCTGCTCCGATCGCTTTCTGATATGGCATTTCTCTCGAAGCCGCGGAAAAACTATTGGCCATCGGAGAATCATTTTAGCGACGGCTGACCTTGAATTACGTAATCTCACTTCAACTTCCGTCTCCTTTATCAAAGAGTTGAAACCCCTTTGCAACGGTCGAGGATAACTAAAGATGGCCATAACGGTATCAATAGGACGTTATCCATGTAAAAGACGCTCTTGGATTTTGCAATTTCGATTTATTACTAGCAGCATTAGAGAAAATAAAACAGGCTTTCGCAGTTGCGTATTCACATCGTTATCTGGAAGCCGACCGCATGATGCCCGATCAGAAAGCGGATGTGCGACGTTCGCTCATGCAAGACTGGCTTTGATGAAAAAAGACCCATAAAATCCTCACAAAAAGTCACTGAGAATCCACTCCACGAGTATCGTCTCTCACCGCTTTCTCTCTCTTTCAGCTCAACTTATTGCATGGTGAGTCTGCGGTCTGCTGTTATCAGTCAAAGGACGATCAGGAACAGGATTCGCGTCGGGCAATCCGTATGCTGGTGGATTGAAACTTTATCAGAATAAGTTGGGATAAAAGCTGTGAGCCGGTGGCTTTGACATACAATGACAAATGAGACGGTAGACATCACGAGTCCCGCATCGAGGACTGATGAGGTACCTATGCGGCAGCTTGTCGAACCCAGTAATGATACCCGGATGTCGAGTTTGCCCAGTACCCAGGCTGCAGGTTTTCCATGATATCGGTAACGGTGCGAAGGGTATAGGAGCTGTCGAGTTCACGGCACCACAACTGTTGACCTTCAGCTGGACGATATGGTATAAGAGTCTGAGGCTTGTAAGCTCCAGTGGCTCTTGCGACTGCTACGTTCTGGGCGTCAACTTCAGCGCGGGTCGGGCCAATCCATGGAATTGTACCTGCTGGGACCTGATAACTCGGACGAAGCGGTGTTGGAGACACGTATGGAACCGTTATTGCCTGTCCGGCTTGCTATAATGAAGAAATTAGCATCGATGCCAGCCAAGTGATGACGCCAAAACAAAACAAAAGAGAAGGTTGTTCCATGGTCAAGAATTCAAAAGAAACGTGAAAGTACATAGTGGCCATTGGAAATGATCTGCTGGGTCATGCCAAACTGGATGGTAGTTACAGGCTGAGCAGGAGGTGGTCCAGGGGGGGCTGCTTGGGCGGCCGCGACAGGAGTCGGAGGAGGTGGTGGACCGGGAGGATGTCGATTTGCCATCTGCTGTTGCAGCTGGGGAGGCACATAAGTGTAGACAAGCGGCTCGGCGTGCTGGCAGGGAGCATATCTTGAGCGGCTTGGGTCGACAGTGCCATAAGGATAATATTGAACCATCTTGGTGACTTTGATACCTCGCAGGCAGGAACAAGAGACGATGTCAAGGAGAGCTGATGATCGGTGTTATGCGAGGATGGAAGTAGGGTACAAAGATGACGGTGCAGAGGAGAGAGAGGAGGATGATGAAGAGGTGTAAGTGAGGAGAAAAGAAGAGACGCGGAAAAGGAGAAGAGCAGTCGCAGCGGAAAACACCGCTAGTGGCCACGGGCAGGGGCATTTTTATATTTAACTCGACTCACACTTGCATAGAAACCATCTCCAGGCCGCACCATGTACCACTGCTTAGGCTTCTTCACCTCTGGCTTGGGGTCATCCTCGACCACCAGGGCACGGTAGGGGACACATCCGAAACACATACTGGAGACAGAAGTAGAGGATGTCAGGGAACGAGCAAGGGTCCTTATCAAGTCTGTGCTAAGGCAAGAGGGTAACGTGTAGAGAAAGGTAGAGAAAAGGAGTGAGAGTGACAGAGAAGAGAAAGAAAGAAACAGGCTGCGAAGAGAAGAAGAGGAGAGATCGCCTGGCTTTCACAGTATCGGCGCATCTCAAACTGATTGCTACAAAAATACCAGATGTTACCCCTAAATCTTGTGGTAGAGAACTAACTACAACCTGGACATTCCTTCAGCCGGTAATCTCCATCAACCAACTAGGACAAGCAATCAGCCCCCAGGAGAAAGATGGGTTGTACAACTTCCAGGAAGCCTCACCTTTCTCTATGGTGTAATCAAGTGGTCAGAAGGGCTACATCTAGATCGAGGCGGCACGGGAACAAAGACGGCGAAAGGGGGTATATCTGCATTTGGCCATGTATAGTTACAGCGGTGAGATGGATATCGACAATCTCGCGTGGCAAACAAGGTCTCGGACACGTCAGGTGAGTGTCGCCCGACAAAGGGTTGTGCCAGCGAGCTCAGCCAGGATTCAATGCGTCGGGAGGAGAGAAGATTTGGTTGGATGGTATCCTGGTCATCGGACCTATATCCTGCAAGACGATATAGGGGTATATACAAAGACATTGTGTCAAGAGGGAAGGCGATCTAGATGGTAATATATGGTCATATATTGCGGCGCGAATGGTCCCGGGGCGTGTATTTCGGTTCTAGGGGACATCCTTGACGTCTCTGCCGTGTCTATCTGTGCACCGGGGCGCAGAAGACGGGCGCACGGTATGGTCTCTTTATTTGGATTGGATACATTTGCGTCTGTATCAAGGGGTAATCACAATTCGTGAACGAACATAGCAGGGCGAGCCTACGCCATATGTGATCTCATGGGACATGTTACAGCTTCACCGTCTGGGATTTCAACGGTGTGTTTTTTCCACCCGAAGAGGTATTCAATTCGCAGTGTTTTCGGCAAAAACGGGGCAGGATCGCTGAATCCAAGTATCGTGCCCTAAAGAAAGATTTAACGCGGTGAACGAATAGGTAGGATTTAAAGGTGTTCACTTACCTTGATGACTGCACTCGGTATGTTCAATTGTCCCTGGTCAACTAGAGCCGCAACAGGGATAGTGACGTCGACGATAGAATCTTTTATCCTTGAATCGTCCCTGGTGAGACCTAGCGATGTACTTGGAGGAATGTGCCCATATTCCGCATGTAGGATGACCAGACCACCTCTTTGTTCCTCAGTATCCTGTCTTCGACTGACTTGTTCCTTCATCAACTCTATAGCCTCTAAGCTTTCGGCCTTCCGCTTAGCTAAGAGCTTCTGTATCCTTCTTTGTTGCCTAGCAATCTCCTTCCTCTGCTGCCTGCGTCGCCGAGGGCGCAAGTATACAAATTCCACGAGCGAGTATGTCAGCCACGGCACAATGACAGCAAAACTAGCGATATCAGCATCCACCACATCTAATGGGCAGACAGCGATTGGGAATTTCAAGGTTTGGCCGAGTCTACTCCACGTTATCGAGCAAACCAGCCCTTGCTGGCCCATTACCCCAACGCCGAGACCCATGCGAGTGAAGTCACCGAACTTTCGAGTGGCTGATACTTCCCACGCTGTTGAAAGATCTAATAGGACAGTTGCAGCAATATTCAAGCGGACCGGTGGACTGCTGATGGTTTGTTTTTGGGGAGTATAGCCTTCGTAGCTCCAGTGGGACAGCGCTGGTTCCTCGGGTTCGGAAGTAAATAGATATCTCCCATAGTTGAGCGTAAGGTTTATGTTCGCTGGCGAAGTATGAAGAATGAATGACCAGTTGCCTTGTGGAGCTGGTTTTGTCTCAACTTGCATCCTCCTGGTAGCCTCGGTTGCCTCCTCATCCTCTTCCGTGTAGCCGGCGTTGTGTGATAATGGCTGCCTCTTGACCCGTTTAGGGAGGATGTTGAACCCAATTTCAAATTTGCTAGTTTCCTGAGGCATTAGTAGGATCTTCTCGTCGGTGCCGAAGGCCTTCGCTATGGACATGAATAAACCATCTAATGGAGCTGGCCAAGTATATATTCCGCTGGACCAATTGCAGAATATTACCTTGTTTTTGCCTATTTGTCTGGCGACCGATACGTGGAGAGGCGGTGGTAAGTACAGAGGTGAGTGAGACACAGCTGTTGATAGGGCCATGCTAAACGGCCGCGTCCCAGGGAGGGGAGTTATCATCTTTTGCCAAGAGATATTCAGAAGACGAGTGGGAAGAAGCTGTGTCCCGACTGTGAGTGACGAATCGCCCAAGAACGGAAACAAAAGACGGTTTATTGAATAGGCATTGGCTTCATCCCGTTGTACCGTATGCTCTAGAGAAGCCCCCAAAGTGAAATTTCCAGATGTAAAGCTTACAGGCATCTCTCCCTATAATAGGTGAAATTGGTTTAGCGCTGCACTGTTTGTGAGGTAGTTGGCGTTACGTACCTCCACATCTTTCTCTTCCTGTGTTTCTTCATCAACTACAGTGAGCACTCGTTTCAAATGGTTTAATTTTCCGGACACACTTGCATAGAGCTCTATCTGTAAGCTTTCCTCCTCTTCTCCCTCCGAAGCAGTGTTCTTGACTTCATCTTCATCCTCCTCATCTCCTTTTTCAGCAGTGGATAGCTGGAGCCCAGGAATAGGTCGGATAGGCGTCTTGAAGCTGAAACCTAGTACAGCATGCGATGATTTCACGTTTGGAAGCTGTACAGTAATCGTATCTTTGGATTCCTTGGTGAACATGTTTTTCGCATCCACGTCGATCTGCATGTGTACCTTCATGCACGTCAGTAACTATCGATAAGGCTGATTGTACGCCACAGAGCACATCCATTGGTTACATACTTTGCTTTGAACAAGATCTTCGAGTAAAGCGTGTTCCTTATCCTTCATCTTACGCACAAACCATCGGCGAAATTGGGCTTTATCCATGGCCTTGACTCCTACCTGCATCCTTTCCGCCTCACCCTGCTTCCCCAGGAGACCTTTATAGCTCCATTCTCTTTCCACGCCCTCCTCTCCTAGCATATCATATACGACTCGTTTCTGAGGATGTATGAGGATCTCGTAGGCTCTCTGTATCTTCTCAAAATGTACTTTCGCGGACTCTTGAAGGTGTGGTGGCTGTTTGTCGGGGTGGAAGCTCAGCGTGAGGGTCCGGTAAGCAGAGCGAATTGCTGCATCAGAGGGCGGAGGGTCGCGCGACAGGGCCAGTAGGGAGTAGTAATCGGTGGTATCTGAATAGGACGACAGCATGTCATACTCCTGTGCTATGTTATCATCGTCCTGCAGGGCTTGCAATCTTTCTGCAGCCCCGCCATATTGCATTGGAGAAGTCATTTTGGTTCATTCCAAGAGCCACAGCTCGCCACGGCTCTAAAATCGTCAAGAAGTCATGAAGACCCGGGCTGCAAGCAGTGATTCCGTCCAAGAGACAGTTGAAAGTGCTCCCTGGTCCAGCGGACTAACCAACACCGTGGTGAGAGCCAAGACAAGCTCTTGAACGCTGTCGCTGAAGTATACTCCGTTCCAGAGTGAGGACCGGACAAAACCCTAAATCGGGAACCCATCCCGACGACAGCTCCTCGTCTTTGCATTTGGCGACGGCACGACTCGGGAGCGTGCAGCTGTTCTGTCACCGCGGGCGACGGGCTCTACATCCATATGGGGATCTGGGAGCTTCTCGGAACGGCGGTTTCACTGTTCTATTATAGTGACGTTTTACAATTTAGTCAGACCTGGAGGCCAATCAAAACCCTAACTACTTTCTCCCTTGATATCATGCCACCTTATTGCTGTGTATGAGATGAGGTAGTCTTTACTTGCTCTATACTACCTATTTTGCGTGCTGTTTTGTATAAAATAAAAATTGTTCCTGCAGTATTGAAAGCACAGTATGCGTCTCAATGTCTTTCGCTATGCAATTTTTGATGTCGATGCACTCTGCCAGCTCGCCAGCTCTTTACGCCTTGGGATATGCTGCTCCTGCGATGTTAATCAAGAACCAATGGGCGGCAGTTTACATTGGGCAGTGTTCGTGTTCTTTGTCGATGGTGTCGAATGGGTGTTTCGATCTCCACGACGTGATGGCGCTATCCGGTCTCAAGAAACTATTCAAAAATTAGTAGCGAGTGAAGCAGCTACGTTAAAATATATCAATTCGCATTCAGCCATACCTACCCCAGCAGTTTACGCGTATAGGTATGATCGAATCTGGAACATGTCCTTGTGTCCAGCTGACCGTCGGAAAGCTGCTCTAAAGATAATAGTATTGGAGTTCCCTATATTTTAATGAGCAAAGCCAGAGGCTCCCTGCTTAGCACTAAGTGGAAGTCACAGGGGTCACAAGAATCTGCTTTATCGTTAAAAGAGAAGGCAAAAATACTTTCTCAACTAGGCTTCATAACGTGGCAGCTTTCTCAACTCCGATTCCAAGAGATCGGCTCGCTTTTCGAGGACGATGATGGCCATTTTCGGGTGGGAAACTGTTTATCACGGGGACTGGTGGACTTTGACAGAGATACCTTGGATGAATTACCACGAGGCCCGTTCTCCTGTGAGAAGGAATATGTTGATGCCCTAGTATCAGGATTTCTGCAGCATGCAGAGTGTCTCCAGCTTTATCACCACTGCTTTTTAGCGCCCCTACCGACCCGCGAGAGATATGATGACATTCGCGAATACCACAAAGCGTGCGATCAGTGGAATAATTTTGTCGCCCTTGGTTCTAAAATCGATGGCTCTGACAATCGCACTGACTACATGGTAGTCGGACATTCTCTACGCGCAATAGCAGCAAAATGGACGATGGAAGGCCCACCGAACGCCAACCTTGAATTTACCTTACACCATCCTGATCTTAATGTGAACAATATATTCGTGGATGACGATTGCCAAATTACGTGCATTATTGATTGGACATACTGCTCATCCGTCCCTTTATCGGTCCTTCTCATCGCGCCTGGTCTTCCGCAATCCCGAAACGAACTGGAGGCCCCTTTAGTTGCTGCGTTTGAAGACGGCCTAAGCCTGTCGATATCAACGGAAGGTACAATACTTGCCAAACCGCGAGCCTATCCAAGTCACAGATTCTTCTGGCTATTTTATCGGCTAGTGAGTTTTGATTCTTTAAGAGACTTTTCCCTGTTCGAAGAGCTATGGCGATTAAGTGACCAAAACAACCTGGATCTCTCGACGTTTTTCCAATCACAACAGCTATCCGACTGCTACATACAGCTACACGAGGAACTGCAACAAGAAGATGAAACCTTAGACAAGGTAATGCGGAGTGAGACAGCCTACTTTCGGAGAGACATAGTTGGGCTAGCAGTAGCAAGGAAATTGACGCTAGTTTCGGAATGGACATCTCGGTACCGCAAGGTTGACAATAATAAAGGTATTCGACGCAATGGGAGCATATTTGTCGCTGATGACAGGCTTTGGAAGTGGATTTTGAGGTCGCTAGAGCAAGTGGTAGGTCTGGAGTAGATAGTAGAGCTTTTCGTGTTTTTCTCGAATGTATACGACATTGATGGATAGTTGAGCGCTGGACGTCTCATTATCACTTATAACGGTGAGCCACTCGCTCTCTACAGCTGATCGGCTAAGTCGTGTAGAGACAATCATACACTTCATACCCCGCTAAATAAGATGTCTTTCTTCTTGAGTTAGCGGGAGGAGGCGTAGGTGGCCGGGAGCGAAAAAAAATCTTTTTCAGTGACTGCAATCTATGAGCGTAGCTCCAGCAGTATAACATCCCTTCGCCTGCTTAGGCTGCTCGGTACCTCTCATGATCGCCTATTGGCCAAGGTAAGCCCCAATTTATGCCTCGACAATTTATTAACAGTTCTTGACCTATTACCGGCCTTTGGGCTTTTGTCTGAATAAATAACCTCAACCGGGCGAATAACTAATGACTTTCCTATAGTATCTGAAGCTAAACATCTCATTTCCGTGGGCCGCTTCTCTGGCCACCAGGAAGCCTTTTGGTCCCAGGCAATGTTGTTTGACGATTGCCTAGGTTGCCCGGAGGATCTGCTGCAGGGCGGCCGGCGTCCGGCGTCCGGCGTCCAGCCGCATCTTCCACGTTACCAAACGCCCTCATCAGGCGCAGCACAAGCGGCCAACGAGAGCTATCATATAGCGAACGCCTGCCGCTGCGTGTTGCCTGTCGAGATGATGTCCGGCGTAGTCACGTAGAACTGCCTTGGGCCGTTTACAGCGCTTTCTACCATGGCAGTGCAGACGTCAGGCGGGTAAATGCGCCGCATGAGCCCCGGGGCATCATCGATTGCTGCCTAGTACACTCAAGAGTCATGCGGAGTACTTCGAGCTATAAAGCGTCTATGAAATCTCTGATTTCTACACTCACGAAGACCAAGGTTACACTCACCAAGAATTCTCTCCGACTCGACTCATCGAACATTAGATATGGCAGATGCTGATAAACCCTGAGACATTCCTCCAACATACCGAATCGACCTTTCCCTTCCTCCTTCAGAAAGATACAAGCCCTTAGCCGCTTCATATCGTGCTCGTCTAAGAGCCCTTACTTTCACTTTCAACGATCTTATTGATTCTCTCGACGGCATTATTTCCACGAAATGGATCTATAGGGCGGCACCGCTCTTTCTAAGACGGCTATATACCCATGAAGAAACGGAAGAGATCAAGGGAATATGTCAGGTTACGGGAATCGACTTATACATTCTCGTATCTCTCAATGTTTTTCTAGATCTGCTTATGGGATGCACTAGCGGCGCAGTTTCAACGAAACACCAACAAGATGTTGACGCGAGGATGCTACACTTCCGCACCCTTGATTGGGACATGGATCAACTTCGACAACTAATTGTGAGACTCGACTTCATTCGCAGCTCAGAAGGTAGCGAAGTCATTGCCACAAGTATAACATATGTGGGATTCGTCGGGGTCCTCACTGGTGTGAGAAAGGGGCTAAGCCTGTCGTTGAATTTCCGCCCCAATCACAACAGTAGCAATCTCTTAGCAAATTTTAGGTTCTACGGAAGTCATCTACTGGTCCTGCTCGGCTTAAGGAGATCGATATCATCTTTACTCCGCAAATATCTTTTGTCGCCAGCACCAAAGCAAACCCGGCGTCCCTCGTGGCTTCACTGGGGACCGAAACGAACTTCTAAACTGAGACATGAACAAAGTCTCTTAGATCATATAGCAACTTCTTTGCCGCAGACACCGACAACTGCAGCGTATCTGGTTATGTGTGATGGTAGATCGGCCATGGTGTTCGAAAAGGACCATCGAAGCGCTGTTATTAAAGGGTCGACGTCTTTTGTAGTTGCCACCAACAGTGATGACACCGGTATCTGCTTTTACCGTGATAACGAAACTATCACTCGCCGTGGAAACAACAGTGAATCGGCGATACCCTCCCCTGACCCCTCACATCAGGATGACGCGATTTTTCTTAGCGGAGAACGGAAAGCTTTCATGGAGAATGCATGGGCTCAGAAGCTTCAGTCGGCTGGACTATTGGCCCACGCTGAATCTCTAATATCTGAGTCCCGAACATGGCCTCGTTCTTCGGTTAAAACTAAGCCAAATATAACCCCTATTTTGCCGCCTGCCGGCCCTAACTTTCAAGTCACAGCAACGACATCGGAAATTATTGAATGGATATCCGAATACCCAGTTACTAATGAGATGACTCACTTTGCAGCTATTATGGACCCTACAATTGGCAAAGTAACTTGGGTTAGGAGATATATCGATTCACCCAACTTAGATGTTGATTGATCTATTTCGTCAGCATTACTATTTGAGGATACCCGACCTTTTACTTGCCCTGCGCTCTTTCAATTGTATTTGTCTGATTTCATCCGTGCTAGAGTATATCGAAACACATGAATCTTATTATTTCCAGCAGCTCCCCCCTTTTTTTATCTAATTTCCTAGTATACATCATCACATCAGAACCCCTTACATAGAAGGTAAGGTCGAAATCAAATATTAAAACAAAACATTATTAGTACGATTTCACTTTCACCACCCCCTTGAGTAAAGGAAAACCTCATAAAAAAAGAAGAACACAGATTAGAGGCCTTTAGCCTTTTTTCCCCTTTAGCCATCTAGTCAATTGCGTACCACCACACTAGTGTAGAGTACAATATGCCGTGGCGTATGGTTTAATGATCCCTTTAATTAGATACTGCAGTTTCACTTTTAGGCTCACTGCTCACTTGATCATCTGCAGATATGCCGTTAACTTTGATTTCTGTACCATTAACCTTCTTATCAGATTGCTTGCTAACTGTCGTGCTAGAGATAGGGAGAGAAGAAGAGTGTCGGGAGTTTCTTGTAGCAAGAAGATCTTTACACCAAGATGCAGCTTCTTCCACAGCTAGATGAGGTTCCCTTTTACGAGTAAGCAAGAACCCCTGAATTTCGGCAGGCGAGAAGGCATATTCTGGTAAGACTGCAGCAAAGGAGATTGCAAGCTCTTTGATATGGGCAATAGCAGCCTGCTGATTGATACCAGCACTGGTGACAGCAGTCCCTTTTTTCTCGTCTGTCAGGGGTGTTCCAGGGCCAGTGGCAGGCTTTTCTGTAGTAGTTGTTGTATTGAACAGCTTTGCATTCAAGATTGCTAGGGATTTCTCAATCTGCGATGGGGGTGAAGTAGCCGATGCATTGTTGGCGCTCGTGGGTTGATCCGGAGAATACATCCGGATAAAGATCTCTTGGATCTGTTCTCTATTTGCTAGCGTAAATTCAACCATCATATCTACTCTTCCAGGGCGGATAAGCGCATCGTCGAGTTTCTCGGGATGATTTGTTGTCATGACAAGGACTCGTCCTTCGTGGGAGGCCACGCCGTCAATTGCGTTGAGAAGACCGGAGAGAGATATACCCTTAGGGTCGTCATCAGAAGCACCCTTTTTCCCTTTTTTGCGTTGGGAGGTTTTAGGGGTTGCAGCTTTCGAATTAGTAACAGCATTATCCGCTGTTTCTGTGTTGGATGAATCCGGGGTGTCCTCAGTTGTCTCCTCTTCATTAGCCGAGGTACGTGCTAGCCCTGCAGTATCAATATCCTCCAGAAGAACTACACAGCGTCTAGGCAAGGAGTTGAACAGTAAGCCTAGATCTTCTTCAGTCAAACTCGGCTCAAGCAGTGAGATACAGTAGATATCTAATCCAAAGACACCGGCTATAGCAAAGCTTAGAGAGGTCTTTCCGGTACCAGGGGGTCCATGAAAAAGATATCCTCGGCGATAGGGAATTCCACGATTTGCGTACCACCTCGGGGTAGCTGGGTGGAGATATTCGTTGATGTCTAGTAGCAGCTTGGTCTTTTGGGCGGTAGCGAGAACGACGGTTTCAATTGGTCGGGAGGGCCGAGTGGCAGCTCTGCTCCAAGCGTATATTCCTCGAGAACGGAACTCCTTTGGGCCAGGTCGACGAATGGTAGTTTTGCTTTTCTCGCGAGCAAAAGATGCATCTCTGGCTTCTTTAATCAGGTCCTTGATCGGCTGTAACGATCTTCCGAGCACAGTGATAGTTAAAGTCTCGTCACTGCTGACCATACTGAATCCCATCCGTCCATTCAAGACAGATTCTTTCTCCCTTGATAACTTAAAATAATAGCCCTTGTGCTGGAACCAGGAAAACTCGTAGTGAGGCTCAAACCTGGGAGGAACTTTGGCCTCCCAGTTGCTGAAATTGAGCAGAGTATTCTTAGACTTGCTGGATATGTCTGCACGGATATCATCTTCTGAGTCCCAGCTCATGTGGCGTTTGCTCCTGGCTCGCATAGATCGGCTAGTAGTTGCAATAGCCAATTCGGATACCCAGGCAATAACCTGATCATATATGTCGTCGTGAGAAGGTACTGTAATGGAAGCCGTCATATGTGCTAAGAGCATGGAATAGGCATACTTGTAGCAGTAGACCCATGCTGTTGTGAGGGTGAAGATCAGCACGCTGAGGGATACGACAACGGAGATGTCGAAGCCAGTGATCTGGAAGATAAAACCTGATATGACCGAGTAACCTGGCAAGAGAGAGTCAAGTATGTTGTTTGGCAGCTGGGTCAGGTTCACCTGTGCTGAATTATTGCCGGTAGCAGTGGCGGCCAGTGCATTTGGTAAAAGGAAAGGCATGACGCGTCCCAATTATCAAATCTAGCCTGCAGATGCTTATGAAACAGTCACAGATATTAACTCAGGACCCTTTCAGTGCTAGGAAGGCATAAGTCTGTAATATAGACGCGTCGTGGGGCTGGTAGTCTATACAATAGACCAGGCAATAGAGAGAGTCAGGAGAAAGAAAGAAAGGTGCACCATAAGATGAAACCAAGGGAAAGGGTGAAAAGAAAATAAGAGAAGATCAAAGCAGATCACCAGAGAAGGATATGATTGCCAGACTTATAGCAGGTAGGAGGTACAGGAAGGGTTGGTGATGGTAGTATGCGGGTGGATGCAGATTTGCACCTAGTAGTACCTAGATAAGGGCTGGTCACGGGCTCAGTAGCAACACCAGCAGGACCAATAACAACAATAATAGGCAGATATGGTATCCAAGAGAAGATAAATACAAAAAAATTCTGTGTGCAGCCAATATATCCAGATATAATGCACTCCTAGAACAGAAGAGATAGGGAGACAAAGATGTAGAACTCCTGGGGCTTTCAACGCCTCTACCTGCTGCTGAGGTTTTTTGGGAGATAACAAACAACGATGGCACCTTGTAGCTGCAGCACAAGCGTACAACCGCTGCAAAACCGGGGGTTTAATGAGCAACACGGGGCGGTGGTAAGTAGGTATCCACGAGAGAATGTGGCACGAACCAGGCTGAAGTGCAAAAAGGAAAACGGAGCATAAAACTAAATGGCCTCCCGGCGCCCAACACGTCTGTCCCGACAAGTGTGATGCAAGTAGGTGTAAATAAATGGAGCTTCTTTGTGGGTTCTGCGTATTCCCTTGAGATCCGTGGCAAACGCAAAGCTGCAGGCTGATAATGCACAGATGTCAGTAGTAACCAAGAGGTAAAGTAAAGTGAAAGAGACGGAAAAAGTGAGGAACGTATGTATTGTCCTAGATACTTAGACCTGATCCATGCCCGAATTATATGTACCTGCTAATATCCGCAAGTAGGAAAGCAAAGTTCGGGCAGCCTTTATAGGAGAGGGTTTCCGAGGCTGTGGTTTTTGGTAAATGCCCCATCAGCGGCTCCCTCGAAGGAACATGGCCAAGCGGACATCAGGGACAGGGTTCAAAGACGAACAACGAGCCAGTGAAGACACAAGCCGCTCATTTTCCACGGGTCGATCGATCTAGTCCGTCGACGTAGATTGCAAATCTCATTTACGGCGGGCCCGCCGTGCAGTAAAATCTCACACCGACCCAAGCCGTAGGTGATATAACCTATCAATTAGGTGGGGTCCTGGCCTCATTTGTCTCTGTACGCTTCTGCCTGTCAGATGATGGAGTGGCGTGGCACTCATTGGCCAAAGACGGATGTTCTGGTTCGATCTTGCGAAGATCCAGATCTCGAATGCCGCATGACACCAAATGAACGGCTGAAGAAAAGGAACATTAGTTATCTTCTCGCCCAGTCGAGGCATTCCAATAGCTGAGTGCCCATCAGGCCCGCTGCAACGCCCGACCTTCCGCTTTGTCTGGCCCGGCCAAAGGGGACGGAAGTGCTGTCCCCTCTAAACTCTCTGGAGGATGCATGTATGTAATGATTCACAGTTTAATGCACTCTGTGTGCATGTACCCTGCCAACCTTCAGCAGCGAATGTGAGCGGAGGATTGGTGGTGTCATTTTCCCGTTACTCCGCAAGTGTGCCCTCCGCAAGTACATTTGCTCGTATTCGAGGGATGCCTCACCCCTCCCTTCATTCTTTTATGTTCAAGCATGATCTTTGACGGGATTTTGTTATCCAGTCATCGCATCACAGTCAAGCAAACGGAGAATTTTTGGCCCCCGAACAAGGCGAATAGCCTTCCATCGGAAAGGAGGCTGATAAGGGCTCCCGAGCACGCTCACTCTGCTTTATTCTTTCCCCGCCTATGTCTGCTGCGTGATGTATGCAGTCCGTATCTTAGTTAGCTTCTTAGTTTGCCATCGAAGGTAAACTTTCAGGCAATATATCACGACCGCAGCCCCTGCAGCAGCTGCACTGCATATACTTATATCATGTCAAATGATAATTGGAGTTGGATGCATGTGGAACTGGCTAGACGAAGTGTATAGGCGAGGAGCAAGCCATGAAAACGGGAGTCTGCGGATGAATGATCGTGTAGATGGGATACGCCAACGCACACTACACGGGACATGTTGGGACAGACATCGCTCCCCGCGGCACACATTGATCGTTGAGTCCGACGACGGCACGGCACGTAGTCGCGAAAGAAAGGCTTTTAAGTCAAACGCTAGCGTTGAGGACTCGAAGGATCTCTGCTGCTGTCCCGGGCGAGAGTAGTTGTTGATGCTGAGGTTGGGCAATTGTGAGATGGACCGCATCGCTGGACATAACATCTACGTCGGCAGGTTGGTGGCCCCCCTGTGAGAAACGTTCACCCGACGGCCAGGCATAACAAGAGAACCGCTAGTCTCTTCGCGCTGCGGAACCAGGATGCCCTGAGAGCGGCCAAAATCACGCATGTTGTCTCCGTCGTGACACCGGCTGAGCGAGCTGCTGCAACGAGCTGCCTGCAGACATACGATGCAGCCAGGGGGCGTCATCTCGTCCTGCTGCTCCGCGATTTGGGAAGCGAGGATATCCTCCAGCACTTCCCACAGGCGTGTCGTTTCATCCAGGCAGCCGTTGTTCGCGGGGGTGTCGTGCTTGTTAACTGGTCAGATCTACCATCCATGTCTTTTACCCATCTAGGAGGTGGTCAGCGTAGACGCTGCATACGCTTTTGAAGTGAATTCTAGCTAGCTGACGCAAAGTATGCAGTGGCATGGGCGTATCCCGCTCGGCAACGATCGTTCTCGCCTACATGCTGTACCATGGTCGCCCGCAGCTGCGTCCCGGAGACGCCCTTCGCGTGCTCCAAGGCAGCCGTGCTGCTTGTCAGCCGAACCCGGGGTTCATGGAACAGCTGGAGCAGTACCATCGGATGGGTTGTCCTGACAGCCCGGAAGACGGCGAGATAGACAGCCAGCATGTATACACTACGGATACATAGAAATACTCAATATGTCATTATGGTAGACCTGTCATTTATATCATGGGTAAACTACCTATGAGAGGATGGAAAAGAAGCAGAGCAAACCCGGTATCAAACCCCATCAAAAGCGTTTTAACGTTTAATTTAAATTTTTGAAGGACATGGTTACACTCAAGCTTCGTTGATGAGGTCGTGGAATGCCTCGGGAGCACGCTCGGGGGCCTTGTCGGACTTGGTGCCAGTCTGGCCGAGCTTTTGTTTCGAGAAGGCGGCGGCGTAGGGGTTGAGTCTGAGGAGAACCTGCTTGTTCTTGAGCGGGTTCTTCTTCTGGACACATCCTCTCTTGGTCTTGGCCTCTCCTCGTGGTTCCCTGAGGGCGGACTGGACTTCGGACGAGTTGATGAGGCGGGTGATGTCGGCGTTGGAGACGATGTTGGAGGGGAGGAGGTAGTCTCTCTTGAGGGCGGAGGGGGTGGTGGTGGTGCCGTACACCTCGTCGAGGGCACTGAAGGCGGAAGAGGTCCAGACGATGAAACGTCCGAGATGGCCGCCGGGGGCGAGCTGGAGGAGATTGAGGGAGTAAACGGAGGAGGTCTCGACACCTGGAATGTTGCGGAAGGCCTTGACAAGTTCTTTGCCATCGACCTCGGGGTTGTAGACCACCAGTGGGCCGCGGCGTTGGCGGTATCGGCGGCCTCTTAGCTTACCCTTACCGGCACGAACTTTGCGGGACTCCTTCACCTTGACGAGATCGGCACCGGCACCGACGGCCTCGAGAAGGGCAACGGCGGCCTTGGTCTTGGTAATGGCATCGTTCTCGAAAGCCTTGGAGTCGACAACGAGTGGGACCTCTGGGACGCTCTCGACGCGGTGGCCGCGGGCGAACAGAAGGGAGGGGACGGAAGAAGCGGCGAGGGCAGATGCGGTAGCGAATCGCCTAGAAATCACACGCGTTAACACCTTTCCCTTTCACTCCGGCCGTAGAACTGTCCACATACTTCTGTCCAACGTTGATCTTCTGATGCCACTTGCGCCACACCTTGGTGGGAGCGAACATGCGTCCAGAGCGACACATGTTTCCGAAAGCAGCCTGACCAGCACGGTGAGTACCGCCACCAGAGACACGGGGAATACGTGCAACAGCACGACCTAAACCACAGGGCACATCAGCGTCCAATTCCTCCTCCAGCAGCTGTACAATCCATCCCAATTCCCTTCATCTGTCTCGTATCCCCCGGAGGCTCTTAAAAACGTACCGGTACCCCAGGACTCGGCGGAAGTCTGTTCACCGGCCTTCTCGCTCACGGCATATGGTTGTCTCTTGTTCTTCGCGACACCGGTGTGTACGGACCTGGCGAATTCGTCAGTAATCTGCCCTTCTATATCATCGCTCCTCCGCGGAAGGAAGTTCATCGTACTGAACAATATCGGGACGGATGGGCGCGAGGAAAACCGTCGGCAGCGGGTGGGTAGCGCCGCTGGGCTTGCCCTCAGCCGTGGCGATGGAAACGGTTGGTCGAGAGGCCATTGTTGTCGACTTTGTTGCTGGTTGTTGTGTCGGCGGCGCAAGTTCTGGCAACTTTTTCAAGATGTTGAAGTCGGCGCGCTTTTTTGCTTCGCTTGCCCGATGTGGGCTCAAGCCCTAGCCCTAGCCACATCCGGCTAGCGCGGGACACGGTCACGTGGAAGCAGTCATATCACATGACATAGCCCCGGCTTCCCCTTTTTCCCCCTGAAGACAACATGAAGAGCAAGATCAAGTACATGCTGATGGTATGGGATACACTGTATATGATACTATTCTGTGCCTTGAAGCGTCAACTACTAAGAGTGGCGGCTCTGTTGTGATTTTCATCCTACGCTGCATGGGTCTACGGTGCATGCCAGCTGAAGGTCCTCGATATTACGATGGAGACTGAACAATAAGTTGGCTTCGAATGCTTTGCTTGATTTTTTTAGTAGTCGAAAGCCAATGATCTTCATGTATCGTTATCCATGCACCATGCATGTGTGCAAGAACCGTGAGACAGCCACAAAACTCCACCGATATCCCTTTTCCCATCGTCGTGACATCACCATATGTAGAAAGAAATCAGGACCGTTGGACAACATGAGAAAATATATTCAAAGAAAGAAACCCTCTCCGACATGCGTGTCAAACGATGTCGTGGAGGAACCCACGGGTGTTCTCCTCGCCCTGCAACGAAAGAATGAAAGAAAGCAAAAAGTTTGAATGCACGAGTTGAATTCTTGCTGGCCAAGAATGTTGGACTGCTTTCTTTCAGAGAGGAAAGTTACACAGTCTAGTTGGACACATTTTCCTGCTTACATGCGAGGATTGTGGTGCCCGCTACGGCGGTGCATGGGGGAACGCTTGCCTGGGAGAGAAGCGCAGGTCATTCCGGCAGCGAGATCCATGACTGGAGACCACTTGCCGCTGGCGCAGCGCTGATACTTGGTACCAGAGCAGCTCCACTGGCCCTCGTTGGTGCATGGGCCTTGGTTAACGGTGCCGTTGCCAGGGTTAGACGGGGCACCGGTTCCCATTGGAGCAGTCATGGTTGGGACAGTCATGGCGGGAGCAGTCGTGGTGGGGACAGCCGTGGTGGGAGTAGGCTGAGTTGATCCAGATGGCGTTGTGGAAGATGAGACTGGGAGGAAGACACCGCCATTCTGTTGACCAGTAGGGGGAGGCGAAGGAGTCGCCGAAGGCGTAGTTGGGGCTTTGCTGGATGAAGTGGGGGAACCACCGCTTCCACTCTTACTGCCGCCATCACCACTGTCACCGGATCCTGCCTTTGGGGAGTTGCCTCCCATGTTGGCACAGACAGAATCTCCTTGTTTCTGAAGACGTTTAGGCATACCGGCCTTCTCAGTAGAGTCACCGCTGGTTGGGAACATGACGTCGATACCCTCCGTTGTCTCACAGTAAGGCTTGCCGGAGAGCTCGACATTGGCAATGAAGATAGTTGGCATGTCAGATCTCTTGGAAAGTGGAATCAAGCTGCGAGGGTCGCGCTTGGGCGTGGGCTCCCAGCGCTTCTTAGCGCCTCCAGTGACCTCAATGGGGGCGCAGTTCATGTACATCTCACGGTTCCCAATGCGGTTAAACCAGGTCCAGGCGAGAGTATACTCTCCTGGGGCGATGCTGGGTGGGATTTGGAACTCAAACTTGGATGCTCCGTGGCCGTTAGGGTCCTCTGGAAGATTGCCTTCGGTATTGGCAGGACAACCACCAAGAATGGAGTGGATGACTTTGAATTCAGAGTTCTTGGTCGGGATCTTGTCGGTGGTGAGACTGACCTGGCAAGATCCACCTCCATGAACAGCGCTGCCTTTGAAGGTGAGAGGGATCTTCTGGCCGATAGCGAACTTGTTCTTGCTAGAATCGAATGTGCCAGGCAGATAGCTGCCGCCGTTGGCCTTGGATGAGGTGAACTTGCAGGGGTAATCGGCTCCGCTTCTGAGAAGAGGCCCGTTGTCAAGATTCTGAGGATTGAAGGGGATAGGGCTCTCCATGACCATGTGGGCGTTGGTAAGCCCAAAGAAGATGGCCGCAGAAGCGACAACAGCCTGGGAGTAGATCATAGTTGCAGATTTGGATGACCTTTGTTCTTCTGCTTTATCTGAATGAGTGTAATGCTGAAACGGTTTTCGACACGAAGGAGTGGAAGAAGTTTTTTTGTTGTAAAGAAGGGGCTGCGCAAAGTAGGTGAGGCTTTATATATCTCGAGCTATCACTCCGTACCGGACGAGGCAAAGGCAAAGATAGTAGCAGCTCTGATGGAACTTTGTCGACAGATCGCAGGGAAGATGCTGCTGGCACAGTCAGTAACTGTTCAAGAGGCAAAAATTCAGCGCAAGTGGTGGAGTGTCGGTGTGAAGGTGTCGCTCAAAGCGGGCGGAAGAGTGAAGGCTGGAAGTTTCCAGGAGTAACTCTCCGCCAACTAAGTGAATAGCAGCAACACAGCCAATAACACATTTTTTCTCCTTACCTCGATATGAATACGGAATGTACCTAGGTTGGCTCGAGGATCTGTAACTGCGGGAAAGGAATGTATGCTCTTCTGCAATGCCACGGGCAGCAAGTAAGAGAGGGATAAAAGAAAGGGGACTGGCCCAAGAGAGATGCTAACAAGGAGGGTATATCAAGTCGAAAACGTTCCAGCGTGATGAAGAGAAGAAGAGAAAAAAATCATGAAGCGGAGGGAGACCTGGCTGCTCTTAAGGCTTTGGTATCTCTCTCATTGTCTATGCCGATGAGCGCTTTACCCCTGTGTCTTGACTGCTCAGGCTGACATGTTCCATATACGATTCTACTGGCTACTGGTCCCCAAATACCAGACGCACAGCACAACATGCGGAAACTCACTTCCGAAACGCCTGAGAGGGTCCCACTGGAGCGGGAGTTTTGACGCCCAAGTTTTAAATAGGTATCACAGCGGGATTGGCCACAGACGAAGATTACATCCGAAAAAGCAAGTAATTGGAGCCCCAAGCGAGTTGAGGCGTCAAGACAATTGCTTACAGGGCAGTTTGGTGACGAGATGGTTAGACAGAGTGGAAATTTGATTCGCGCACATGTGGCTCAAGACACAGATCTTCCGTCCTCATAGATGCCGTATCAACTTGATATGGAGCAGTCACAGCGCAGCCAAACTAGGGGAGAACGTCACAATATCCTAGTGACTGCAACCGCCAACATCTCAGGGGCAAAACGGCATCCTGGTGGTGTCGGTCTCCTCGTTCTCATTCGTCGGGCGGGCAAGAATAGCATTTCTTACCGCCGCCGTGTTGCGTGGTTATGCCAGGGCGAACGGCTTGACTTGCTACCAGACTCATGCTGCTAGGGGCGAAGCGCCCAATGGACCGAAGACAGCGATGTCAGGGACTTGGAAGAGGGGTTCTTTGCATATTAGACTCGCGAAGTGACATCTTCGAATGGACGCAGGAACGGGATGTTCTTCTAAGCGCTGGGCGAAGATTCCCCGCGATTGGCTCAGGAAGTCTCTCCTTGAGGCCATTGGCTGGACACATCCCAACCGGCAGAATGGACCCTCTCTCTTCTTTTCCCCAACCTCGGTGGTAGATCTGACTGGTTGGTCGATTTGGTGGAGTTCTTGGGTGTCCACGCTGGTAGGGATTGTACAACCACTCAAGATGCGTCTGGAAGCCAAACATGAAACGTCGTGAGAGTCCTGCATCTTGGCCCGGAACTCCTCGCACACTTTGTCCAAGCGTGCCTAAAAGTTTCGCAGTGTGATCCATCAAAGGTAAGTTGACTACTCCGTACTTAGGTGTGAGTCCTGACTCCTAGGGGCCAGCGCTTCCATAGGCCTAATCGTTGGCTCTGACGTGACCCTGAGTATCATCACATTCATCCTTGTAGTCTGTTGCGAATATTGCTGGGATATTCGTCCTCAATTCTCACGACGGGGTTCTAGTTGACGACGTTTTTTTGAGTTGAACCTTGGTTGATCTTGCTACGAAGCCAGCCCGACCATGGTTGAGATAGTCGATCCTTCTACCCGTCTCTGTCTGACGCCAGCAATGTTGATATCTCACGGACCCTAGCTGTCCTTCAATACATTTTCCGGCTAAAGGATTACAGGAGCAGGCGTTTATTGTGACAGAGGTTCCAATAAACATGGCCGGCTCCTTACGCGCCGTCAACCCTGACCATGGTCGGCGGCAAGATGCACATGTAGAATCTCAAACTACAATCCTAGTATACCTATGAGTATCTATTGCACCTTCGGTATCCGGAAGACTACGAAAGTCCCGCATGATTAACTCTGCATATATGGATACTGAGTAGACGTCTTAAGTACATGGAAGCGGGCGCGAATGAAGCACAGTCCTCCATGCAGCCTTGGACCACAAGAAGCCTCGCTTCAAGCTACGAGAATGTTTCGCTAGAAACCTACTGACTATACTGGACAACAAAAGAAAAATAGGAACTGCAAAACAAGCTTCTGTAGCCAGAGAAGGGCCAGAACATGCTAGCTTTTACAATGAGGTCGTTCCGGAAGCGTGTATACGTACGTACATATGCCGTCATGCCTTTATGACATGTTCCGTTTCATATTCAGCTATCTCCGTATCTCCCCTGTTTGCCAACATAGCAAGAAATCGCCGTTCGAGGCATCATATACAATGTCGCTTGATATCACACAGTATCCCGGACCATCACACCTTTTTGCACATCGGCATATTTATCCAAGGCCGAAACTCTCAACACATGTGAATCACCTAATGTTTGCTGTGGCTAATCTGGTATCTCGTTCTGCTTTGCTGTCTGCTTTTATTTTCTGTATTCATTGAAAGTAGGCCTGTGCTGCTTATGTCTGATATCCGGGTCTGAGAAGGCCCATATCGTTTGATATCAGGTATACTATCATCTTTCTAGCTTAGCCAGAGAATGTAGGGGCACCTGTGCTCATTTTTTCCCTTTCTTCTTGCCCTTCTCTAGAGGTTGATTTGTTGTCCCAAATCCTCCTTTAACTAACGCGTCCCTCGCAGCAGCATTAATAATGCGAAATCGATCAGGTCCTAGCTTAACACCTCCATACCATCGGGTCACGACAACCACAACGTCCCACACGTCCATAAGCTGCATGAGATGAAGCAGCCTACCTCCCGCTGCCGTTTCGCCGTCGTCATCGAAGTCCTGAATGATCGTTTCGTGGCCTGGCTGCTGTTCCTCACCCGCAGACCTTTGTCGCTGGCGAATGCGCCATGCTGTGATATTGTGCGTTGCCGAAGCCACTTTCTTCTCCGTTGCAAGGAGATGATTTAGATATGCCTCTGCCTGCTCCTTGGATTGGGTTATCGCAGCTCGTGCAACGAATATAGATTTCTTCTCGGTGATAGGGTCCGATATCACCCATGGCGGGGGAGCAGATAACGTCTTAGGGGGCGAGCTTTTCGTTTCACTTCTATCATGATCTGCTGTAGGTGTAACTTCCTGGGATATAGCCACGTCGTTTTCTGCCTTATCTCCGGCAGCTTTAACTTCGTTAAACTGTTCTTCCGCATCTACAATCAAGTCGTAGAGACATACGGAGCCTTCGGTCCATACTCTTTTCGCTGATTCCGCCAGGATTTCAGTCCATTTTTTCCCTTCTCCTCTTGATCCCGTTGATGCGGGTCCCAGAACACGCGGGGGGGTTGATGGATATGTGGATTCCAATCCAATCAGAAACGATAAGTTGGTGTGGTTGGGTATTTTGAGAATTATCGTATACTCTGCCGCGATGTTTGGATGTAGTATTGAATCAGTGAATACTATCGTAGTGGGTTCGTATATGGCATTGATGGCATCTATTTCCTCTGCTAGGTCTTCATTCTGCACTGTTTCGTGTACTTTGCTCTCCATAGGTGACGAATGCGAATCTGCGCGAGCCCCGCTTGAAAACTGTCGTTTGGCACCTCCACTCCTACTTTAAGTCAATTCGCTTTTTAAAATAGTATTCTCTGTAGATAATTCCAGGGTATGTTCTGGGATCTCAAATAAATTGGACGTCGTTGCGCTAATATTCACTGAACATTGTGGGTTTGGGATGTTACTTTTGACAAAGTGATTTGCAGCCCAGCTGAAAGCCATCTTAACAGATAAAGCCAAACGTCAACACATATCATCGCCAGAATAAAGATAACTAATAGCTATAAATAAGTGGATATTAAATTAATTCTTTCTTAAACTCCCTTGATTGACTCATAGGAATCTAGCAACGCTTATGACGCTATTGTAGTATTCAACGCTCCAAAAGACAATATTCGCTAAATTCCAGGTGCTAATCAAATAACTGCTGAAATGCCCTCCAATAATGCGCACGCCAACTCTAAATCTAAATCGAAAAGGAGGCCTGCCTAATCAGCGTATTATTACTAGTCATATTAATAGGTATCGTGCCCGGCACAGTTAAAAAAAAAGGGGGCTTATTTCGATGATGATTATGGTTCTGCATGTCTTCGTATCTTTGATGGAGAGGGTGTCAGTGACATTTCACTAGGACGTCGTCGTGACCTGATTGAAAGTTGCGGAGAGTCTCTGTAAGAGATGACGTCGTCTTCGTCGCTGCTAATTTCGATGGCCTGATTCGAAGGGCTTTGAGGTGGGGAAGGAGTTTCAACGAGAGGCGCAGTCCGTTCGTTCAGGACCTTCGCCAAAGTAATCTGGTGCTGAACATGTTTCTTAGTGTCCTCATCCAGAATTTCTCGAAGGTGAATTGACGGGAGGTAAAGTTGTTGAGCTTGTACAATTGGTAGCAGATTGGTAGATGCCATATCTTCTGGTAAAGTTCCAGGCGGCCTAGCCCAAGCTGCGAAGGGTCCCTTGTAATTGGGTCCTTTGCCGGGGCCGTATAAGAAATGCATTGACAACTCTCCGGACTCAAACTGCTTTTTCGTCTCCTCAATAGTGACATCAGTCTCTTCCTCTACAGTGTCAACCGATTCCTTGTAAGTAAGGCCCAAACCATCATCAAGATTGAACGGTGCCGTTGTGAGAACATGTACCGCCCCTCCGGCATCGCCAATTATCATGTTGGTATTATCAGGGGATAGAGCGCCTGACATTACCCCACGGTTGAAAGTCGCAATGTCGTCCACAGTCAGGTCATTAGGCGAGCACCTAACGTCCCAGAGTTTTACTACGCCATCAGAGCCTCCGGTATAAAAGTTAGAATTGGTATCCCAAGCTGCAAAGCGAACGCCACAATCGCTTTCTTCTTGCGGAGTTGATGTCTCAGCAGCCTGGTCAAGAGACCTGCCATGCCCGAGTTGATGTAGAATTTCGTTAGGTTTGCGGCGATCCCAGACGTATGTCAAGTTATCAGTACAGCTTGCCGTAATATAGTTATCGTTGGAGGGACAAAAGGTAACCTCGTTGATATCTAGTGCGGGACATTTTAGGGAGGCTACCTCATAATCTGATCTTAGAGGGTCATAGAATCGGAGAAGTGAGCGAGTTGAAGGTGTAGAGCAGCCCGCCATGAAAATGGGTTCAGAAGGATGCCACTTGATGTCGAAAGCCGGCTGAGACATTTCCCATTCGCCATAAAGGTGGACAGACCCTCTGTCCACCTGCCAGAGAACGAGGGAGCCAGGTGATGTGGAAGTTGATGTAGAGGTAAGTGACCTAGGGGCATTTCGGAATAATCCTGCTACCAAAAAGTCGCAGCAAGACGGATTTGACCCCCAGGCTAGCGAGTGGGGGGAGAAATTTGGGAAAGATTTCAACGGAAGACAGTGATATGTATCATTTACCAATGACCATATCTTAATTGGCTTATTGTCCTGGCAACCTGAGGCTACGAGGCTAGACCTGGAGATAGACATGACCTCTACCTTTTCGGAGTGGGTTAAGGTATGTGCGCACTTCAGTTCCGGATTTGTTTGCCAAATTTTGACCGTTTTATCGTAACTAGCCGTGAATAGTTGGTCATCCGACCAGTGAACCGCGCTGATCGTCATGTATAGATGCGAACTGATCTGATCTTCAAGAGGAAGAACGAGTCTATGATCAGGTATTTCTGTGATCGATCCCATGCATAAGTCGCCTAACAGGAGGTTGTTTTTATTGTTGTACTCCCGGTTATGAGTATCGCAGTACGTGCTGGCACCAGCGATGAATTGTGTGCCATCTGGCGCCCATGCTAAATTCAACACATCACGCGAGGCACCTCTCCATGATTTTGTAAGCTCCCATTTCCGTGACAGAATGTCTCTCAATTTCCGGTCGGCGTAGTTACTTCCGTTATGGCGGCTGTACCCTAGCTGACGAGAGCGTATTAGTGCAGAAGGCGTGCTCTCATCAAAGCGAATTGAAGGGGTAAGCGAGGATGTGCCTGTGGAAGGATAGATTTTAAGGAGCGAGGGTACGCTTGAGAGAGATTTGGTCAATGTGTCGGAAATGAAAGCTGAGATGTCTGATGGGCTCCTTTGCTTTAACTCTTTGAATAAATCACATTCTCCGAGAATACTGGAAAGCGTAGAACGGCTGGTCGTTTCAACAAACTTCTCGCACTCTTCGAAGTCATGATGGTGAGCAGGGTATCCGAGAAGTTTAGCAAGTTGTTTGACGATTCTTTGATAATTTAAGCATTTATCAGGGCCAAAAAGCGCATTTAAACGAAATTCCGTAGGTAGAAGACGTTTTAGGTCCCGTAATCGGCGGATGCGCTTTACTACCGAGTCTGAGTTTAAGGTTTGGCTATCAGTGCCGAAAAAACGGGTATCATGAAAAAGCTGGTCCTGTATTGGCGTTTCATCGTTTGGAGGGGATCTACCGACAATAATTGTATAGATAGCTTTCATCTCATGTATTGTAAAGTCAACGTGGAAGATGGTGCCGTTACTAGGGATATCTGCGGGTGAGAATGATTGGGCTTTCATTTTTCTCTTCCCCATCACAATATATGGACGGTAAACCGTCTGATCATTGCTTGAGAAAGCGGACTCGAGATTATCTTCGAGAATTTCTCGGACAACATAGGAGTTGTAGAATCGATAGAGAAGCCGAGGCTGAGGAGCGTCAGCCATTCGTTTTCTAGCCAGGCTTGGAAGTCGTGGTTGCAATTGCAGAGGCTCAATTATTGTGTTGTCAACAATTGGCCCCGACGATGGTGAGGCATCGTCGAGATCACCAAGGTCATAGTCGTAGCCGGTAAACCCGGGAATAGGCGCAAAGTAGTTAGCAGGCTGAGCTGTTGAACGGGCTGAGCGCCTGGGCCTCGATCGGCCCGGCCGAGAAGCCATCTTGAAGTTCTCGGAGTGTCTGGGTGGCCTGCCTCTAGGCCGCTTCTGTGACGCTGAAGGCGTTCCCGGGCCAGCCTGAGAAATAGGAGACGATTGCCAACCGGGTGACACTAAATCGAGAGAGCTACTCCTTGCAAACTGTCCAGATATGGTATGTTTTTGCGTAGCGGAAACTCCCGGCTTAAGTGTGTTGTTATGGCTTGTTGCCTTAGGCAACACATCATGATAGCTGGAAGTGTTATTGCTGTTTGTGGTCCAGCTAGAAGGTAAGGTATCATTTTCAGCCGCTGAATAAAAGCTTTGGTCATCTGAACTATAGTCGTCTGGTCTGGTAATATAGCTTGTAGCCGATGAAGGTGGGATATCTTCTTTTTTCAGAAGAGTTTCTGCTTTCCGCTTTACGCCGTTGATTGAAGATGGCAATTTTGTTTGAGTTGGAACGACCTTACGCTGGGTAAAACGATCAAGTAACAGCCGAGCGTCCCGTTCGAGGTCACTGCTTTCAATATCGTCATCGTCGTCATCGTCAACTACCGTAGAGGCGGGTAGGCGGGTCCGGGGGGGAGGACCTCTCCGCGCTAGTGGAGTGCCATTAAGCGCCATAGTACTACCAAGGAAGCGCCCTTTGATGACAGTAATGCCTCTTGGGAGAGGGGAGAGTGTCAATTGTTTGCCGCTAATTTTATATGTCTTAAATGGACCTAATGACCTACCTATCGGGGGACGAACGTCGTTGACGTAATGACGTTAGACGCGACCACTTTGAGTCTGTCCCAACATCCAGATATCAAGTCAAGTGATATATCTAACTTATCAATTGAAACGTCGTTTTGTAGGATAATTGCCCGGCTTATAGAGAAAACACAATTAGAGGGCTCTCCTCGGCGTGATTGAGCCAGAACTTTGGAGTATATATCGGAAATCGGCTGGCTTATGCCGCGAAGTATAAAGAGAAAGACTTCTGGCAATATCCGACGCCAGTGTAGTCTGGAAGCTGCTTAGGTTGAAGACTGTTCGTCTCGCGAAGTTCGCGTTCTTTCGTGAAGTTGTGAGAAAGCGACGTCGTTAGCTGTGCTTATGTAAGGATTATACTGTCTGCTATTGGCTGTTTCCCCACGACGACCGAATATAGCCCCTCGCTAAAAAGCACTAATATCGTTAATGGTAGCTATTGTATACAAAAGTACTAAAACCCTAAAATATTATATTATAGAATATATACTAATGATTTAGCGATAGAAATACAAAAAAACCGAAATATAATAGTCGAAAAAAATAAGCGAAAATCGAACCTGGCAGGACTCGAACCTGCAACCTCCTGATCCGGACTCAGATACTCTACCATTGAGCCACAGGTCCAGCCTTTAACTTTGAATGTACAAAGTACTTTGTAATAAGGGGGGCTTGCACACTCTCGAGACGAACAAGGGGGACATAAGTCCTGAGGGTGTAAGGAAATGGCAACGGTAGCACCAGCAGAGCTATATTAAACTGACTACTATTTGTACAATGTTGCTATACTCTTTAAAACTACATTATAGTGGGTAGATAAGGAAGATGTAGGTACCTATAAGTTGGCTCCCTCGGTATGGTGTGACTGCGGCGCATTTAGCTGCGGATGCTCCGTCGGCGGAGAGCAACCATAGTGTCATAGAGAACATCCTTGAAGGCGAACAGGAAAGCGGCAGTGAGCACGCTCTGGCTGACCTTGGGACCGATTCCTAGAACTCATGGTCAGTACATATACGTATTGTGGTGTGCTCTTAGCGAACGTACCCTTGTATAGACCCGCCCATCCTTCCTCTCTGATGATCTTCTTGAACTTGTCGTTCAAGCTCTCTTTTGGTCCATCCTTGTTGGCAACGTGCATTCTACTCTTGACGGTAATGTATGGGTAGGTGATGGTGGTAGCCAACAGCTTTCCAAGGGCGCCGAGGTAGAAAGCGTCGGTGGCCGTCATCTTCCTCCTTCGCTCAACGACGTTCTTCAGCTGCTCGAAGAAAGTATACTGCAGGATCGGGTTGATGACCAAAATAAGAGCTGGCAAGACCCCGGAGAAGAGCGCTGCAGGGCCCTCCTGGCGCAACAGGTCCTTTAGAGTCTCCAGCGTCGTCTTGGCCCTCTGCGCACTACCATCTTCAGACGACTTCTGGGCAGTCATGCGCGTGTTGACGACCCAGATGGGGTTGGTGATCAGGACCGTGGCGCTGCCGGCGAGTGCGCCTGCAATCATGGACTCCGCGGTTGTGAGTTTCTTGGATGCGCGGCCGGCTTTGATGGCAGCCTTCTCGAACGCAGCGCGGGTCCATTCGTACCAGTAGTAGTATACGAAGTTCGTGACGCTGATGCCGAACACGGCAGACTCGAGGCCGGAGTAAAGGCCTCTGATTCCTTCGCGCTTGATGATATGGCGAATGGCCTCGATGGTGGAGGACTGAGCACGCTTGGACTCAACCTGCGCACGGGTCGAGAGGGTGATTAGGGGGTATCTATATGGTTAACTGTTTAGGGGTTGTGTTTGAAAGAATCGCTTGCCCGCGCGAAGGAAGAGAAGAAATGCGCACGTACGTCAAGACCATGGAGAGGATTCCACCTCCGGCTCCGGCTAAAGCGTGCGCGATATTGTCACTCTGCTGCGCAGCGATAGTAGGCGCAACCTTGGGCTTCTGAGCCACTGAGGCGACAGCGGTTGCTTGAGCTTGAGACATCTTGTCGTTTGCGGGATATATAAAGCAGAGTAGAGTACTTTGTAGTCTTTTCAATCAATCGAAGACGAGAGGGCGCGCTGAGTTTCAGGGATGATTGACTAGGAGATCACGGCGAAGGAAAAAGGAGAGACTAGAAAACGAGCGGCGGACGCTGTAGTTAATAAGTATATACTTAGCCCAAAGGAATCAAGCCAATTGACACAGGCGACCAGACCCGAAATTAAGAGTTACCGACGGCATTCTGCTTGTGATTCTTCGTTTCCCGCAGTTTTCTGCGTCGCGGGTTCAGATGACGTCGCGCCGCCTTTAACCTCGGCACTTGCCCGATCGGGACACGCGCTTATACCGGCTGTTTTTTAAGTCCCGATCTATGTCAAGCACGATATGCTCATTGTTGATAATACGTGATAGTATTCAAGATACCGCCGAAGAGAGTACATATCCCCCCTAATCCCAACCTGTTACTCCGACCATAAACGCCGTCGAGGTGCCCAGCTAACTAACGCCAATATCCCTAAATGCTGTCCATTTGAATGAAAGAAATGAGCCATCATACCGGACTCTTTACTTCCCATGGTTTGACCCTCTGAGTCCAGTACAGTTCGCCGTCGCTTTTGTTACTCTCCGTCAAGACACACATTTCTGTCACTTTCATGATTTCCTCCCCATGGTGCTCTAGTGGCACTAATATAGCCTCTTTGCTGCTACTCATTTCACCCTGCTGTTGTCGAAGGTGCTGCGAATGATGACGCTTGTGTCCCGGCATTCTAGTCAGCCGGTAACCCCCTTGGTCTCCAACGGTAGAAACACTGCAGATTCCGCTTAACTTCTTGCTCGGTGCAGTACTCACGGTTACCGTGGTGGAGGATGCTGATTTCGACTTGTATGATTTCGCAGGGGGTTCGCTGGGGTCGGGCTCGGGCCACCATTTTATTTTAAAGCCTCCGGAGGATGATAGGCGCGCGGCGTGTTTGGCTAACGGGGCCAAGGTAGGTATTGATGCCGTTATAATGACGAGGTAGTGCTTTAGAGCTCCCCATATGGCTAGATCGGCCATTTTCCAGGAGTAGTCACTGTTCATGCCGACGCGAGCGATATAGTAAGCCTTCATGACAGGCGCGATGAATGCACTGAGAATGCGTTAGAGAGGTTATATGAATGGCGGGGATATGCATACATTAGACTCAGTGAGAGTATGATAGACAGCGTGATCTTCATTCGGGAGGGCATCTGTAGGTTGGAGATGACAATAACGGGATACCCCGCCAGGACTAGATCCGAAAAGCAACAGCAAGCTGCAGAGACAATCATTTAGCTATATCCTCATATCTGATCGGTTGAAGATATATCCTGACTGACCGCTCTGGAAATACGCAGAGTTCTTCACGACACTCTTATCCCAGCATCGTCCCCGTACCGCCGGGTTCCAAGCTGCTTCCACGGGCCTGCATTGGCCGACAATGATAAAGACATCCACCGTGTTGACGACAGTGAGCAGAAACATGCCAGCGTAGAAGTAGCACGCCTGGCTCTTCGCCTTGTCTATTATCCGCACTAGAAGTAGCATGGCGGAGACCTTGCCCCAATTGACAGCTAAGTCATGTATAGGGCTCGAAAGCCAGAAGTATTTCGTCATGAGAACTATGTCGGCTTTAGACAGGTCGGCCTGATGGGTTCCTAGACCGTGATCGACTGAGACGGTGATGAAGGCTGAATGCACGCACCCGAAGGCCTGGGGGTGGGGAATCAGCCGCGTGGCCGACAGCTTTGAAGGGTGAAGTAAGGGATGGGTATCATACCAAGGCTAGGATCATGAAGATGTCGTCCCAGCCGAAGAGTCTTGTGAGGCATATCCTGATCCAGAACCTCACGAGAAGCACCGCGGTCGCCACGACGAAGCAGAGCCATGCAGCGGCGATGACCATAGGGCCTTTGTCATCGCTGGAGGACCCTTGACCTATCCCCCATCCTTGATCCATTCTTCCACAACCTCGCTTCGTCCTACTGCGCGTCGAGGCGGATATGGGGCTCGCTTTCCTAACTTCTAGCTGGCCATGGACTCCAGATAGACATAAGTATGAGACATGACAGCCGCCTAGAGAATATATCGAGGGCTCCTCATAGACAGGTATATGTCAACCATGTGGTATTGCGAAAGCAAGAAGTATTTCAGCCATTTTCTCTGCGAGAAATAGGCGCCTCAGCGTCCATATATTTCTCTTCAGGCAATATGTCACCACCCTGGCTACCCTACCTCGTTTAGAGAAAAAAAACGAAAGATGAGAGAGAAGAAGAAGAAAAGAGAAAGCAAAAGTTGGACTTGGCCAACGGCAAGCATTATCCTCTGGAAATGATCCAGATCAGATTGTGATATCCTGAAGCTATTGGATGCAGTGGTTTCCGGAGAAGGGATAATTCTCCCCTTGCCACGTCCGAGGCCAGTAGAAGATTGACGGTGGCTGCATCTGACGCTAAATATATGGATAAACGTGCGGGAAGGACCGTCAAGCCGTGAATTTAGAAACGAACAGGGGGCAAGGGAGTGTGGCGTGCGTTGAGGGAATGTGATGGATGGGATGGAGTTGTCAGTTCTGTGTTTTGCATGATTCATGTCGGCTTACTATAATGCCTTGAGTATGTATCGCGGCTGCTTCTAGCCATTGCTTAGAGGGCCGGAGTCATCTTGAAGATGTATTCAGTGAGAAGAATACGCTGTCTCCGCGTCTTGCTCCCCCTGTAGTGGGTGATTGAGCGATGGGCCGGCCCTTGCATAAGTCCAACGGAAATAGCTAGCTGCATGGATTGGCCTTGATCCCACAAATTCCTTCTTTCTTTTTCCACGGAGCACCGAGAGGAATTCCCTCCCGTATCCATTCGGGACCCGCGAATCGTTCTCAAGCTTCTCCGCATGACTCTGCATATATTTTCACCTCCGTCCTCCCATAGCCAGACTGACGGATGGATGCTCTCCATACGTTCGTTCCCTGGAGTTAATCGCTTCAAGCTTTAGTGTTCTGACGCCCGCGATCCAGCCGCACCCAAGCGAGAGTTCAGGTTTCCAGCGAGCCCGGAGGTTCGGTTCGGGGTGGGTGGTTCAGCGAGACGAGATGGGAGGATGGCTAGCAGGGGTTCTGGGGGCTGAACCAATGCCTTCAGGTCTCGGTGTGTACCGTACCCTGTTCGCCGAAGTGCGAAACGAGATGGAGCTGCGTGGGAGATTCAGGAGGGATCATCCTCTGATCATGAAAGGATCAGGAATCCAACACGTAGTAGTTTTCAGTTCGGGCTCCAGCTCAAGTTCAGAAGGCTGGTGGGAGGCAGACAAGACATAGAAATATATTCTCTAAATAGGTACCTAGGTATAATAAATAGCCTAGGGGATTCAGAATATATGAACCGTGAACGAAAACGAGCGACCTAAAAAGAACAAAGGAAAAAGAACGTCACGACGATAAATATGCTTGCTCTATTAAATCGTCTCATCGATGGGCGAGTGGCATAGATACCGTAATAGACAGATTTATGGATTAAGCAAGTGAAAGATAGAAAAGAAGAGAAAGAGAAAAAGGGAGACGGAGAGACGGACAGGTAGAGGAAAGAGAGAGCGGAGAGAGAGGTGGATGGATGGATAATGGGAGAATAAACATACACGAAGACCAGAAGTATGAAGAGACTCAGCATTAGGGTTTCATAAGACGGGTATGGGGCGGACAGGCCGAGACAGAACAGACAGACGGGGTACTGTAGGTAGTTTACTTGAGTTGGGACGGAGACAGACAGGCGTACGGGGGTGAGTTGTGCTGGGTTGAATAGGAACGAGAAAGGGAATAAGATAGATTGGATTGGATAGAGAGAGGGGAAGAAATGAAAATGGAAGGTAAGCAGATTCGTCAATGTTGGCATGTTGGCATGTTGGCATGTGCGTAGAGATGTATGAAGCAGAAGTGAAAGAAACAAGATAAGTAAGTGAGGTAAGTAAGAAACCAAGCGATGTGTCAACCCGTGTGCATTTAGAAGGACATTAGATTACTCCCAACGTTAAACCATCCCCATTCCCCCCTTTCCCGCCGTATATGTCGTGCCGTGGAGTCGAAAAAGACGCTGCTTTCACATCCAGGCGGGCAGGGAAGCTCATGCTCAAGCTGACTGAAAAGGCTCACGAGTACGCACGTCTAGCAGCACGAGCCGCCGGAATTCGACTGGACGCCTTGACCCTGGCCGACCTGCACGGTAGGCTTGTTGTTGACGGTAGCGGTGCCCATGCGCTCCTTGATCTGCCGGGCCATGGTCAGGAAGGCCTGCTCGACGTTCGACGCGTTCTTGGCGGAGGTTTCGAGGAATGGGATGCCGAGACTATCAGCGAACTCCTACGTAGTGTTAGCACTGTCCAACTACGTAGCGAGAACGATAGAAGCGGATGGATGGCGTACCTTTGCGACGGTATACTCGACGACTTTCTTATCTTCCATATCGCTCTTGTTGCCGACGAGCAGCTTGTTGACGCCCTGCGTGGCATAGCGGTCGATCTCCTGCAACCACTGCTTGACGTTGTTGAAGGAGTCCATATCAGTCACATCGTACACGACACAGATGCCATGGGCGCCTCGGTAGTAGGAAGATGTGATGGTTCGGAACCGTTCCTGGCCAGCCGTGTCCCACTACCCGAATGAAATGAGATTAGTTCCCCACTCCTCCTCTAGGTACTTTGGATAAGGTGAAGGCAGGGGACGTACGATCTGGAGCTTGACGGTCTTCCCATCGAGTTCGATAGTTCGAATTTTCTACCGCGTGGCGTACCTATTAGTTGGCTTATCTATATATACTAGGGAGGGAGGGAGGGGGGCTCACGAAGTCAACGCCGATAGTCGAGATGTAGCTCTCGGTGTAGGTGTCGTCTGCGAACCTGAGGAGGAGACAGGACTTGCCTACGCCGGAGTCTCCGATGAGAAGGAGCTTGAATAGATAGTCGTATCTATTGTTGATAGCACCTTGTTAGCCACGCACGTCACGTCACGTCATCTCACCTGCTGTATATCTCCGTCTGCTGAGCCGACCATGCCGCACACACGCAGGTAGCTGAGCAGCCAGCCATATGGGTTAACAAGGATAGAGAGATGGGAGGGGCTCTGTGGGCTGTTAGCTGGGCTATGGGCTGACATGACAGGCAGACACGGCTGGACTTACTACTCAGGAGTCATTATGGCGGTGTTTGGGTCGCGAGGGTCGGGAGGGCGAGCGAGGGACGGGTCTGGGCTGGAGTATGCTGGGGGCTGGTGGCTGCGAGGGGGCTGGCGGGCTGTCTGGACGCTGGTTCGGTGCTGACGGCGGGTTGCTGGACTGGTTGAAGCTGAGGCGGTCGGAGAGCAGGAGGAAAGGCAAAGGCAACAGGCGAAGGCGGTTGAAACAGCGTGCTTATGTAAGGGGGGCTAGCGCTTCGGCGCTTAGACTGACTACGTCGACTGACCATACATCACACTGACTATACTGACTATAGACATCACAGGCGGACAAGTCGACTGACTATATATATCACTGACTACGGTGACAGGCAAGTCGACTGACTATATACATCACTAGATAGATACACTATTTCTACCTCAGGGGGAACAAAGAGGGCCATCTAGTAGCCGTTGCTCTTCAGCCACTCGAGAACAGCGCCCTCCTCTCGCTGCTTGTAGGTGGCATTCGACCTGATCGTATCGATGGCCACGACCAGGGCGCGATCGTACCCATCCTGATCCTTGTCCCTGAAGAACTCCTCGATCTCCTTCTCGACGGCGTGGTCAGCATACTTCATCAGACTCATGCGCACGAAGCGCTGCAGGACGACCTTGTTGGAGCCCAGCTTCTGCTCGATGCGGGCCCAGTTGGCCTTGATGAAGGACCACAGCTGGTAGCGGGCCTTGGGGTTGGCGGCGAGGCCGGCGGCGCCGGTGTGGACGTCCTGGGAGGAGACGGTGGGGGAGAAGAGGAACTCGAGGAACTCGGCGATGAGGGTGGGGTCGGTGGTGGTGGAGAGGGCGCCGAGGCAGATCTCGGTGCCGTCGATGGAGGTGGTGGCGGAGAACTCCTTGATGAGGGCGGCGAATTCGGGGCGGGAGCCGGAGGAGACGGCGACGGAGAAGACGGCGGAGCGGAGGTTGGTGTTGATGGCAGAGGAGTCGCCGGCGGTCCAGGCGGCGAAGCGGCGCTTAGCCTCCGCGACGGTCCTGCACAGCTGTTAGTGTGTGCATAGATAGAAAGAGGGGGAGGGGGGGTACCCCTCGTGGCCGGAGCGTCCGGCAGCGGCGATGAGGAGCTGGCGGAGCTGGGTGGTGAGGAAGTCCTCGCCGGACTTGAACTCCCAGCCGATCTTCTCGACGGCGGGGGTGACCAGCTTGCAGACGTAGGCCTTCAGGCCGGCGGAGACGGCGTCGTTGGCGCCCATGACGGAGCGCAGGTCGCCGATGGACGTCAAGATTTGCGTCCACACCCTGAATTATCAGCGGCCTGACAGAGATGGAGGGTCCTATGAAAGACTTACAGGCTGTTCTCCTCGTCCTGGAAGTTCTGCACGAGAGCAAGCAGGGAGGCGGTGCTGGCCTCACCGGCCACGGCCAGAGAGGCGGCATCGCCGATCAGGCCGATCCGGTCCTCGGTGCTGAGCAGCTTGCGGTCCTGGCCGAGCTTGACGAGCCTCTCGTGCGGGTAGTTGGTGTGGTAGAAGGCGTGCTGGTTCTTGTTGAGCTTGTAGAAGGCGGCGGTGTCGACGGGGGCGATCTCGGCGGCCTTCTGGGTGAGGTTGCGGGCGTCGACGGCGTCGGCGGCGGGGCCGGCCTGGAGGGCGAGCGGGATCCACCAGACGGTGTCGTCCTCCTCAGGCTTGACGTCGCCGGACGCGAGGAAGCGGCGCTGGGAGATGGCGAGGGCGGCGGGCTGTTCGGTGACGGAGACGACGGGGAAGCCGATCTTGCGGATCCAGGGGTCCTACAGAATTGCTTAGATACTGTGGAGACTAAAGATAGGGAGTGCACTGTATAAAAGAGAGGTGCACTATAATGAAAGCAAAGACGCACCATGAAGGAGCGGACGTCCTTGCCGGAGACGTCGCTGAGGGCGGCCCACAGGTCGTTAGTCGTGGCGTTTCCTATCGTCGTTAGTATTACTCTATAGCATTCATCTATAAGAAAGACTACCGTATGCGTGTGCCTTGAGGTACTGGGCGACGCCCTTGAGGAAGACGTCCTGGCCGAGGTGGGCGGACAGCATGCGGATGACGGAGGAGCCCTTGAGGTAGCTGATGTGGTCGAAGATCTGGTCGACCTCGAGGGCGTTGCGGACGGGCACCTCGATGGGGTGGGAGGCGCGCAGGCCGTCGAGCTTCATGGCCTGCTGGGTGCTGCCGGCGACGAACTGGGACCACACGTTCCACTCTGAAGCTGTTAGCACTACAAAAAGAGAAGAGAGGAGGTACATAGAGAGGGAGGGAGTACCCGGGTGGAAGTGGTTGACGGCGAGCCAGCTGACCCAGGTGGCGAAGCCCTCGTTGAGCCAGAGCTCGTTCCACCAGTCCATGGTAACCAGGTTGCCGAACCATTGGTGCGCGAGTTCTGCCGGTTAGCTGGTTACTTATAGAGGGGATGGGGGGAGTACCGTGGGCGACGACCTCGGCGACGCGGTTGCGGTACTTCTCGTCGGACTTGCCCTCCTCGAAGAGCACGGCGGTGGTGCGGTAGGTGACGAGGCCCCAGTTCTCCATGGCGCCCATTGCCTAGATTATATTAGCATTACATATATAGAGAGGGAGAGAGAGAATATATAGAGAGAGAGGGAGAGAGAGAGAGAGGATATAGAGAGAGAGAGGGAGAGGGAGAGATATAAGAATGCTCGCTTCGCTCGCTATAAAAGAGCTCGCGCACTTACAAACTCGTGGACAGCTAGGAGATCCGACTTGGGCAGGGGATAGTCAATCTCAAAAACCTCGGAGAAGTAGTCCAAGGTCTCCGCGGCGCACTTCAGGGCAAAGCGGGCCTGGTCCCTGAGGCCGCGGGTGGTGTAGACGCGGACGGGGATGCTGGCGCCGTTGTACTGGCGGTCGGTGAGGGCCTCGACGTACTCGAAGTCGCCGACGGCCCACGCAAGCAGCTACCACCATTAGCCATGCATACATATATAAAGGAGAGGATACCTACGTAAGTGCTCATGACGGGGGTGCGCTCGAAGGCGACGAAGTGCGTCTCAGGCCGGTGGCCGTCGCGGGTCAGCTTGACGGGCATGTTGGAGAGGACGGTCAGGCCGCGGGGCACCTCGATCTCGAAGTCGAAGGAGGCCTTGAGGTTGGGCTCGTCGAAGCAGGGAAAGGCCTGGCGGGCGTCGCAGGCCTCGAACTGGGTGCTGAGCATGTAGTAGGCGCCGTCGACCTTGGGGGTGGCGGGCGCGGGGGTGACGGCGGGCGTGTACTTGGCGTGGCAGAAGCCGGCCATGTGGTTGTTGCAGGTCGCGGCGAAGGCGACGGTGAGGGAGCAGTCGGCGGGCTGCAGCTCCAGGGGGAAGTCGAAGATGGCGCGCTCGGACTTGCGGTCGTAGGAGACGGCGGCGGACTGGGGCCCGTCGGGGGAGCCGGAGAGCAGGACGGAGAGGACGTCGATGGCCTTGACGTTGAGGACGATCTGGCGGGTGGGCCGCAGGATGGAGAGGTCGATGGTGACGGAGCCCTTGTAGCCCCAGCCGCTGCCGATGGAGAGGGAGTGCAGCGAGACATTGTAGTGGGATGGTTTTGCCCTGGCTGTTAGTTAGTGTGGACGGACTTGCAGAGATGAGGGGGACTCACGCGTCGGGCAGGATGTCCCTGTCGGCCATGGTGGGTGCAGTGTGGTAGGTCTTTGTCAATTGGGGGGTGTAGGGGGGAGGACGAGGAAGAAGAGGAAGAGCAGGAGAAAGAGGAAGAGCAAGAGGAAGAGGACGAAGTAAAGGAAGACGGAGAGGAGGGGCAGAAGTAAAGGCAGAAGAAGAAGAGGTAAAGAGGGGCCGGTGACGTGGGGGGCGGGGGCCACGGCTAGCCGCGCGCCGGGCGAGCATAGAGAGAGAGTAGAGAGCAAGGGTAGACAGAGGGTAAGACAGAGAGAGAAGGACAGTAAGGACAGAGGGTAAGAGAAGGGCAGTAAGGTCAGAGAGTAAGGGGTAAAGGAGTAGGTAAGGGAGGTCAGAGAGTAAGGAGTAAGGGTAAGGACAGTAGGAGAAGGGAGGAGTAGGGTAAGGGACAGGAGAGGCCGGAGTCCGTTAAGGCAGGAGGAAGTTCCGTTAAAGGCGTAAAGGTCCAGGTAAGGCTTCCGTTAAGGGTTCCGTTAAGGACTTCCGTAGACGCTCCGGCAGTCCGGCAGAGAGTCTGGGCCTGGCCAAGCCGCTAGAGGCTCAACTCCTTGGCCTTTACTCTTTACTGCTCTCTTTACTACAGCTCTCTCTGCTCTACTGCTCTCTCTTCCTCCCTACTGCATCCCATCCAAAATGTCCTCCTCAGACTACCTCTCGCCCTCCTCCGAGGACGACGACCCCCTCTCCTCCGAGGACGCCCCCCGCAAGTCGCGCAGCAAGCCCGCCGACTGGGAGGTCCGCCGCACCTGGGAGTCCCTGCGCGAGGCCCCCGACGGCACCCTCGCCGCCGCCCTCTCGTCGCTGCGCCAGGCCGACCGCCGCCGCCGCCGCCGCCGCGCCCTGCCCGACACCACCCCCTTGCAGCGCGGCATCATCCGCCATCTCGTCCTGCTGCTCGACCTGTCCGCCGCCATGGCCGAGAAGGACCTGCGCCCGACGCGCTACCTGCTCGTCCTGCGCCTGGCCCGCCGCTTCGTGCTGGACTTCTTCGAGCAGAACCCCATCTCCCAGCTCGCCGTCGTCGGCATGCGCGCCGGCGTCGCCCTGCAGCTCAGTCCGCTGGGCGGCGCCCCCGTCCCGCACCTGCACGCCCTCGACGCCCTGGCCGCGGAAGAGCCCGCCGGCCTGCCCTCCCTCCAGAACGGCCTCGAGATGGCGAGAGCGTCTTTACAGTATGTCTCCTGCGCCTCAGTCTGCAATTGACCCTCTAATGTAGATACCAGTCACACACCAGCCCACGGCACGCGCGAGGTGCTCGTCGTCCAGGGCGCCCTCACCTCCGCCGACCCCGGCGACATCCACTCCACCATCGCCGCGCTCGCCGCCGCCCGCGTCGCCGTCTCCTTCATCGGCCTCGCCGCCGACCTCTCCATCGCCCGCACCCTCGTCGCGCGCACCAACCCCTCCTCGACCTCTAGTACATCCACCGCCTACTCCGTCGCCCTCGACGAGCACCACCTCGCCGCCCTGCTCACCGCCACCACCACCCCGCCGCCCGCCCCGGACAGCGCGCCCCCCGCCCAGCTGCTCATGATGGGCTTCCCCTCGCGCACCCTCGAGCCCGCCCCCTCGCTGTGCGCCTGCCACTCCGCCCCCGTCCGCGGCGGCTACCTGTGCGCCCGCTGCGGCAGCAAGGTGTGTTCCCTGCCCGCCGACTGTCCCGCCTGCGGCCTCACCCTGATCCTCTCCACCCACCTGGCCCGCTCGTACCATCATCTCTTCCCGCTGCTGAACTGGGACGTGTGCGCCGAGTCTGGTAGCTGTTACGCGTGTGGGGCCGCCTTCGCCGTCGACGAGGGCTTCGAGTGTCCCGTCTGTCGGCGTCGCTTCTGTATCGACTGCGACCTGTTTGCACATGATGTCGTGCACAACTGTCCGGGCTGCCAGTCGCAGTCACAGTCACAGTCACAGAGTAGTGTAGTAGCTTAGATTAGGTTCGGAGTACTTGAGTAGGTTCGGTCAGGTGGATTGTATGTTTATCTAAGACTCCTGGTAGGTGCAGGTGGTAACCAACACACGAATGGATAGGATACGATGGATGGTGTCTACGCCAGGATAGCGGCCTACCCCTTCGCCGCCGACCCCGACTTCACCGCCGGCCTGGCCTCCCTGCTGGCCCGCGCGGAGGCCCACGACGCCCCAGACCTCTCCCTCCGCGCCCAGTGCTTCTTCTTCTCCAAGTCAGCCCTGTCCTGCCGTGCTGCTGACGGTAGTAGCTGACTGCTGTAGGAAGTTCGCCGTGCCTGTCGACGTCGCCGGATACGCTGCCTGGCTGAGACGGGAAAGAGAGAAGGTAGAGGAAAATAAAGAGAGGGGAAAAGAGGAAGAGAAGAAGGAAGAGGAGAAGGAAGAGGAAGAGAAGGACGTTAAAGAGGAAGAGAAGAAAGAAAAAGAAGAAGAGAAGAAGGACGTTAAGGAAGACGTTAAAGAAGAAGACAAGAAAGAGAAGGGAGGGAAGGAAGACGGTCAAGAAGAGAAGAAAGACGTTGAAGAAGAAACAGAAACCCCCGCGTATCCCTCGTCCTTCGCCCGCATCGTCGAGCTCATCACCACCGGCCAGCCCGTCCCCGGCATCCAGCACGTCCCCGACACCGTCCGCGCCGACCTGCAGACCCGGCCCGCCGCCCCGCGCCGTCCCAAGCCGTGGGAGACTGAGAGCTAGAGAGGACTGAACTATGGAGAGATAAGGAATGAGAAGACTAGAGAAGACTGGAATGGAAAAGATAACTATGAAGGACTGGAAGATAATGACTGCAGATAACTATGAGAAGGACTAAGGAAGTATAATACTAGGAAGAATGAGTATACCAACGCACCAGGTAACATGCCTCGATAGCTGTTCATCTTCACGGCAGATACGACATTTCAACGGGATACAGGATGCTCTCAGGTAGACGGGGTTCAGATCAGATGGACAAAACCAACGAGATCGCTCGCTCCTTTTCTCTTTTTCCCTACCAAGCACGACAACTCCTTGACATCCGAGAATCCTAGAAAATGGAGAGAAGGGAAGAAGATAGTTGTAAATAAGACTCCGAAATGGGTTTCCGTGCACGCATCGTCAATCTGTCACATTAGTAAAAAACAAGAGTACCGCGTACAGTGTAGGATGAAAAGAAGCAGTTGAAGGTCAGCGGAAGGGAGGGTAGTTGCTGGTCCACTGGGACGTGCGGTTGAAGCGCGTCCCGTTGTTGACGGTGCTGGGCACGCGTTCCTCCGTGGGGGAGTTGAAGCGGCTGATCTGGATACCCGCCCCCGGCCCCGGACGTGTGACGTGGTTGGGGTTGCAGCACAGCATGGCCACGCGGGATCCGAACTTCGAGCCCCTCAGAGAGACCATGTGTTTGCTGGAGAAGCCGTGGTCAGCAAACGCTCTCTGCTTATAGCGTTGTCTACTCACCGGATATGCCCTGCAACCAGCTCGCGGTGCTGAGAATCCGCGTTGATGAGGATCCACTGGATCAAGTAGTTTCCGTATTGATCCCCAGCAACTACTGCAGTCAGCAACTATACCAAGAGGCAGGGGACACACGCAACTCACTATCAATCAGTGGCATACGAGGACGGTCTGGGCGTCCGGTACAGACCCGGTTGAGGTACCTGTCGAGAAACTCAGCGCCGCCTATCTTGAGACACTTCTCTACCACTTTGGACGCAAACTGGTCCATGCTATAGTCAGTGGCCCACGCCAGGATGTGCTCGATGGCACGGCTCTTGTCGGGCGGGGCCCCGTGCTCGCAGATGTGCTGAATGCACCAGTTGCCAAACTGGCCGTGAGCAAGCAGATCGATCTTTGCCAATACTTCTTCGATGGCTTGACGCTGTACAGATATCAGTCCATGTCTTTATGCTAGATACGTGGACTCCGCATACCTTTTCGTCCTCAACACAGTTCTCAAAGATGTTTTGGACAACCAGACTTCCGGTTTCTCCCAGAGCAACCTCGTGCCACATGCCTCTAAGCGCCTCGTTGACCTTAGCCATGATCTGTGGTGGCTCACCACTCCAACGGAGTTCAAAAAGCTTCTGCCAGACGTGGCAAGCGTATCTATGGATCACAGTCTCGGGAATACGACGTAGAAGCTCGTGAACCATCACGGCTTTGTGTTCCTCTGGGACGCAGTCAAACGCCTTCTGGATGACGTGACAGCCAAAGGGGTCCATGCTTAGGCTCAGGGTATTCCCACGGACTGCGTTAGCAATGGAGATTACCTGCTCGGGAGTACCATGCTCAAAACAGCGTTGGACAAGGAAGTTACCAAAGCGGTTGATCATCAGTGGGTAGGCCTGGTTGGCAATGGCCTCGATAATCTCATATTTTTGTTCGGACGTGCCGAGCTTGAGCTTCTGCTGGAGAAAGATTGAAGCCTGCTGGTCATTGTTGCACACGATTTTGTCCACAATGTACTTCCAATCGCAAGAGACGCTCTTGTCAAGAAGGCGGCGATAGTTTAGGGGCTCTAGGGGCGACACGTAGGTCGATGCCGCTGTAGAAGTAGTCTAATATACAATTAGTGAATACCTTATAAAAACTAAAAGAGCTATATCTGTCACTTACCGAAGGTGGTGCCCACGATACAGGGGTAGCTGGGAAGGCGGTAAACTCAGCTGCCATTGGGGATAATGGCGTGCCAATCGGGCGTGGTTGGTACGTGTTGACGCCGGGGAACGCGTTTTGAGGCTGAAATGGAGCAATCTGCTGCTGGCTAGGGGGTCTAGGCACAGGTGCAGCAGGAGCCAATGGTGCAGAAAACGTACCCCATGGCGAAGCTTGAGGGGGGAAGCATGGATTCCCACGGTTAGCTTGAGGGGCACGACGGTTGTTTACCCCTTGAACCTGAGGAGCCTGTTCAACCTGATAACGGTTGTCAAACCCATAGGGTGGGCTCCCGTGTCCGGGAAACATACGTGGGTTAACTGGGAAGCCAGGTTGCTGATTGAACGCTGGCGGGTTTGGACGATTGCCCCAATTACGGCCAATTTCAGGAGTAATGGTGCCGTCATGCATGGAAAAATCACGAGTACCTTTATCGGCATTGCCAAAGTTATTCATTGGCTGTTGGGCATTAGCATTCCAGAGACCACGAGCTCTGTTATATCCTCCAGCAGAAAGAGCTTCAGATATGTCAGAGCGTGCATCGTCCTGCACAGGCCATTGTTCCTGGCGTGCATTGAAAGGACGGGTAGATGCATTAAAGGCATTCTGCAAGCTACTGAGAGTCTGCTCGCTAATTTCACGGCCGCCAAAGTCAACTTCGGATGGTGGGCCCATAGCCTGATCAAGAGTGTGCTTAATGACACGGGTCTGAGCAAGCTCCTGCTCTTGCAAGGCAATACGGGAATTTGCAGCATCCAACTCTTGTTGCAAGCGAGCCATTTCTTGAGGATCAGGGACTTTGCCGAAGTTGAAATTATTGTCCCAGGCAGTCATAGGCGAAGCCTGGTTAGCCGATGTGAGCGGGACAGCCACTCCAAAAGGGACAGAAGTTCCTCCTTGCGTTGCAAGAATAGGATTGTTTTCTCCTGAGGGCTGCGTTGCCATGCGGGTATTGGTATCCGGGATAGCACCCACAGTGCCAACAGAGGAGGTATATGCATGGTCCTTTGGGGAAAGCTTTGCAAGGATTTGATCCATAACGGATTGCTGATTCACAGACGAAGTCGAAGGTCCGTTTTGCTCAGTCTTTTGCTTCTAATAAGCCTGTATTAGCCAAATGTATTTGGGAATGTGTCTGTGTGAGCCCACCTTGCCCAACGATACGCCTTCCTCAGCCGTCGGGGTATTCTGGATGTTACCAAGCTTTGACGACACAAGGGGACTCGCCCCGGTTTCCGTACTGCCCGCATTCATCGTTGCCTAACGATAAATTAGGAACTTGTAACTAAGAAACCGAAAATAAATACAGAAAATGGACATACCGAGCAGAAACGTCCCTGAGGCACAGGTTTAGTAGCAGTAGCGTCGATATGCGTCTGGACTTGGACAGACGCCTTTCGAGAAGCGTTTGAAGTGTCTATCATCTTGTAAGAAGCCATATCTCGAGAATTCCAGATGAAGGGGTAAAAAAAGGACACAGGTAACAAAGTAGCGTAGATAGGATGAGATTAAGGGGTAGCTGATCCAAGTCAAGCAGCTCAGACGTAGGGCACAGAAAACGCGGGGTCAATATGCAAAGAAGCAAAGACGAAGCCACTCACTGGCCCTCTGATATCAGACGAAGCCGTGAAAAGAGACCACTGAACGCGTGTCAGAAGCCGGGAAGCAACGCGAAACGCACACCTAAGCGGCCTTTTAAGAAGCTGAAGAGCCAGAAAACGAAGAGAAAAGAAACCAAAGCAAATATGCAGGATGTTAGATGGAAGAAGTGTGAGCAGACAGGGTGAAGATGGCGGAGAGAAAATACAGCAGAAAGAGCCGGCTAGAAGAGAAAGTAGTATGGGCAAAGATCGAAATACATGGGAGAAAATAACAACGGGGGCGCGGCAGGCGAGCTGGCGGGCAGCAGAAGGCGAGGCTGAGGTTGAAGAGGGCGCGAGGGGGGAAGAGGAAGAAGCGGGAGAAAGAGAAAGTTGAGGTTGAAGTTGAAGTTTGAAGTTGAAGTTGAGGAGGTTGTGGGTGGGCCGAAAGCGGAAGGCAGGGTAAAGGGGGCAAACGCCGGCTAGGGCAGAGGCCAGCCAGCACTACGGGTATACTGTACTAGCAGCAAAGGAGGTATCAGGTATAGGTTAGTACTATTGTGCTGCTTTTGTCTGTTTAGCAAGACCAACATTACATAGCACAAGGCATCCAGCCAGGCACACATTAGGACACATAAGATGCTGCAGAAACCTTCCAGGTAGAGTCAAAAAAGCCAGCAGCGTATAGCGAGTCCTGTCCCCTCAACGCGGTTCCATGGTTGACAACCACAAAGTCTGACTGCCCGACTCCCGTCAGGACGGGGACCAGACGGGCCGCTTGCTGGAGGCCAGCGATGTCGTGTCCCCAAACAACCAACTCTAGACGTTCATTCTCTAGAGGCCTCAAGAATATGGCGCCTAGGCCGGCCTCAAGCGGATACGTCACGGTTTCGTGTTCCGTTTTGACTGCCAGCCCATTCGCGGTGAGGCTGATTGGGAAGTCAGGAAGCTTGGATACTCCCATACTAGAGCCGAGCCAAAGGGTGATAATGTTCCCTTTCTGATCAGCTCCAATCTGGCGAGTAGAAGATGCTGGGTATAAGTCGCAATCGGCTGAGAGGTACTGGAATAGGTTGCGGCACGTTTGGAGAGCGAGGTCGTCAGCGTCACGCGCATTAGACGACACGGCAAATGAGTCTGGTGTGCGTAGAATGGCGTTTATTCCCGCCTGGCGGCCGTGTCTTTCAGAGGTAGTGCGCCATGAGCCGTCCTTCTCCTCCCACTTGCCATCGCTACCCTGAGTGTACCATACTGTGACTCCGGGCTTGACAGTGAACGGACCAGAGCCGTCGATTTGAATCTGGGAGGGAAGAGGCGCCCTAATCGCGGACTGGAGAATATGGAAGCGTCGGATATTCCTTGTTGTAATTTTCCAGCCAGTGGTTACGTCTCGGTGGACGTTTATGGAGCCAGCACGGTCAGGCGTATGTGCTTGATCCACAATAATGCCTCCTCGGGAGCCCACGTAGCCCGCAGCAGGAATGGTGATTGCGAAATCGGTAGGAAGCATGTTGTTTGAATTGGGACGTTGAACGTATTTGTAGTAAAAGTCCTTCAGGTACTGAGTATACATTACGCCCGTCCACCAGTGGTTCATTCCGTCCACTTCGTTGTATTCCGAAGACCAGCCGTTTTCTTCCATTAATCGGTGCATGAGTCGGGAGTGGTATACCGCGACATTATCGTCGGCGTTTCCATGCTGCTGGTGAACTGGGATTCCAACAAAGTTATTAAGTAGGAGTTCATGCTTGAAGTCCTGGCGAGCCCGCTCAAATATCCCTGCAAGAAGGGAGTCCGTGTTGTGCCACATGGAGTATGGAACGTAGTCTATTTCAGGGCAAACGATGAGTCACGAACCAATGAATGCTGTAGGGGGAAGGACATATCGTACTTTCAATAGACGTATAACCTGAGACGGGAGCGGCAGCAATGATATTGTCAGGATAGTGGGAGAGGGTGTACCAAGTTCCCTGGCCTGTCACCAGTCAGTATTTTGTTGTAGATCAGTTGTGATTACACAGAAGGCCAAAGCTTACCGCCATTCGAATGTCCTGCGACAACCCAGTCTTCTTCGGCCACCGAGGGTCCGGTCCAGGAAGTATGAGTGATATAGTCTTTTACCGCATACACTGCATTTTGCAGATCGGCAAAACCCCAAGTATCTAAAGGGGAAGTGTTAGTATACCTAGATTCCGTTGAAAGAAGCCACATTAATGGTAATAAACTTACGCCAATCATCCCCGCTCCAAGGTGTGACGCCGCTGGGAAAGACAGTCCAGGCGCAAATGTCGGCCACACCATCTAACATAGTACGAATTATCTCATCACTTGCAGCTTGTCCGGCGCCGTGAAGACCAAGAAGCACTGGATACTTGGTATTTTTATCACCCTTGCACTTCTCAGGGGACGGTGGACGCATGGTTGAATAGGATACCACGCCTCCGGGGTGAATGAAGGTATTTTGCTGAACGTCTGCTAATTGACGAGGAGTGAATTTAATAGTTGCTGGCATTGTTCGTCGAGTGGTCCCCATAACCGAATATCCAAAGGTAAATGAAACTTGTGTGGGGAATGCCGTCAAGTTAGCATTGGGAGCCATGTCGATAGTAAAACCAACGGCTCGGGATTGGTATCCCTCCAGCCTTACTGTCTTCAACAATTTCAGGCTGAAGCCGGAGGACTGTAATCTGTTAGTCAACGGTATGGGTGATGCAGAAAGCTAGCTGCTATAGCAAAAAGGGGATTCATTACCTCCATCTCTGGCTTGATATCCATCACTTCAACAGGGGTTCCCATTGCGTTCAGAAGTGTGATAGAAGTGTAAGGGCTGACCAAGCGATTCTGAACCACGTCTGCAACCAAGCCACTCTTCGAATCGACATGCAACTCACTGGTCAATGCTTGGGCCACAAGAGAAATTGTGATGTCTGGCGGCCCCACGCCACCAAGCGCGCGTACATCACGAACCACCCGAAGTTCGACCGTATGAACTCCGCCCTTCAGGTTCAAAATCAGCGGTGCTCTGCGGAACGCAAAAAAGTCACCACCAAAGTAGAGCTTGCCATCAACGCGGAGTTCCCATATTCGATCAGAGGATATGGCAACCGTGAGGCTCTCGGATGCGGGTCCGGGTATAGTCAGGGATCCACGGGCCCAGGCTTGGTACTGCAGACCATCCCATCCGTAGACTTGTTGAAGGAAAGTGACATTGTCAGGAGGCAAGTGAATGTTTAGCATATACTCTGGAGGAGTAACGCCTGGCTTTACTGTGGCTTTGGAAGTCGACCACGACGCCTCTCCATGCCACCCCAGCGAGCTAAGGTATTTGTTTGTTATGTTATGATCCAACGTATGGAACCCACCATAGGCCTCGAGAGGGTCGGCGCCCCAGGAGGATTCTAAGACGAACGTGAGTAAAAAGAGGGAATTACGATTGATGAAGGAAAACTAACCTCTAGTGCCTATCTCGAATGGCCCAAGGGTGTTCCAATCCAGGGAGAAGGATGGAGGTGTAGGACCCCCCGGTGGCTCTGCTGCGGCAACTCCACGGCATGTCAACAGCGGGATACAGGCCCAGGTGGCTATCTGAGAAAGCCTCATGCTGTCCTGCTGTAGATAGACAGCGTTCTCGAGGGTATCAAATGGATCTAGTGCTGGCTCTGGGGGTATGCAATTGACAAGGCCTTGCAGATTCCTGAAGAATAAATGACATATCTGAAGGAGGGAATCCAGCATTATATGCATTTTTTCTATATATCTACAGCAGACGCTTTCTATTCACAAACAAACTGATAATTGAGACCCGGCCTGGCTAATGCGAGCCCTAGAATGGGGAAGGATCGATCAGACAGAGAGTTTCCAAAATTTTGGGGAGATTGAGAACCGGGCCTCTGATGCTCATAGAGAACCTTGGCTGGGAGATATAGTCTCCCCTCATCGTGACGATTAGCGTAGACGGTCAGCTGGAATTGTGGGGTCATTGCGAGCAGAGACGGAGAAGGTTAGCACTTGTTAGTACTTCGTTCAACCTGAGAGAAGTCTGAGAGAAGTCAGCTGCGGAATCGGACTGTAATTGTGGAGCTGAGCACGCGCTCAGTAGCCCGCGGCAGTGCTCTCCGTGCCGTCAAGTAGATTAGTTGCCGGAAGCCGTTCGGTCCATTAGATGATATGAATATCATACACCGGAGAGCCTGGAACGCCGACTTGGAATTGCGACGATGCGCCTGCTTGGTCTAAAATATGGTAGATCCAAGATCCACGCCTCGCAGCTACCGGTGGCGCCCAAGCCAGCATCTAGACTGAGGGGGAATGCCGTACGCAACATTCATATCCGGCCTTGCCTTCTGCTCCCCGCGCTGCTTCTCATCCGTGGCCAATCTCACACCGACACTTCAACGCCGGTTAAGGCAAAAGTGCAGCCATCCTCATGATGAAAGAGGCCAGCTCTCACTGGCTACGGCAGGTTGAACAAAGATAGCGTCGCAGCTCTCGATGCATCCTCCACCTGAGAATTCGCGAGACCGCAAAGTTAAGGGCGTGCCATATTGCCGAGAGAAGGTCCCCGAGCGGACGAGACGTACCCCAGGCCCACGGTGGGAGCGAGAGATACAGACTAGCACATTTGCCCCTCGAGTTGGCAGCAAAAGGCGACCTGACGCCGGCGGCCCAGGAGGCTCCAACGAGAGGAATGTTGGTTTTGGGTTGGAACAAAGCAGTCACGTGTGACCCCCTTGGTCCCGTCCCGCCGGGGTATTATGTAAGCCCTTCAGTCATCGGCAGAACTCTCAGGATAGAGACGTAGGTAAGTATATGTCGCGGGCTCTGTTATGACCTCTGCTGGGACACTCTGTGTATGCCAGCGCAAGGACAGACGTTGGAGAGGCTGCCATGCTATCCACTGCAGCCCGGAAGTACAGCAGTGCACGTGACGTCACGTGTATACTCCGTCCGGCAGCAGAAGCCCTCCCAAGGCGATGATACTGTACATGTAGCTTGTCCTCGGTATACTGAAGAGATATCTTGGTCACTATACACCAGTACCTTGCTGCCGGCCGCGATGTCCCTCCCCCAGACTCTGCCCGGAACCTCCAACGGCCTTCGGCGATTAGCTCGCCCAGCCCCAAACACGTGTCGGCTCGGCCAATCGAAGCGCGCGTCTGGGGCGTTACCCTTGCCGGCCCGCCAAGCCCAAAGCCGCCCGGTCGCTCTTTGGCCTCTCTGGCGCTTCGTCTCAGTCAACTTTTCTGGCCCCTACCCCGTCAGCGCGCTGGAGAACGCCGGTGATATGTCCAGCTTCAGCCCAAGTCACTGCCGAGAATGAGCGTCACCACGCTGACCGACACGCGGCAGCACAAGCTTCCGCCGGCCGTGTCGTGGCAGCCTCAGATGCCCATCGACGACGCCGCGACCGAGAAGTTCCCCATCCTAGGCGATGACGACGCCGTGAACCATCAGCAGCAGCAGCAGCAGCATAGAGAGAATGCGTTTCTGCCGTCCGCCGTGAAGTACGCGGGGGAGTCGCTCTGGCAGCCTCGCAAGAGTAGGGCTCTCTCGCGAGGGGCGACACCAGTTGAGCGTGCGCAGCGGCCCCGGAAGAGCATCAGTGAAGCCCTGGGGTCGTTCCGCACTCGGGGCACAAGTGTCAGCTTAAACGCCCAGGAGCTCGCCGAATCGCTTAAAGCTCCCATCTCCTATAAACTTATCGTGAGTCCTCCAGCTCAGAAGGACGTGTAGCATCCGCTAATTGACACCTGTCCAGGGACTTTGTCTGATCTGGTACATGACATCAGCTCTTACCAACACCTCCTCGAAATCCATCCTCACAGCTCTTCCGAAGCCAATTACTCTTACAATAGTCCAGTTTGCCTTTGTATCAGGCTGGTGTCTTGTTCTCGCATGGCTTGCGTCTGTCTTCCCCGCCCTAAAGACGGCCGTGCCCGTGCTCAAGAACAAAATCCGCTATCCGTCACATGCTATCGTGTCGACTGCCCTACCTCTGGCCGTTTTCCAGCTTCTCGGACACATTCTGAGCTCGATGTCGACGTCTCAGATTCCTGTATCACTTGTACATACCATCAAAGGGCTCTCTCCGCTGTTCACCGTCCTCGCTTACCGCATATTCTTCCGCATCCGCTATGCCAGGGCCACCTACCTCTCTCTCGTCCCGCTCACTCTGGGAGTCATGCTTGCATGCTCCTCCAGCTTTTCTACCAATCTCTTCGGGATCATCTGTGCGCTCGCGGCTGCGCTGATCTTCGTCGCTCAAAACATCTTCTCGAAAAAGCTTTTCAACGAGGCTGCCCGCGCGGAGTCTGAAGGTCAAGCGCCGGGAGAAACTAAGCTCGACAAGCTCAATCTCCTGTGTTACTGCTCCGGACTCGCTTTCATCTTGACACTACCCATCTGGTTTCTTTCTGAAGGCTATCCTCTCTTCGTCGATGTTCTATCCTCCGGCGCTGTCAGCTTGACGGAGAAAAAGGGCTCACTCGACCATGGCGCGTTGACGCTGGAGTTCATCTTCAACGGCGTTTTCCACTTTGCACAGAACATCATGGCCTTCGTCCTCCTGTCCATGGTCTCTCCCGTCTCCTACTCCGTCGCCTCCCTCATCAAACGCGTCTTCGTCGTGGTGGTCGCGGTCGTCTGGTTTGGCAGTTCAACCACGCCTCTACAGGCCTTCGGTATCGGCCTTACCTTCCTCGGCCTCTATCTATACGACAGAAACAAGCAGGACGACGCAGCGGACAGACGAGCCAACGCTGACCGGTTCCAGAAACACGACAACCTCCTCCCTCTCACCAACGTCACCAACGGAGCTGCCATAGTTTGGAACTCCAACGGATATACATTCCCCACCCCGGCAGTCGGTGGTCTTGGGATCCATCCGATGGACATCACCGGCAAGAAAGAAGATGATAAAGTCAACGGCAGCTCGAGACGAAACAGCGTTGCCCGCCCATGGCTGCCGCCGGGGACCAAGCAGGAGTCTACATGGCAGCCCGGCGATGCCGCCTCGCCGTCTCAATAATATAACGTCATGCTACCAACATGTATTCTGTTTTCACCATTCAAGGCTCTGGAGTTTAGAGGTATTCGGGACATCATTACCCATATCATTTACTTTCTTCCTTTCTTTCGTTCTTGATATCTTTCTATTACACTGTACGAACGGCGTCTGAAGACGGTGGATCCCATGGCCTTCTCTTTCTTTTTTGGCAAAACGGAGGATTGGATAGAATCTATATAACTTATGGTCGCATTAATTGACGGAGAGAAAATGAATATACGTGTCGAGTCTCCAAATCACTATCCAAAAGAGTAAATCTATGCTGTTTGTTGCATCCGTCGGTAAGGAACTGCTCCATCAGAAGGCCAACAAGTTGGCCCTAGGGCGCTCCAGCTACGGTGCGGGATCTGCTCTCGGATCACACTGTAGAGGAGAAAGGGCTGGGGCCACTCTCCGAAGAAAGCACACCCTCCACCTACAATAAACCATGTCCGTTATTAAAATGAGATGGAGAGAGAAAGAGAGAAAAGAAGGAAAATCTTGCCCGCTCGCTGTTTTTTTTTTATGTTCGGCGCGCGGTGGCCGGAGGGCCTGTTCTTCCGTTCCGCGTCGCTCCGCCAATCCGCGCCCGAGGATTTGAATGAAGGCGAGATCAGGACCCGAAGCAACAAATAACGGAGGACGAAACCGACGTCTTCATCGCCAGCCAACCCGCTCGCAGCAGCAGCAGCAGCCCTTCATCCCGGTGTTAACCCTGCTCAGGTTGCTCTCGTCAGCTATGCGGCCACAATTGTTCCGTGTTGCCGCACGATCGAGGAGATGGGCCGCCCTCAACGGCTCACGGCCGTTCAGCACGACCGGCGCCAGGCAGGCGGAAGTCGAACTCACAATTGGTCCGTTGATCGCCTTTCCCGGCTCGCAGACCACTTTGCTAACTGTGGGGTATCTATTTTAGATGGAAAGAAGGTGTCGATAGAAGGTATTGCGACATAAACGCCTATCCAGCGAACAGCAACGCACAACGGAAAACTAACTGGAGTATCTAGCTGGTTCCGCGTTGATTCAAGCTTGTGAAAAGGCTGGATCGACTATTCCTAGGTAAGCTATGCGCTTGCTGTAGCTGTTTTCGATTTTGTGTTCGGTTCAGGTTGCTAATTAACGTTGTAGATATTGCTACCATGAGTAAGTTTAAGATTTGATATGCAAAGTCGAAAATCGGTGCTAAAAAGTACAACAGAAAGCTTTTGATTGCAGGAAACTGTACGGTTGCCGTGATTATCCCATTTCGTGATGAACTCGTAATTAACAACTGTCATTTACAGGCCGAATGTGTCTCGTTGAGGTCGAGAGAGCGCCCAAGCCCGTTGCCTCCTGTGCATGGCCTGTCCAACCCGGAATGGTAGTAAAGACAAACTCCCCCCTAGTACACAAGGCCAGAGAAGGTGTGATGGAATTCTTGCTCGCCAACCACCCGCTCGACTGCCCCATCTGTGACCAAGGTGGAGAATGTGATCTCCAGGACCAGTCCATGAGATACGGAGCCGATCGAGGACGGTTCCACGAGGTTGGAGGAAAACGTGCCGTTGAGGATAAAAACATCGGCCCATTGATCAAAACATCCATGAACAGATGCATCCACTGTACACGATGTGTTCGTTTCGCAAACGACGTTGCTGGTGCCCCCGAGCTTGGAACCACAGGGCGTGGAAACGACATGCAGATCGGAACGTACCTCGAGAAGAACCTGGATTCCGAATTGTCCGCTAACGTTATCGACCTATGCCCAGTTGGTGCTTTGACCTCAAAGCCATATGCCTTCCGCGCCAGACCATGGGAACTCAAGCACACCGAGACCATCGATGTCCTCGATGCTCTAGGCTCCAACATCACCGTTGACACCAGAGGAATGGAAGTTATGCGTGTTCAGCCCCGTCTCAACGATGACGTTAACGAGGAATGGATCAATGACAAGACCAGATTCGCTTGCGATGGTCTCAAAACCCAGAGACTCACCACTCCTCTCATTCGCCGCGATGACAAGTTCGTTCCCGCGACCTGGGAGCAGGCCCTGACTGAGATTGGAAACGCCCATAAGTCGCTCTCTCCCAAGGGTGACGAGTTCAAGGCTATCGCTGGTCACTTGATTGAGACCGAATCCCTCGTTGCCATGAAGGACCTCGCTAACAAGCTTGGATCTGAAAACCTGGCCCTTGATCAGGCTGGTGGAAGCCAGCCTATCGCCCACGGTGTCGATGTCAGATCCAACTACCTATTTAACTCCAAGATCTATGGAATTGAAAGCGCGGATGCTATGCTTCTTGTCGGAACCAATCCTCGCCACGAAGCTGCTGTCCTTAACGCTCGCATCCGCAAACAATTCCTCCGCACCGATCTCGAGATTGGTCTCGTTGGCGAGTCCTTCGAGAGCACTTTCGAGTTTGAGCACCTTGGAACCGATGCTGCCGCCTTAAAGGCCGCCCTCGCCGGCGACTTCGGAAAGAAGCTTGCTACCGCCAAAAAGCCAATGATAATTGTTGGAAGTGCCGTGGCCGAACACCCCGACGCCAAAGCCATATTCGAGATGATCGGAACCTTCCTTGACAAGAATGCCGCTACGTTCTGCACGCCAGAATGGCAAGGCTACAACGTTCTTCAGCGCGTCGCATCTCGTGGTGGTGCTTACGAAGTTGGCTTCACCACTCCATCCGCCGAAGTTGCCAACACCACCCCTAAGATGGTCTGGCTACTTGGAGCCGACGAAATCAGCGAGGCCGATATCCCCAAGGGCGCTTTCGTTGTCTACCAGGGCCACCATGGTGACCGTGGAGCCCAGCTTGCAGATGTCGTTCTCCCCGGCGCCGCATATACCGAAAAGTCCGGAACCTATGTCAACACTGAGGGCCGTGTCCAAATGACTCGTGCCGCTAACTCACTCGCTGGTGCCGCGAGAGAAGACTGGAAAATCATCAGAGCAGCCAGCGAGTTCCTTGGTGCTCCATTGCCATATGATGATGTCGAGATGTTGAGAGACCGTATGGAGGAGATCAGCCCTGCTCTCCGAAGATACGATGTTGTTGAACCCACATCAGTCGCCTCGCTGAGCAGGGTACAACTGGTTGACCAGAACCGAAACAGCAAGCCCACTGGCACACCTCTCAAGAAGCCAATTGAGAACTTCTATTTCACAGACGTCATTTCTAGAAGGTATGCCTAACCCCCCTTCTATCATTTTTCACTAGTTCCATTCGTATTAACGTGTATTCCCTTAGCTCAACGACAATGGCAAGATGTTCTGCTGCCAAAGAGACCGGCAACCCAGAGACCAACTTCATGGCCCCCGGCGAGAGCTCCGCCACTGCTCAAGCCGTCCAAGGATAAACAAATGGGTAACCACCTTAAACCCGCCCATATTACCTCCTTCATTTCACCCCATCCATGCATTGCCATGTCCAGTCAAAACAGTTGATTCCTTGTACTTTCTTGCGGTTCCAGGCGTTTACTTTTCCTTTGTCCCCATCTTTATGTCAATATACATATTCTATTATTTTCTCCTTACACAGTCTTCTCGTTTTTGTTACCTGTAGCATCTACATGAGTGTCCTACCCTGCTATCTTTTTGTACTAGTCAACGTGGATAGAAGTGGCCATTTGCTTTACGTGGCAAGGAGAGGCTCTAGAGAGCGAGATGTATGGATTGTATTTCCTCTACACTTTGCTTCCAGGTTTCTAGAGTTAAACATGTATAAGAGAGATGGAATTTTATGGCTGTCAAGCTTTCCATGTCAGTTGTCGTCCTCCTTGGTCTCCAATGCAGCCAGAACACCAGCCTTTTTGCAATTGATCATAGCTCGTCGTCTTCAGAGTCAGATGCACCGCCATCCGCAGCATCCTCGTTCTCTTCGATCACAGGTTTAGGAGCTGTTTTAGGAGCTGCTTTTTTCTTGCCAAACGGTAGTTCTCGAGGGGGTGGTGGCTCTGAAATCTGAGGCTTTGCAGACGAGGCCCGGGTACTACGCGTTGCCTTTGCAGGCGGGTCTGGAGCCGGCGTCTTTTTACCCTTCGATGCCGTCCTCGTCCCCTTCTTAGGAACGGGAGCTGGAGCTGGAGCTGGACGCACCTCGTCGTCTACTTCCGAAGCCGTCTCATCCTCCAAGGGCTCGGGTGTCTCCTGCCTTTCATTAGTGCTATCATCATCCTCCGCCTCAGCTTCCGCCGCATTGCCCGCTTTATCGATATCCATCTTATCAAATCCATCATCACTCTCCGATTGCTCCGGTGGTGGTTCATCTGCCTTTCTCTTCGTCCGCCTGCTCGCAGCCGGTTTTCGAGATGGCCTTTTGCTTGTGACTTCTTGTTCTTGTGCTTCTTCCTGTTCTGGTTCTGCAGCTAAAATCAGTCAGCTTCAGTATCCTGGTGAATAGATATCAGCAGAAACTAACCGGTATCTGTATTTCCCTTGAAACCTGCCAGTTGGCGTTGTTGAGTTCTAATTTTGGCCTTCTTTTCATTCAACAGCCCAACGAACTTGCCAATCAATTGTTCCTCGTGCTGATTTTTGGCTTCAATGAATTCCTCCAGTTGGGTGTTCAGCTTTTTTATAGTATCTTCCGCTTCACGGTACTTCGTCTGTAGGCTAGAGAGTTGCTCCCCTAAGGTCTTAGCCTTAAATACTGCAGTCCCAGTCCATTCAAAGAGTTCAATTGCTTGCTCATCGTCTTGCTTTAGGATCACCGTGCCTAGTTTTTGCTATACACCGGCCGCTGTCAGCACCAATCATATCACGGGTACCACTAGGCCTCACATACCGTGATCGAGTCTATGCGCTTTCTCAGGGTGAGGTGCAGCTCCTGATCAGCATCCTCATCGTCGCTATCAGATTGTACTGACGCTTGAATTTCCAACCCGGAGATCAGCTGCGCATCGATCTCCTGGCTCTGTCCCAACAAGTAAGAAAGTATTTTGCCCCATTCATCGTCGTCACCTCGGTAATTTTTGGCTCGCAGCTTTGTGATGCCAGTAGTCTTCACTAGATTCCCATAGCGGTCAACAGGTGGCCTTTCAAGTACGGCGATGGAACATAGAACATCTTACAAGATCCAACGTATGGGTTTTCTCCCTCCGTCCCAATGAGCTGTAAGTCCAAAACAGCCGATCCGGCCTTTGATACTTTAATTAGGGCGAAGTCACCAGGACTATCACTCCGCGGTATGCGAAGAATGCTTTCACTAGACATCTTGAAGTAGAACCACGCTATGACCCGACAGCCAAATACGACATGACATAAATTGCAGAAAAAGAGGCGTGCTCCAAGGCCGCCGACTTATATGTAGATGAATACGGCCGGGGCTGCTGCCTGGAAGGTCCTCCGCGGGCGCCAAATGCCTATCACATGACCACTATCAGACGTGGACGCGCCAACCAAAGCTCACCAGCGAGACCTGCCATTGATAAGAAGAGTACGGTTTAGAAGCCTAGAAAAGGCGGAAGAGCACAGAGCCAGACCGCATAATTCGGGGATCATCTTGGGCGACGGGACCAAAGTATCCCTCTTCACCACCCAATGACCGGTAAACAACACTCAGTGTTGCTGGCAAACTGCTGCCCCCGCCCAATGACGGCCCAAAAGGTCGGCCTCTGAGCAGTGCGGCCTATGGCAGGGCCTGCTTACGCTCCAGACTCAGCCGCTACTGCAGCAGCGCGCGCTGGTCTCTGCGGTTCCCCTGGAGCCAAGTATGCGCGCGGTGGACAAGTAAACAGGCCGGACGGGGGCTGAGTCAGCACGTCGCGCGTCTCGGCCAGCCTGACGCGCGTGTAGCCACCCCGTCGCTTAGCTGTCCCGAACCAGCTTAGGCGCCCCTGCTCCCCAACCTCCTCCTAAACCCCGAGCCCGCCGCCCAAGGGTCTGTATCAGACCAGCCTGCTCGCAATCTCCTTCTGAGACACGCTGTCTGACCCTGCTATTTGCCTCTGTCTGGCCTTTTCCATCCCTGCCACGGTTTACTCTGGTGTTTCGGTCGCGTGTTTGTGCTCTTTCTTGTTCCTTTTTGTCTGCTGCTCCTTTGGTCGAACGCAAGCCGTTTTCACGGACTAGCAGCTTCGTGCACGTTGATACTTCGCTCTCTTCCGGAATATAGCACGCTTTGGAGGTCGCAATTGGAGCCAGGGCGCTGTCCTTTACGTTTTCCTTCGCGGGTTCTTCATGAATTCCCCAACGCTTGGCCCGGAAATTCGGTGGTCATGGAGTCCAACATGGACGCTTTAATCGTGCACAAACCGAGCGAACAGGAGATCGAGTGCTGGGACGACGATGAGGACCTGCAGTGTGGTGATGGCATTCAACTACGTACCGTCTCCGCGACCACGTCCGTGGCCGGATCCACCTCCGTTCGCCCGTCAGGACACCGCGACTCAATCTCATCTCGGCGGTCGTGGAGGTCTGACCGTGATTCTAATGCTGGGGATGATGAGAGCTGGCAGTTTTTAATCAATCCAGGAGACGACTCGCCCAGTCAGGACGCGATCGTGTCCGCAAAAAATGCTGGAATTCCGATTCCATCCGGCATACCAAACTCTGCTTTACTTGGAGGCTCGATTAAGAGGCTGGGTGGTCGAAAGCAGAGGGCGGTCGTTGGAGATGACTGGTTAGATGACTTAGACCTTTCCGCGTTTGAGGCAGGTGCCAAAGTCAAGTTAGACCATGAGACTACCGCTCCCGATTCCCTCCTTCACCTGAACACCTTACCAACTGCAAATCTCGATAAACTCGGGGATACCCATTCCTCGGCTGCTTATGATCTTGTCAAGTTCCGTGATACAGAGGAGGATATGATTTTCGGGGATGTCGTCTCTACGATAAAGATCACAAAGACTCGGTCTAGCAGGGAGGTTCCTGCTTCTTCTGACTTAGAGGCTTTCGCAAAAGATGAAGATTTCGAGTCGGAGTTAGTCTTGCCCGACGACAACACGCCTCTTCGTCTTTCCAAGCGCTGTGACATTCCACCTACTCCAGATTTTTTTGCAGATGACTTTGACACCGAATGGGCGGAAGGCAGCATTGGCGTACGCTTTGGAGGAACTCGAAGAGATGCCCGATCAAACCGCGGGTCGTCTGTAGGTGCTCTTAGCCCGAGCATGTCGAGCTGCCTGACCATCGAAAGCGAAGATGACGGATTTGATGGTCTTATTCTTCCAGATGGCCCACTTGACTTGGAGAAGTCACTGCAGAATCGACACAGACTACACACACCGCCACCTAGCATCCCAGAATCCACCCTTGAACAACGCAATGATACCCTCGCCAACAAAGGCCCCAGCCATAGCGAGCAGACAAGTGAGGACTTTTTCTCCGGTATCGAAATAGGGGATGGTGAAGCTTTTGACGCCGGAAAGTTGACCCTAAATCAAAATGTAAGACGCAAAGTTGAACCACCGTCGACTCCCCCGAGACGCGGAGCGACGAGCATCACATTCACCAGTAAAGTTCCAACAACGAGTACTCGAATACCACGGCTCACTGCCCATGAAAGACCACACTCTACATATCTTGAGCCCGTTTCCGAGAGCGGAGCGCCTGTCTCCCAGCCTTCCAGGCGCCCTCACTCTCGTCTTAGTGGTCACACAACTCATTCATCGCTCACAAACATTCCACTCCCGAGTTCTATAGCGTCAACTTTGTCTCCTCCCAGTCGAAGAATCCTCGGCACCAGGCCTGCCAAAGAAGCATCCCGGGGTGATTTGATGAACACCAACACGCCGCAACTCTTCAAGCCGAAGCGGCCAACTCCAGTGATTCGACCTACATCGGGAGGTGCGACTACAAGCCAGGCTCAAATCTCTCCGCCAAGACAGGAAGCCAGTAGTAAATCTATAGCAGTATCTCGGCCAAAGACCCCAGTTGATCGCCATGGAAACGAGGCCCGTCTTCATTCGCAGCGCCGTCCTCAGGTTCCCTTCCTTCCCGCTGGCGTGTCTCCAAGCAAATCCCATCATGTCAGCGTCAAATCAAGTCGGCATTTTCGTCGCACCGACTCCGAGAGTTCCGGAGACATGCTATTGAACCCGCGTTCAACATCTAGATCGGCAAAACGGACACGCTACGACAACTCTGGCCGTCCTATCAATTGTTCAGGTGATACCGTTATACCCATGGCAAAGCAGACTATCACGAAACCCACACGTCGTAAAAACTTTGGCGATGGCACGGAACTTGATATATTCGATGACCTTCCGACTTCTGCTTCCCTAGAAAGCAGATTTATGAAAGCGCCTATTAAGCGTGGCGCCCCTCGCTCGCTTCGCAGCAAACTCAGCCAGTCACACATAACAGCCCCTAGGACAGATACCCCCACCCCGTCCACAGGGCCAATGAGTCCCCCAGCACAAGAAGCCACGCCTAGATTTGCACGGGACACAAATGCCTCAAGAAATGCAAGGGAGCAACGCATAATTTCGATGGGTAATAACGCACAAGGGGGCCCCCTGGCTTCCTTAGGTGTAAATTGGAAGACGCAACCTATCGGTCGTCCGCTGCCTAGTCCCTCACTGCCACATAGCCGCCATGGGCACAAAAACTCCATTAGCCGACCCCATTTGATTAAGCCTTTAGGCAGTGGGGTTCATGACGCTAAAAGTCAGTATTCTCTGCATATTCTTCCCTCCTCCCAAGGCTACTTATTGCGTTATACGAATTCTTTCGTACTAACATATGAACTCCAGATGTCAAAGGGATGCAATACAATCCGGCACTCTATAGGTGGGAAGGCAACGAAAACGCCGTTGCTGGTTTCGAGACGATACCAACACCAGCCCCTTTGAAGCCGTCACCCGCCCTAATATCCAATGTGGGCGGTATTTCAGGGTCCCAGGTCGTTGGAGGAATGGTTTTTGACCCTCAGCGGATGTGCTGGCTCAAAGCAACCACCTCCAGACCAGGAAGTAAATCCGGCCCTTCTAACTCTGCCGATGAAGAGGAAGACGTCTTCGCAGGGCTCGACGATCTAGAGGACCATCCCCGGAAATCGACTGTAGCTGCTTCCAGCGGTCCATCTTCTCCCGGATGCGTCGATGGAGACGCCATGATCACAGAAGATAAAAGCGGAGGCGAATCTTCAGACGAGTGGGCCATCACAGAAGAATTCGACGTTGGGCCTGAGTTTATCAGGAGACAACGTGTTGAAGAAGAGAAATGGCGGAAGAAAGTTGGGAAATGGATCAACGAAGACCGAGCGAGACTAGGTAATGAATGGCGATGGGCCATTCGAAACTTGGTCGACAAAAGCGTCTCGTCCGAAGTCTCAAGTGCAAGTTGATTAATTCTGCGTTCGTCTATACCCTTTTTTCCAAGGCTATGAACGCCTTAACGCATCGAAGTATCGAATACCCTCATAATAGATTTCTCAGAGCAGCGTTTACATCATATTTTCGTCGTCTGTTATTTATTGTTTGTTCCTCGTTCTTCCCTTTATTACTGTCTTGTTACCCTGACCTACTTTTCACTTTGCTTCCCTCTTCCCTCCTCACCTTTCCAAGATATCCACGTGCATTGGTTGCAGATTGTCCGGCGCATGGCTGCGATACAGACCAGCCAATACTGGGGTGGCGATGGATGTGACTGCTTTTGCCCTTATCATTTATGAAGATTTATCACGAACATTTCAATTGGGTGGGAAACCATGGCTAGATGGAAGGAAGTTATCGTCATTGAGTTTACCCTACCTCAAACCCCCCTCGGTAATGACTTGACGAACGATATATTATTACTATTATTAGGTGTTTAATTAATGATTGCATTTTTCTGTTTTCGTTGAACTGAGTGGCCTCCACGTTTCCTACATCTCATCGAGCATTCGACCAAATTACTTGGTTTGAAATATGTCTCCGGTCCGACGCCAATCACGAGTCCAGATGTATTCGGAGTATTAGCCCGAATAGTGAGCTTTATACGGGTTTTAGTGTCATGCGTGCGAGCATAATGCGAGTCTCCTAGCCAATATCAACCCCTCTCCAGACGTGTATATATAGTTTCTCGCGCATGACTGTAGGCCTTAAACAACGAGTTGAATCCTACCATGGGTGAGAACTATTGCGATAACGTCAGTAACAGGGGCACATTTGAGTATACACTGGCGAGGAAGCCCGGCCATTCTTTCCAGAATCCTTTTAGTGTTTTCCATTTCAAGTTTACTCAAAACTTCTCGGCTAGGGTTTCTAGCTGCACTTGAAAGCATGCAACCGTGACTTCAAAGATCACAGGCATCTGTCAAAACCCCGCCGGGCGTGCGTTTAAAGCAGCTTTGGAGAAGAGTAGCCTGTAAATACAAGATTTGAAGTATCTATAATGATTACGACTGACGTCATGACCGCAGCCTTGCAAACCGGCGTTGAGCTATGCTTCTGTCACAGCGCCAGCAAGGTTGAAGAGGAGCGAGGACGATCCCGATTCTGAAACCATCGAGGACGTTTCTTTCATCCCTGATCTTCATCCCGCTTCTTCATTTGTGGGGATAAGATGGGAGAAGAGTCCAGAAATGGGGTCTATATCCACCCTGAAATGACGGCGTTCAACCTATCTAGTTGTACCCCGATCACTTGCTTTGCCGATGCGTATGCATAGCTATGATATCAACACTGCGGTACAATCGTGTCGGGTTAACCAACAATGTGTTCAGTGATGTCAATTATTCACTCGCTGTGCTCCATGAAACAGAGGAGAGAGTAGGGAAAAAGGACCCCCCGCTGGAGATCTGCAACTATGACTTGGTCTTGCATCTTGTCCACGCAGCCATGTATACAGTTATCACGCTGTGCAAATGAAGAAAATCAATGCTACCACTCCAAATCGTTGCCACTGCTGTTCTTTGATCTGAAAGTGTGGCATGCCGCCTTTTCGGGGTTTTTGGGAAACACAGATGACTGCCTTTAACCCAGTGGACTCCAGAACAACACTCTCTGGGGACAGGAAGCTTTCCACCAGCAAGCAATCGTTGATCGTATGTATCTTAGGCCAGCCCGTATTTGACGAAGCACCCTAAGCACGGAGTACATGCGCAGGAACCACAGAGGTGGGTGAGCTCTTGTACAGCAGGTAGGGGGCGTTCCGTCGTCCCCGTCCCTTGTTCATCCTATCCTCCATCGAGCTCGATTCCGTTTGTTGAAGTGGCTGGCGGGATGACCACCCGTTTCGCCGGCGGTTGGGTGAGTCTCCGATAATTCGCTGCCCGCCCCCCTCCTTGGCCGTCCTGCTTAGTGATGTACCACACGGAACACTGATCCGTCCAGAGAACTCGTACACTGACTGACTGACTATTGAATAAAGTAGGGGGTCACAGCAGGGCTAGGGAAACGCAGGCTCGTTTGTGCCTGGCCCTGCGCCCTCCGCCTTAGTGTCAGGAAGACTCTCCAGCCAGTCAAAGCGGCAGGAAAGCTTTGCTCGTCTTTACTGGGTCCTATTCGTGGGATCTAAACCGTTCCCTCGATTTTTATCCTGTCCGTAGCGGCTGCAGCAACGCACGAGGTTTATTGCAATGACATGCATTTCCTGCCACTCCCTTGAAATCCCGCAAAAAGTTGATCCATTGACACAACCCGGCAGATGGACGGTACCCGGTACCTAATCAAGTTCGTCGTATGCAATGCTCGGCGCACGGATGTTTCCGCTACTCTTCCCCGACGAATACAGGAGGGTGCCGTGACGAGAGTAGCGGCGATTTTGTTGGTCAGCTATGCTGTGCATCATTTCCGTGTTCTCTCGATCGTAATCTGCTCAATGTTCAAAGGCCGGAGTGACATCTATGGCCAAATAGCTGCAGGATAGAAACGGTTAAAAACGAGAAAAAAAAAAAGAATACTTAATGAGGAGCGAAGAAGAGGTTGACAACGATGCACAAACGCGCGATATCTCTCAGTTCCAGCGTTCCCGAGGTCTCTCCCGTCCAACGATGATGGAGAAAAAGGCTAAAGGAGAGTGAGCTTTGACGCCCGAAACCTCTGCAATCAAGGGAAGCCATGTCAGCACAGCCATCGGCTATCGCATCCTGGGAGATAAGGCAAATACGGGAAAGGCAATCCTAACAGATGCACGCTGGAAAGAAGACCTTTATATTAGACTACTTACGGAGTAGCTGTATATGAGCAGAGCCAACGAAGTGGGGGTTGTCCACGGAGTCGAGCCTTAGTAGGGGCATTTAAATTCCGGAATACCCTGCTCTCGCCCTTGAAGTATCTTTAATCCGTAATTTTATTCATCCCGTTCGATCGTGCGAACCCAGGGATCCGTTCTTCCTTTATGATGTGGAAATGAACTAGTCCCGACAGCACTATACCCCGTACCATCCCGTGCCTCAACAGCATCTCGGGTGTGCTGGAGGGCGCCAGGTGTTACCTTCGTTCTAGACGTTGGTAGCAGCTTGCTACCGAGGAGGTACCAGTCCGGCACACCCCAGTCAGGTCACTAAGCAGTCCAGGTCGGTCTCTTCTGGGTCATGGTCGTCGTATTTGCTGTTGATCGATCGTCAAAGGAACCTCCTACATGGCCCCCATGCAACTGTTTACTCACCGTGCCCCGTCACTTCATCGTCACCTCACCATCACCTCATCACTGTGGGTCGTCTCGGTTTTGAAAAACGGCCGTAATCGAGGATGGACTTTCCCTTCTAAAAATAAGCAACGAAGCCTAGGGAGGTGTGAGAGAGGGAAAAGAAACGAGTGTCAACTTTTGGGGCGAAGTGAGACAAAGTATACAAGTGTACAGAAAGATCCTGTCCGCGGTGGGGGAGAGAGGGAGGAGCAGGGTGCGGTTGTCGTACAATGCGTCGTCTGCAAATCACCGAGTGGTATGTATACAAACATAGGAAAAGGAAAAGCAAAGCACTGTCAAAGTCGCCTCTCGAACAGCTTCGGCGGTTTTTCTGTGGGTAGAAATGGGGCGAGAGAGCCAAAATATGATTCATATGCATCAATGCGTTGTGCAGGTCGTCTTTGCGGGCATTACTGATGCATACACACATGTTGCATATACCCGTTGTTATATTATGTTTAAACTCTAAGTTGATAGGTTTATCAGGCGTAATAAGTAAGTAGTACTCTTTTCAAGTCGCCGGGTCCTGCACTCCTTGACAAGATTATCGGGGCAGGGTCCCCACGGGCACTGAGCGTGGGTTCCCACCTACCCATGTCGAATGCTAGCGGCCGTCATGGAAAGGGGGTCTCGGTGGAGGGCCAAAGAAAGAGCTTCACCAGTGTATATATATTTATATATCTGGCGATGTTGTCCACATCTCACCGGTGTTCGTCCTAGCTCATTTGTCCGCGGGAGGATACATATTCACCGGAGTTTAGACACAGATGCAGGAGGCAAATCCAAACGCGGAGTTGCAATATAGATTCAGTTAGTACTCGGCAGGGATTGGGCAGGCAACTAGCTAAAGCGCGGAAATCGGGAGAGCTAGGCTAGAGTGCAAGGCGAAGTGCCACCCCCGTAGCGCCCGTTATCGTAATGGTGAATCCGGACAGCGGAATATTCGCCTGTACAGAGCATGGACTTTCTGTGTAGGTACGGAATACCCCGTCCCTCGCCAGTTGTACATAGATTCTGTTGGGACCGGTCTGACAGGTTCCTTCGTCGTGCACAATCCAGGGGGAAAGGAGCCAGCCGTGGTTGCTGTCCCGCTAAAGCAGAGGATTGACCGGCGATTCCCTGCCGGGAGGTCGGTTAATGACTGAGCTGAACCGCTGCCGAGCAGGACATGATGCACTCCATGCCAGATACGCCATATCAGCGATCAGATAGCTGTAGGGAACCCTTGCGGTCGGCCCGGGTGGCAGAGTCAACCGCCCGCTGGTCGATAGGATTCCCACACCTGTGGATCGTCTTCCCGTTCCGAACCAACCTTTGTTTTTAGTGTGCCGGCGTTGCTTTTTTCCCCTTCTCAGCTTATTATTAAGTGGAAAAAACACACCGACGGGCGCCATATCGAGTCATTGGCGTGTGGGCGAGCGGCAGTTTCAAGTCTGGTCTGAGGTTGAGGTCCGTCGCTCTGGCTAGTGAGTCCGCGGTGCGATGGTTGTTTTTAGGTGGCCCAAGAGAAGGTTGTTGCCGAAAAGGAAAATGGAACCTCCAGCTCCAAACTCCGACCTCATCCCACCCGCCAGCCCACCTATCCCATCCTCTGCTCGCCCAGCCGCCGCGTCGAGGAGCCCACAGAAGCCAGCGACAGCCGCCGTTGCCTGGTCTTCGGCGTCGAGTAGCACCAAAATTCAGACAGGCCGCTCTATTTGTGAGCTGTGCGCCACCAAAACTCATGGCGCTTTGCTCTGGGTTCCGTCTACGATGCATGAGAAACAACTTGGCGAGAGGGGACCAGCTAATCACCGGCGCTGGTTTGCAGCCGCACTATGGCTTCCCCGGCGTATTGCTCGAAAGGAGAGGTAGAGGATGAGCTAGAGCTGCGCACGCACATCCATACATACACAAACAAGAGAAGAATACTGATGGGGAGAGCAAAGAGGGAAAAAGAAAAGGTGAAGCCTCGAGCAGCGGGAGCCAACAGGCGAGAGTGCATGCAGAGAGGTTGGCCGACATTCCCTCCCTTCTCACGCTACGGAACTCTATCAACATAATGGCTTCATTGGGCTACAGCGGGACTTCATAAAAAACTCAGATGGAGGGGACCAACCCGAAGTATGAAGGCCTAAAATTATCAAGCGCAATTAATGGAGACACACCCGCAAGTAAAAAAGGGGGAGAAAGCTGAAGCCGGAGCTTCTTTCGCCTCCCAGGCCCAGCTGCTCTATCATAATAGGTCACCTGTTTTTCCCCTCCTCCCGTCGGTCTACGGTCTTTGATCGATATCAATATCGTATCTCATCCGTAGCAGCTTTTACGTCGGTCAGGGACGACGAATTCAGATCCGTACTGGTTATCAGATAGATCACTTCTCAGGGTACGGATGCTCCGTTCTTACTGTCTTCCCCGGTGACATCTTGAGAACCAGCACCAAGATTTCAGACACAGAGGAGGAAAAGAAAAAGCAACGCTACACCACACAAGGGGAAAAAGAGAAAAGGTTTTGCAGCCAATGCGGGCCTCATTGGTGACGAGTTAGTGCGGCCCCGGGTCTTAGTGCCCGAGTTTTGGCATGTCTAGACCCTCCCGACAGGCTTGCCTTACTTTTTATGTGGCCTATCCCAAACGAAGCACGGTTCTCTGGATTTACAGTACAGTGAGGGCTGCGTAACTAGAGAGTACAGGAACAGCGGGATCAGCTTTTTGTTGAGAAGGTGCTATTCTACGAATGCCCTTGATCCATGTGGTCTTGGGTCGATCAAGAAACCCTGACGAATCCTCTTCCCGCCCTTCTAAGAAATTTATTTTTATGTTTTCACTCTGGAGAGGTGGGGAGAAGAGATGAAATGAAAAATTGGCATACTTTCTTTTCCGACATCCCTCCAGCCACCATCTCTACAATCCCTCCCTTTGCAAGCTCGAAAATCAATATGGTCGACGTCAAGCCTTATTACTGGCCCGAACCCTTGCACTTTTCGGCATAAGCCAGTCATTCCTTCTTGGGTCCCCTTAAAAAGAGATACTGACTTCGATGCAAATCGGTCGTACCTTGCAAGGTGCCAGAGGTACCTGGTCGACAACTAAAAGGTAAAATTCATTCAAGAGAGACGGCCAGAGCTGCAACGTTTCTCCAAATCATATGAATACTTTCTCTTGTCTGATCATTGCCCGCCCTCTCCGTGCTTGTGTTGAGGTGCCAGGAACGCCCCCTTCCGAACATTTCCATGCACTGCGGTCGCCTCTTGCGGCACTGTATTTATCTTCTGGCTTCGTCTTGTCTCCCAATTCATCTCTGTTCGTTGATGAGGGCCTCTTGAAGATTCTCTAGCCTATCTCTCCCTCTGCCTCTGCTTTTACTTATTAACTGAACCCTGCACTCACACCTCCCCCCTCCCTCCATCTCCGTTGATCATCTTCGTCCGTCGAGCTATCCCTGGTTCATATGACGCTAGAGCTCAGATCTATTCACCTTTTCAAATATTTTCCCCCGTGCTGGCGCTTCTGTTAGTCGCGGGTATCGATTTAGTTCCACATTCGAATAATCGACGTACCCACACCTTTGGAAATCGATCGAATAATTAAATCTTGGGATATATTTTGGAATATTAACCTCTCGCCTGTCAGTCGTATTCCTCTTCTTTCATTCCCTGGCCCTGCGTCGCTTGAGAGGAATTTCCTCAACCATCCCTCACCGGCCCAGGCATAGAAAGAGAAGAAGGACAGGAATTCAAAGTCAAAGGCAAAAGCAAAGCAAATCGCGACACTCTTTCACTATCATCAATGGCATGCGACACTCTTTCTCGCCCCTACGTCAACTCTACAGCACATAGCCCTCATTTCTCCCCTATCCCAATCAATGCAAATACGATGTCTTCACGGGCTCATGACAGTGTCGGCTCCTTTTCTGGTTCTGGTGTTGCGTTGAGATTACTTGCTCCTGACAGCACTGTCTTCGACGATAACAGGAAACCTCAAGCTCATACCAGCAGCCAACGACCAGCAATTGGCCTATCAGGCAGTGCAGCAGTCATGTCACACCACTACCAACACCATGATGAAGACCAGGAGTATACCTATGGCAGAAACAACCAATACGGCTATTCACAACCACCTTATAATCCGCCTTATTCGAGCCACCAGGTTCTAGCGCCTTATAATCATCACTCAACCGATGCCACCTCTATCCCCCCATCATACCCATCACACCAAGCCATGTACACGCAGGCTCCTCAGCATTCGTCACTTCTCACTGCGTCTTCATCATCTTCAGGATTTCAATGTCACCCTCAATTTTTATCTCAGCCAAGGTTTCCTGCACCGCCACGACTGTTTACTTTGCATGAGCCGTTCTGGGAGGTAGATATCGAGGCCCAGGAATCTTGCAATGAGCCAACAGCCTTATCAGAGGCCGTCGTTCCGGCTTTGGAGGGGTTCCCGGATGTGCGAGAGTTTGATCAGCTCATGAAGAGGTAATATATACCATTTCATAATGTGAGGCTGAGCCTGTTCAATCCGATAAACTAACACCGCTTTCAATGTGCTTTGAATAGCTACGTGGATGACCTATCAGTTAAAAAACAAGATAAAGCCTTGATTAACTCCAGACGGGCACGAAACATCAAAACTGTCCTCACAGACCCAAAGGATACTGCCGTTGAATCTGCTCAGTTCAGGTACGTAACTTCGTGGCCTAGAGCTATGCCGGGGCGTGGAAACATGTCGTGTTTTCTTGATAATCAAAAAAGGCCCTTTGAACCTGTTTTGTTCCTTCAAAGTCTAATGCTCTGCTAGATTTTGGGTGAAGAAAATGTTTAGGTTGGAGCCTAATGATGGCAGAACTCCCACGGTTGGTTATGCTTTTTTATTCGTTGTGGCTTGAAACGTTTGAACTCCATTGCTTACTAGTGTATTATAGTCGCGAAAAATGATATGTCACGAAGGAAAGCCAGTAGCTATACGAGAAAAACTCTTCAAGATTTTGACTCGCGCGCACCAGCAATGCCAGCATGGGGGCCGCGACAAAACATCGGCACAAGTTAGGCGGATCTATTCATGGTATGTTTGATTTTCATAAAGTGAAAAATCCATTGCCAAGCCATATTTTTCCTGACCTCCACTGCAATAGGGTTCCAAAAGAATTGATATCACGCTTTGTTAAAATATGCCCAACGTGCCAAGTTCGGAGAGGAGGGACTTCACGATACACACCCCCAGCCTCCTGTCGAAGCTCCCCTAAACCTGAGCCTGCTCTCGGACCTTCTCCGTATCTTCTCTCACCGCCAGACTCCCGGCGCGAGTCCATTATCAGCCGGCCAGGGATGCCATATCCTGCCCGACCGGAAGCTCCACACGTCACTCAGCCTAATGGTCCATCCACGCTAAACTGGCCTCCAGCTTCCCACCACACGAGCCTGTCTAGCCAATACCACAGCTCACATGTTCATCCCTCGACCCCGGCCCCGGGCAGTTGGTCTTCGCTTCCGAGGACAATGACGTCAGGCAGTGAACCAAATAGCACTGGAGGAAGCGGCCACGGCCTTGCAACCACCTTGTCTATGCCATCAAACCACATAGAATACCACCAAACCTACGAGGAGGGCCATCATATTGCGGAGCCTCAACACTATTAGGGATTTTTTTTTTCAGATAACTTATCTTCAACAAATGAAGACCATGGGTTCAGGTGTCTGCCGAAGCGTGCGTTGTCTGTCTGAGCCGAACACCGCCATACTCATCTTACAGATGAGAAGGCAAAGAGACCTCAAAATGACCGTGTTATCCATTTCTTTCTTCTTTTCCGCATATTTCTGGTTTCTTGTCTAGTTTTCTTGTCTAATTCCTAATATCCCACACAAAAAAGAGAGAAAACACAGGCTATGACGTATACCATCCCATTTTGGAATCTCGATATAAAAGTGTCGAGGCAGCCAAGCAAAGAAGATATTTCGTTACTTATAATACTACTACGAATGACGGAACCCGAGAGCGCAAAAGTTACCGACAACATATATGAAATTTTACATTATTTGGACATGGGAATTGCAGGGTGTTACAATGGAATATGGAAGCTATTGCTGCGAAGGGGTCATATGGAACGGACGACTTGTTTGGGGAACCCTTTATTCATTTGTCTACATTTCTTTCAATTTTTTTTTTTTTTGGAATCTTGCTTACTGCTTACTGATTTAGGTTCATTTCATCAATTTTATGCATAGGAAAGTCTACATGAGAGGTAGAGCCTTGTAATATCAACAAAACCTCAAGTTAATGAATGATAAGGCCAATGAACAATCACTACTTGATAAATCTATACTGTTCATATTTATCTTGGACTCGGATGGTAATGTGAGTTGGTTACTGGTAATAAAGGGCTATGATAAACCGAATTGATTGAATATACATGGTAATACACATATCCTCCAATCAATAACCGACCTTGTTTCCTCCTTATCCGTCTTAAGAAACTATGAATAGGAAACAAATATTGGTCTCGGGATAGAACTGAACAAATACAAAGTACAAGAGACTATGGCCGCGTCCCTTCTATAACATCGAGAATGTTTAAACATTAGACCAGCCTCATGAACCCACACCCGCGGAGGACATCGAGAAACCTTGAATAAAGCACTTTAGTGAGTCAGTCATTACAAATATTCCTGTCGGTAGAAAAATAGATGCCGTGACCGCCGCGGTTCTGTGACAAAAATAGAAGATGAAATCAAGTCGTTGCCTCGTAATTGACGTCTTGCTGGAAAAACTGCCAACTACTTCAAAAACCCACACCGAACCCTTTTCCGGTGAGACTTTTCCTTGGCTTAGACCGGCAAAGAAAATTTTTTGCCCTTAAGAACCCTTTGTAAAGAATCAGTTAGAATCATGAAATGCATAAGGAGGACGTGTGTGAGCGGGTATTGAAAATTTGGGTCGGATTACTGACTTATTGAAGTAAATCCAGAAGAAATCCGCATATAGGATGGTTTGAATAATGCCAGCAACAACAGCAATGGGATCTAAGTATTTGTCGACAAAGTATCGATAGATCCAGTTGGGAATATATAATGCACGGTATGCACCCAATGCGAAGAGGTAATGAGTCGTTATAGTTTCAGCTTCACCGGTGCGCTGAAGCATGAACAATTGAGGTAGGATTGCTATCGATTCAAGCCAAATTGAAAATGCCCAAAGAATCTAAGCAGTTAATTTACCTATCAGTACTCTTAACGTAGTGAGATCAAGGTGGGAGGGTTCCGTATGCAATTTATATATAACTCACTTCTGAAGCTGTGTATTTGTAAGGGAGAATAATTCCCAGAGCAGCACTGGCTCCAAGAAGATATTCAACCTTGAATGTATCAACGTTTGGATCGTTGGTAGGTCTGTAGTCGTTGAGCATAAGGTAAAGGGTATATGCGGAGGAAGAGATAAACAGAATCTTGAAAATGGTGTTGTATGCAGAGCCGGTAAAGTTCCAGAACAGGTCTAGTGGATTGGGAGAAACATTGAGTTAGCATTTACGCGTGGTTTTTGAAAGAAGAGCCGGCATTGATTGCAGACGAGGAGTGGAGGATAAAATACCAAGATATCGGGTGACATAGACTATGAAGTATAACGATTGCGACTTGAACGATATGCCCGAGCAACTCTACAATAGTCATTAGATATGAGATTTCAGAGGGGACTTGGAATAAAGGATTTGCGCATACACTCGATGACTTGATCTTCTGTAACAAGATGAGAATGGAAAGAAGGTGGGAGAGATCCGCTAGCGATTGAGATTCAATTGATTAGTTTGATTTCTCCCAACTGAAGATAAGTACTCGAGTTATAGAACAATGGAAGCCACGGAGAGCTTACCAAGTAGCCGGAAAATATTCATCGTGGCAATTTATGCCCTAAAGGCCTTGTTTTCAGGGGGTGAAAATAGTTTCGCGATGCTGTGATCGAGTGGAATTTGGCCGCAGCTGCTCCGAAGAGGACGGAATTGAAGCTTAGTCTGAGACGGATGGCTCTTCTCCAGAAAGCTGGCGATATGTCATCTGATGAGTATTATGACGAGAGATTCCTGTGTGAAATACTCGCAATGCGGGCGTTGGAATGTCGAACTGAGCGCAATCCGCGAGCAAGCAACTCGGATGTTGACACGAAGTCAGGAATGAATGCCGTAATCAACTCTTGATTTGGCGACGGCGGGACGAGCTTATGTAAGTTGCATGTTTTATATATGTCACGTGAGATTACCCATTCCCTTGCCTATTCGGGCAATAAGCAACCTCGCTGGGACATTTTGCGGGCGAAGTTCATAGTTGCGCAGTACTTAGGGTGCATTGGACGCAACTAGCAACTCGTATGCATTTCTATATCAGATTTATCCAATATTCTAACTACTGTGAGGAAACCGTGCGCTAGCATCACTTGTTCTCCCTACCCAGTGCCTGAAGTTGGGTATTATACAAGGCCAAACTAAAATGGAACTCCGCTACCAATTCCGTCAGCAGCCTCCGACATGCGCTGGAGATGACCATCCGCTAGGTCGGTCCGTAGTGCGCCGATTGAGCTCTCCCGGCAGAGCTTATCCCATTCACGTAGGGACGCGCGCTTCGCCCTTTGCTTTTCAGCAATTTGCTCTAGCAGCTTCTCCTTATCTGCTTCCAGCTGCGCAAGTCGTTTCTCGGTTGAAGGATCGAGGCTAGATGGTAGTAGCTTGCCCCCCGGAACAATTGTGGGAAGTCCCGCGAGATGATTTGTGAATCTTTGTGTGCGTGGATAAGTAGTAGAAGTTCCATTGCCGTGTCGGAACGGTGGTCGTGATCTTGCATCATGGGGAGGCCCAGACGTAGGGGGCCCGCTTGCGCCCCGAGGACCAGACGGGGGTGGGTGTCCATGATGCTGCGAGGGCGCTGTGTGAGAACTACCACGTCGAATGATAGAGCCGGGACTAGGCCCAGGTCCAGGCCTCGTGCTTTCCCGAGGGCCGGTTGGCGGACCATCGCGACTGAAACTGCCTCCAGGACCACCTTTGGGACGAGTAGGGGCTGACAACATAGACATGTGTCCTCCCCGAGTGGGCTGTCTCGTGGATCTCTGGGTTGCGGATGGACCGAGAGGAGGGGATATACCCCCTGGCGCCATGCTTGTACCTTGTCCTACAGCCGCCGGGCTACTCTCGCCACGAGGGCCGGTTGGTGGCCTAGCTGGAGCGTTCTCGCTGCGATCCTGTTCAATCTCACCGTGGGGCAGCCTCGGCGACTCATGCGAACGTGGTGATGGTAGTTGACCGTATGCAGGTGGCCTCCGAGGAGGAGAAGGAGGTCGACTAGGGGGTCTTCTACCGCCTTCAGTGTAGCGCGGCGCGTTCCCATGAACGTGCCCGCTGCCATACTGTGACCGAGACATTCCCAAAGATGGACCGTGAGTCGAGGCAGTAGTGTTTGAGTAATTGCGATTCGTCCTTTCCTGTGTTGGGGGAGACGATCTTCGAGAGGTGGCTGCAGAGCCGTGTGTGGAATTTTGCGCGGAGCGCTCTGCAATTGACGGTGATCGCGGAGGCGGCCCTCTCCCACCGAAGGGATCCCCTCTTGAGCTCCGACGGTCTATACTCCTTGACCTCCTGCGAATCCCAGGCCTCGTATCTCGCAGTTGCATATCTCGCGGTGGTATATCTCGCATTGGCATCTCCCGTGGCATCATAGACTCATTCAGGAATGGCGACCGCTGACGGTCAAACTTGTTTCGTGGTGGAGATATGTTCCTCTCCCTTTTAGGCCCACGAGACATGTTAAAGGCAGAAGGAGACGGCTCCCGTCCTCTCTTCAATCCAGGGCTTCTATTCCTATCGAAGGGGGGCGGAGAGCGCGACCTCCAATTGAATCTCGGAGGCCTATCGTGTCCTGGCGAGATTGGGCGTCTGGGAGGGGATCGGGATCGATTGACAAAGCTAGGGCCTCTGTCTCGGCCCCTAAAAGGTGGAGGGCTTCTCGACCGTGGTCCCCGAAAATTATTGGGTGAGCGACTCCGCGGCCGGGGCCTACCTGGTGGTGCCCATGTGTCCGCCGTTGGTCTCACTGGCGAGCGATTGCGTGAGGGAGAGCGGAATGGCCTGGTGTCAGGGCGAGGTGAACGGCGAACATTGCGGTCTTGTGGCCGATAGCTCTCGCCTCCACGGCGAGGGTCGTCAAATCTATCACCTAGCGTTAGCAAGTTTGAATATATATGCCGCCTGTACGGACAAGTGCAGGGGCACAGGCAAGCTACTGTGAAGCCCTGAGTATATAGATTTGCGAACCTTCTTTCACGATCCATGGCTGCAGAAGCCTGTTCCTGACCAGCTCAAATCGATCTAACAGTACCGTTATCGCCGGAGGAGCTTCGCACGCGGACGCAAAGGTAAAATATATTTAAGAGTGGTCTGAAGTGGGCCCTGAGCGAGCCATGCCGCCGTCACGTTGCTCTGTTGGGACTTGATATTGCGTCGTGTCGTGTCTTTTATCAAAATTGCACATGAAAGCGCGTTTTCTTTGGCTTCAATTCTGCAGGCCGGCGCTAAGCCTAATTCGGACTACACTGATGCGAGCTTAAGTTGGGTCACGTGCAATACTCCTGGATTCGGTAAATTTTCTAGATTTCTACTGGGGATGGAATATCAGAAGCCGAAAGAGAAAGGGTAAAGAGAGTGAACCCGGATCTAGATATGAGTACTTACGTGCAGTCTGCGCTATTGAAGAGGATTGTGCATTTGGTGGCTACTGGCTGTTGTATATTTCGATTAGCCCCTTTCCAACTCCAAGCTCCTATTGTACAGATTGTGTATTTGCACCCATGAAATGGCCAGTTTACCGCTTGCCTCTTCTCTCTTCATCTTTCTTCAGCCGTTTCCGGCTCTCGCTCGCGATCATATCGCTGAGATCTTCCTGAAACCAATTCGGATTTTCGTCCTGCTGCTTCTGCGAGTCATAAAGATGCTTCAGGCTTTCCTTGTCGAGCTTTTTGCCTTCTAGGGCTTCGAGATCCACAGATACATCGACGTCACCTAGCCTCTTGCGCTTTCGATTCTCATCCTCAGCCCCAAGGAGCGGAAGGTTGGCAGCTGTTCCCTTAAGATCGTAAACCCTATCACCACCAAAGAACCCTTTGACTTGTGTTTCGCGTTCGGGGATGACCTGGTAAGCGGACCGTGGCTGCGCTGATTCCTCAGTTTCCGTGCCCCTGTAGTGTTTCCGGACGTCAAATTCGCCTGCAATGTTCTGTGGGCCCCCGAATTCAGACGGAACGGTCGAGACCATTCCGCTTGGAGTCTCCAGACCACTTGGCGTTTGTAGTCCTGCGCCAATGTCTTCCTCCTCTTCCTCCTCTTCATCTTCTTCCTCACTCTCCTCCTCCTCTTCCTCTTCCTCCTCTGGAGGTTGAAGCTCACCCCACAAATCTTTCTCAATCGGCTCGCCTTGTTGTACGTTTTGCTGAGTCTGTAACACGCCAAATATATCACCGCCATATAAGGGCCTGTTGTGCTCGTCTACTGGTGGTTTGCCATAGCCTCCAGGATGAAAGCCCCACATCGCTCCTGGAGGCGGGGGGGCATTCAGGCCAGGAATTTTTATTGCGGGATAAGAGGGCGGAGGGCCAAACCGTTGCTGATTTATCAACCAAGGTGGTGGAGCTCCCGGAGGAATGTTCAGTGCTTCTTTCAATTCATCACTAAGCTCTCCTGGTCGAAGATGCTTCAGGTTGGTTTCGAACTCTTTCCCTTCATAGTAAACTTCTCCGTACCTTGTTAACTCTGGTTTGGTCTGGAATCGGAAAAATGCCTCGTAGAGCTTCTGATAGTCGATGTCTAGCTTTCCCATCTTAGGCTGTACCCTTTCGCGTTGTTTCTGTTTGAGTGTTTGCTGGTCCTGCTTTTCCAGGACAGCATCTCTCATTTCAGCGATTCCTGTCTCCTGTATGAACTTAGGTAGTTGGAATGTAGCCTTTTCAATTCCTCGCTTGGACGACAGGTATTCGCGCTTCAGCGACCAATGAGCCGGTACGGGGACCACATTGCGATATGTCTTGATATGAACCAATAGTCTGGGATCCGACGCATCTGCATCTGTCCACTCCACGGCTTCAGGTTTCCTGACCATAGCTTTCAGTTCAGCGACTGAGAGTTTATTCATCTGCTTGCGCTTTTTCTTTGATATTTTGGCCTCCACATTTTCATCTTCCTCTTCATCTGGAATGTCGTCTTCATCAAAGTAAATTTCGGGTTTGTCTAATTTTTTTATAGCAGGGTCGTCGGCTTCACTCTGGTCGAATTTTCCCATCACATCTTGATATAACTGAAATAATGCGTTATCGGCCTCGGCAGGCGCAAATATCGTCGATGCATAGTCGAGGTCATCACCTATTTTTGACTCGCCTGTCGTACTCTCGGCCTTGATGGGCTGGGCTGTCGTTACTGGTTTAGTTTCGGAAGCTGGCTCCTTGGATGGGGTGGGTGAAGCAGCTACCTCGCTGCCTTGAGTCTGGGCCTGATGTAAATGAATTAGCTTGTATCCTAAATGGTGACTAGTACGCGGACGGCAAACCTCAGCCTTCTTAGCTTTCTTCTTCGCTCTTCTCTGCTGATTCTTCGACGGTTTCGCGACAGCGGTAGCCATGGCGAAAAGGTGCTATCGCACAGCGGGTGTGGCGTGAGAAAAAAACTCCACCAGAAATGAACAACGGAAGTTTCAAGGAATGGCTGGTTTATAAGATCATTCCAGCTTTGTTTAGAGTCAATCGCGTGTTCAGGCCTGGACTGTTAATGGTGAAGACCACAAGATTTCATGCTGGATCGCCATCACGCGGCGCAAATTGTAGGTCACGTGAGACCATCGCAGCCCCGGCCCGAGCTGGAGCTTCGACCATTCTCTTTGGATAGGTTGGATGGTTCTATTTCTTACTGATTTTTGCTGTTCAGAAGCAGGTTACGTTTGTCGAGGATGATTCCTAATAAAAGTGTGAAAGGTTCATCAAATCAAGGGCTATCACAAGAATTCAGGCCCCAGTATCGAAATACATCAATGCCCAGAATTATATAGCCATAAAATCGACAAGGAAGAGATTCCAACGTTGCTACAGGTTGGCCGTAACCAAATTCGAATAGTTGACCAGCCGTAGCAAGTGATAAAAGCCCTGGGTCAGGCTTGAATTATAGAACACAACTTCACTTGATGCCATAGTGTAACAGGAAATCCTTTATAAAACAAACCCATTTATTGTACAAGACAGTAATAACAATAATCTTATCATCAAGTAATCCGCTATTTCTTCTTTTTCCCGTGTTTTGACTCTAAAATTCGAATGTGGTTAGCATAGTTCATAGCGATAGAGCCGTAAGTGTGACAGATAGCTATCACGATGTAGAAGATCTCGGGCATATAGGCTGAAGAGGTGGTCTTGGAGAAAAGTTCTTCGTACCTGGAGCTGTGCGTATCTTTTTCGGTGGCCCTTTACCGCGTATTTTCCGTCTAGAATTCAACAAGATTCAGCTGCTGTTCACACTAATGTATACGTGCCATATACTGTCATAATTGAAACTCCGAGAGTAGTCATACAGATGCTTCATTTCTTGGTGGAATAATGTTTCAGGGTCGAAGGTTTCGAGGCCCATTGGGCGATAAGCATCTTCCAGGTCGCGCATCGTCACGGTCTTCCTGGGGTAATATGCGGCAAGAATATCACCGCGTAGCCGCTGGCGAAGGATTTTATTGCCTAATCGAAGGTTCTCGGGATTGAAATTGTGACAAAATATACGGCATTGGGTCTGTAAGATAGATACGTTAACCCTTACTCGGAGAGAAACTTCTTAAGAGATTTTGTGCAGGTTGAAGGGAGGGAGGAAGTGCAAACCTTCAACAGCTCCAGCATCCGCGACCGGGGAGCTGCCATCTTGCTGGTTGCACTGCTCGGAGCAAGTGCTTTAAGTGCTCTATGGTGAATGTTGAATTTGTTCGTCCGCTCGACACTTTGAACAATCTTGAAGCCGGCCGCTTAGACTTTCTCGTTATGCTTGGCTCCACTCGGCTGATCCTGCCACTAGACTTCCGCCTGATATTTTGCTGGGCAGCGATGGACAGCTTTAACCACACATTCTACTACGTTAAGTACAGGAACAATGGGGACCAAACGAGCATCAGAAATAGAAGCCTCTAAGGAGCCGAAAAAGGCAAAGAAGGAGTCGGTATGTACTTCGGAGATAACCAAAAAATACTGTCAAAACATAGCTGATCTTCTTGTTTTCTAGGAAAGACTGCAGAATGGAGAGCCCATTGAGAAAAATGCAGACCAAAGGGCAGACAACCGGCTGCCTGTTCAATATCAACTTCTCCAGCTGCAAATACTTACGCAAGAACTTCTCACGCAGCCCGATCTAGTTGAGAGCGTTGAAAAGGAGAATGGCAAGGATATATTGAAAGGGCTCAAACGGCTGCACAAAGCGTTTGGAAAGTCAGAATCGTCGTCTTTGAATCACACCAAGCGATTACGGCTTCCATCAATGACTAGTCAATCCAACAATCCCACACCAGTTCCAGAGAATACCACGCTTCCGCTACTACCGCCCATTAAAGACGAGGGTTTGAAGACCGCGGTATTCACACATACAGGAATGGACAATTCGGTGCAAACGTCATCTACAGAAAAGACATATGACAGACTAGAGGTTCTAGGGGATGCATATATTGAGCTGATCTCCACCCGTTTGATCTGGGAAAATTTCCCTGGTTTACCTGCTGGCAAAATGGCGCAAGCTCGTGAGAATATGGTCAAAAATGAAACATTGGCTCAGTACGCAACCGCATACGGTTTTGACAAACTACTCAAAGCTCCCGCTGATTATAGAGCTCTCGAAAAGCGTTGGATAAAAATCAGAGGCGATGTGTTTGAAGCATATGTTGCGGCAGCGATTCTTTCCGACCCTGAAGGTGGTCTTCAAGCGGTTGAAAACTGGCTAACGCAATTATGGTTACCCAAGCTTGCGGAAGTGAAGACTTTCGCCTTTCTAGTCTCAGAAGATCCGAACAGCAAGAATACCACTTTCAAAGATCAGCTCTCGAGGAAGGTAGTTAGTAAGGGAATCAAACTCCATTACGTCGACGAGAAGCCCCCTACGCGAGAAGGAGGGCTTGTCAATTATACCATTGGGGTCTACATAACTGGCTGGGGCTACGAAAAAAAACACCTTGGCTCAGGATGTGGAAACAGCAAAGCAGAAGCCGGTGCCCAAGCTGCAGTGCATGCCCTGAACAACCATATTTTAATCAATGAGCTTAACGCGAAAAAGAGGGAACATGACCTGAAGGTTGCAGCTTCAAGGGCGAAAGAAGGCGCAACATCGAGTACAACCTAACACCTCTATTCCTGACGTCACTGAAATACCAAGAAATATACAATCTCTGCTTGGCTAGGGCTATTGTTTGTTTGACTATACAACCGCATGTTACCTCCCGCGCCGCAGGCCGTCCATTGATCTCCATATCTCGCCATGGGTCAACGTTGAACAGCCATAATTGCTGGCTTTAAGTTTATCATGTCTAGGACGACGCATCGGCTGAATGGGTAATTAACCAAACCATCACGCCATCCAATGGCTTCCGATACCTGCAGGAAGTACCTTATCTATACGAGCCATTGAGGCCAAGAAATAAACCCAGCAGTATCCTTGAAAGCTGATGAGTGCTAAACAATCGTGCTTCAAGCTATCCCTTACCACATTATGGGACGCGCAAGCTGTAATCATCTGTATGATAAGACAAAGTAGTCGAACAATATAGAGCGAATGACGATTTTAAATATGTTTGAATATCTCCAACTACAGCTACAAGATCCGGATCTCTTATTTATTAGACAAAAGGTGAAGATTCCCTGGTTTGTGCCGAGTTGAAGCAATTCGGTTGGTTTGAACCTGGCCCCATTGTCCTCGTATTGCCTTGCTCGACTCCGAAAGGCGTCCATTTCAGATCGCGTCCACGTAAACTGCATTCGTAACCTTACCCGCTAGGACATTTATTTAAGCAGGCTACAGCATGGGGCTAGACAAAAACAATATCCCAAGCCACTCATGATATTATCGCAGCTCGAGTACCTCGACCACAGCAACACGGCTATGGAAAGACAACCTTTATGAACATACATTGAACTAAAAGAAAGCCGCAAGGCAAACTTGTCAGCCTAGAACTATGGAAATAGCAAAGCCGCATCCGAAGGCGGTCTCCAAAAGACCGCACACGAAGTCGCGACTCGGATGCTACAATTGCAAAACCCGTAAGATCAAGGTGAATGGCTTTTACAAGACAAGCATTGCGAGCCACGGTCCAGTGCTGACAGCGGATGCAGTGCCCGGAAACGAAGCCAGAATGTGAGAACTGCATAGCCAAGGGCGTGCGATGCGAGTATCCCGAGCGCAAGGCACCGTGGTATGGCGACAGCCAAGCGAATGGCGGGTTGATTCCTAACCAGCCGAATCCGACGTCTTTCTCTGTTCAAGATATGGGTTTCTTCCATCACTACCTGCTAGTGGCGCATCCGTATCTCCCATTCGGCTGCGATACCGCCTGGGTTGCGGCTATCCCGCTCATCGCTCATCAGGTAAACATCTCCCTATATTGTCCAATTTATGATCGCTCCACTTGTGAACGGTATACTGAACAAGCCTTTTAGCATGAGTTTGTCATGCACGCAATTCTGGGGCTTGGGGCAGCGCATCTTTCCGTCATCCGCCCGAATGGAGACCCAATCACTGCCGCGAGTGCAATCGAGCATCGTGGGAGGGCGTTAAAGGGGCTTCATGAGCTCATGGCCAAACCAGAATTGAGTGCCACAGAGCTAGACGCACTGCTTGCAACGTGCTATGCTCTCACTATGCAGACTGGCTACATGTTCGACGCTCTTGTTGACTTTGTGATATTCATTCGGGGTTGTTCTCTAGTAACGACTAGGATCCTACAAGAAAACGCGGCCAAGAGCGTATTCCCGATAGCTGCAACTGAAGACATAATAAAATCTATACCGAAACTTACGGAGGACTTTGAGATTGACTCAGACTTAGTGCAGGGTGGAATAGAGTCACTTCAGTCCTTAATAGCGCTCTTAGAGGATGAAGTCCATACATACTTTCATAAGTGTCTGTTGAACACTCTCTTCGCCGTCCAGGCATCTCGCAAAGATGTCTTTCATGTGTACGAAAAGAATTATTCTGCCTGGTACGACATTAGCGAGGCCCAATTTGCTAAATTTATTGCGCCGGAAAACCTCACGACGCTCATTCTATTTGCCCACCACATCGCCATCGAAACAGTGATGATTCCGGTTCTTATATCCGTTCTCCCTGAACGCGCCAGGGTACCTGAAGTGACTCTATACCAGGTTCAGTGGGTCGACGTTATTTATCGACAACTGCCCTCTCATCTTACCAAGTATATCAGATGGCCACTCGAGGCAATCTACCGATCCGGCACTGAAAACAAAGTATTTTCTTTGGCTATAGGAGAGAAATTGAAGAAAGGTTTTTGGAAACACGTGGAGAGCTTGAGAATTGAGGATATCACTCCGACAATAGATAGGGAAGTGCTTGATACACCTTAAGTACAAGTATGGACTCTATTCAGAAAGGGAAAGGCAAAGGAAGTGAAGCATGTGGCAAATTCTTCTATCATCAGGAAGAAGTAGTTCGAAAGGGGGAAGATCAGAAGTGATAATCGAACGGCCCAAGATCACTCAGTAGGTATCGCGCATCTCTTCGACGTCTCGCTCTGAATTCAAGGGCTCAGCTGGGAGCAATCGTCCAGGATGGAAATACGCGAGCGTGGACATTGCTATAATCATCGGCAAACCCTCGAGGACATACAATGGCCATTCATGGCGGAATGGATACCCATCGACACCAAGGATAAACTCAATCAGTCTGTATATACAACGAATCTATCCTCTGGATTAGCGATGGTCACGGCAGAGACCTGGACGGAACTCACTTCGATAAAGAAACCGGAGATATAGATCCCGAGGATCACCTTGAACAGACCAATCTCGATTCCACCCTTGGATGCAGAGATCGCACGGCCGTGGAATCGGCCGACTAGGACCAGAAATAGGGTGAACGTGACCAGCTGCAATGCCAAACCGCCCTTCAAGACGGCTTCACCTGTCGTCTTTGAGGTTCCCGCCCAATTACCCGATGCCGCAATTGCGCTTCCGGAGGCCTGGGTGAGGAAGCTCAGGATATCCGAAGTGACAAAGATGCGAGGTAGCCACCGGGGGCTGATACCCAGTATGCGCTGACGTCTCTCGGACGAGGAGAGGGTGGCCCTGGTAAGCCGTCCAACGAGAAGGTACAGACTTGCACAAACGAGGACAGGTGCAACAACAATTAGGGAACTTGAGACTGCGTATAAGGCGATGACGGTGTCCATTTTGATGCTCACACAGCGCACGATGTATGCAAGCACTTCCATGAGACCTCCTATGCAGAGAGGGATGAAGGCCGAGGTTTTGCGGTATGTGCCGGTCCTAGGGCCGAATATTGTTGTGTAGAGTAGGAAGATAGTTGGGATGGCATTGAGAACAATGAAGACGGCGGAAGCGGCCAAGGAGGGTTTATAGAAATAGAGGCTATCTGTGTCAGCCATGGCTTCAGTTCTCTAGGGCTGTTTGGTTTGCTGAAAATTTGGTCTCTCTGGGAAGAAAATGGATGAAGGGAGTGAAACAGCTGTAGGTATTGAGTTGTGATTTCAATAGCCATTCTTCTGGGCTGGATACAAGTGTTTATATATCCAGCTTCCACCACCCTTGAAACCATCTTGCTGCTGTTGATTTCCACAAAATTCCAGGCTGTGGATACCTGACAGTTTTCACATGGACTGATGCCAGGGGAATGGGTCTCGCATGGCTCGCATTCATCTCTATAATAGTATCAATGCAGAGTTCGCTGGTCCACCTGAAGGCCACGCCAGGGGTATTCGTAATCAAGGTAAGGAAGGCCTCCGTATCATGCGCAAAGAAACACCTCGGAGTCCCGGAGAGTGCCTGTTCATGCGCAGGTTACGAGGTCAGCCAGGCTAGAACATGTCAGTCTCTGCGTGAAAGTCCAGGGTACGCTCCCGAACATGGCTGACAATGACGACCTCTCGGCTCTGAGCCACCCTAGAAATGTCCATCTTTGGTAGCATCGTCGCAATACCTGTCGTCTTGAGCTAGCGCATAAGCTATGGGCCCCAAGACGCGGCTAATTCAGTGAATCCTCCAGGCAGCGAAGTTTCTTCCTCTTTAGGAGATGTTTCGCATTGCGATGCGATTGGTTAAGGTCTCACTCCCCTGTGGACTGGCTCAGCCTCTTTCACTACTAACCAGGGGTCCGGAGGCTGTTGGATAGATAGTAACCCTTCAACAGGGCGGTATAAATAGCTGAAGATCTACTCCGTACTTCGTAGCAGAATTATCATTACTGTTATTTAAAGATAGTAAACATGTAACCTTCGAAAAGCGGGATCTGCTCGGCAATGACGTTGTTCCTGCGCGCAAATCCAACACGCGCCTAACCAGACCACTCGCCTTCGCCGTACCAGCTCTACTCAAAATGTCATCGTTAGAAAGGGTATTGGACTTCTCCAACCCATGTTCACTAAGTCCACAACAGCTGCAAAGAGCAACAATACTTTTGTCAGAGAAGAACAGGTGAAAATTGAAGGACCACTTAGGCGACTTCGTCTTTTTGGCCTAACAACTTTTCAAGGACCTCATCCAGCTCTACGGCGTCGAGCAGACTACTCGCCACAACTTATCCAGTCTATATTTGACCACATCAAAGCTCAGGATGCATTCCTCTCATTCTATTTCTTATTCCTTTATGAGAACCTATGCTCAAGTGCAACGGACTCGTCGGAGCTAGAGATTACGGTTGCCCTGTCGTTCTTCGACGATTTCTCTACCTGGAACCAGATACAGCAGAAGGACGCCAATGGTGCTTCTGAAAAATTTGCTGAATATATCGTCGAGAATTTCCATTTCCCGCGTATGTCCTTTACTCTCCGATCAGCAGAATCACAAATTAATTCGGCATTTTCAGTCAGAGTCTCGTCAGCGAAGACCCCACAGCAAACCCCCTCGTCGCTGTCCTAGATACAGCCATCCACGCCTACCGGCGCGGCGCAACGTGCATCTATTCTGCGACAAATGTGTCTTGTGCGTGATCACCATCGATGCGTAGTTTCTCGGAAATTTGACAGAAGCGAAGCCAGCAGGCGGTGGAAGCAGGATGGTGATGATTTTAAGTACGATGACGGAAATATTTTCAAAAATGAACATATCGACAATTTCCGGTACTTGGAAGTTGCCCATATTATGCCGCAATGTCTAACAGCAGTTCCCTCCCAGGACACTGATCTAGTACGCCTGCTGGAATGCACCCCCATGCCTTCTGCTATGCTGACGCAACGTTGTAGAGCGACTCGAAGAAGAATGTACTCCGGATTCTGGACATGTTTGACCCCGGCATTATTCATCTTATTGACGGCCCGAAAGTTGACAGCCCACTGAATGCTCTTACACTGACTCATGATTACCATCGGGCCTTTGGTGAATATCAGATATACTTCGAGCCAACAGGCACCCAGTATCAATATAGAATCGACTCGACGGAGCAAATCCCTTTTTTACGCCAGCTCTTCCTGGTCACCCGCACGCTGTCACTCAGCCCTAGTCGAACCATTGACCCGCCATCAGCTCGACTCCTTGATGTCCATCGAGCCATTGCAAAGATCATGAATCTTAGCGGCGCAGTTGAATATATAGAGAACATACTCCAAGATTTGGAGGATATTAATGTGAGGGCTGATGGATCAACAAACTTAGGACGTGTGATAAATTTGCGGCTTGGTGGCTGGTTCAACCCATTGCCTGTATTTTAATTACATACCTAACTATTTCCTCTAGCCACTTCAATCGTGGAATGTCTCTTGTCTCTTCAAACGTCAGACCCACACGACGGAAATGCTCTTTAGCGCTTTTTTCTGTTTGCCCTACGGCATCAACGCACTATTCGTTAAATGTACATACCGAAGCTTTTACTAGGATCTTCCTCGTAGAAACCCCACATGATTAAGTAGTAATTGAAAAGAATTCTTAACCATCACAAAAATTGACTTTGGTTCTATCAACTTCCTACAGCATTGGAGAGGCTGCTTTACAGAATCCTCGAACATATATGCATCGGTTGAACTCTGGAAAGTCCTAAATAGAAATTAACGCTATCCTAGGCATAGGCAGATAGGTTGCTATGAGACGCCCTACAAGAGTAAACAAGAAAGCTATGGATAACCCTCCTCTAACAGTAGGGGCTGTAGCAATTTACTCAGAATAAAACACTCAGTGATGACTATTTATATTGGATATACACAGTTTAGAGCCCCCGCATTATGCCTCCAGAAACAATCTATATCTGACATAAAAATCTAGAGAGTAATGTAAGGTAAACGCTATTTACTATACTCAGATATATTCTACACTATTTATGTTCATAGTTCTGTATTTGAGGTTCAACAAGAGTCAGTGGCTACTAGCTTTAAATATCTATACCAAATCTTTCTTATTACCAAAATCACGGGGTAAATCATATAACCCCATTGTCTTTCAATACCAGACGAAGAGTAGACAAATCATTCATCTCCTTCCACTTTATAAAGACCTTATGTGTGTTTGTCTGAGTTTTAGCATGCGCTCCTAATTCGATAGGAACACCATTGCAGAAAGTCCATTCTGTGGTCCGATAAGGATTTCCGCAATGGATTTCTTCTGCTTTGAGCATAACTGTACCCTTGCCCTCATCCAGAATAAATTCATACATTTGATCGAAAGATTCACCCTCAAGGACTTGCAATCCTAGGAGATTCTGCAGGTTATTAACCGTCAGATAGTCAACAAGCTCACTGAAAAATTTGCTGCTGATGCCCGAGAGATCACTTGGGGCACCCTCTCGATATTCGTAGGCGATGAATTCGTTCTTGCCACAGAGAACAAAGATGTGTCCATGGACATGTTCGGCCTCGATACTGTCAATCTTCGTGGGCTTGGTCCAGTGGCCCGACGGGGCGCTGATTCTTTCGCCGACCATCACTGTATTTTCCGGGATAGAAAAATGACCGTGAACAAGATGTATGCCAAGCTTCTTCTCAACTCCATGTTTATGAAATAAGGCGCCAAGGTCTTTGAGGTGATTAGGAGACACTTCAGGCTGCTCTGAATCGTCCAATAGACTATTATATCTAAAGCAAATATGAGTATTGAGGATAATGATACGACATGAGAAAACAGAAAGGACCACTGACAAAGAACAAGACCGTTGGAAGTCAGAGGCTACTGGTGTAGCGCCTAAACCAGGGATGGACGAATAGGCAACCTCAGCCATACTAGTTGAGTGAAATTGGAATGGGATTTCAAAGGGCGGTATCGAATAAGGCTATGGTTCCTCTCTGTCAATATTTACTCTTCCTAAGAGCGCGGATCACCCATTTTATGTCCCGAAAGCCTACTGCGGCACAAGGAGCGTAAGACACAATGTAACGCTGCCCGCATCTAGGGAGAGATGGCGAGGTGACTCTAGAGCCGTGATCCAACATTTACGCCACGGCCTTTGCAGAGGGGTATTATCCCTGCTATCGGACTTCTTATGAGAATACCCGTTGCTTTTGTCCCTCTAATTGGATAGAGGATAGGACACAAGATCGCGCCACCTGCATTTATATACAGGGTTTACGCCGCCCCATACTCTCCCTGCTACTCCGTACTCGGCCTCCTTCCATGATTAGATAGAGGACGGGACACAATGTAACGCTACCTGCATGTATGTATAGGGTATACGCCGCCCCGTGCTCTCCTCACTACTCGGGGTTCTCCCACGAGAATATCTGTTGCTTTCGTCCCTTTGGTTAGATAGAGAATAGGCACGCCGCCCCGTGCGCTCCCCACGAGAATATTCCATGCTTTATCCCTTCTATTGGATAAAGGACACAATGTGACGCCACCAACATTTGCAGGGTATACGCTGCCCCATGCTCTCCTCACTACTCGGGGTTCTCCCACGAGAATATCCTTGCTTCATCCCTTCTGTTATAAAGGACAGGACACAAT